>JAMWYP010000003.1:9180000-9780000 GCA_025563575.1 Acacia pycnantha | reverse complement strand
GATATTTAGCAATTATGAAGTATAAATCTCATTTTTCAAATAGTAAAAGTGTATCCAACATCTTGACATTATTTTTCAATTGCATCCCGTTCTCTAATCTTATTATAGTGTATCAAGCACTCTGATATATATATTTTTGGGTTAAGGAGCAATTTTACACATGAGCTTTTCCCCCAGGAGCGTCCAGCAACACGAGCTTTTTTCTGGAGCAAAAGTACACACGTGGTTACGTTTTGGGAGCGCCCAGCACCACGGCAGTTAGTTGACCGTTAGTCAACTGTTAAGTTGGATGGAAATGAATAGTAACTCGGGTGAAATTACACTTTTGCCCTTAGTTTTAAATAAAAATTACCTTTTTGCCTTAATTTTTTTTTAAAAAAAAAACTAAAAATACCCCCTCCTTGGTGAGCCCCACCACCGGCCACCCCACCACCGGCGCCCGACCACCGCCGGCGGAATACCCCCTCCTTGGTGGGCCCCACCACCGGCCACCCTACCACCGGCGGCCGACCACCGCCGCCGACCGCGGTTGGCCACACCGTGATGGAAGGGGTATTTTTAGTTTTTTAAAAAAATTTAAAACTAAGGGCAAAGGGAAATTTTCATTTAAAACTAAGGGGCAAAATGGTAATTTTCTTTTTTTTCCTACCATCGGCGTCACGTCGGCATCCACGTCGGCGCCCATGTCGGCGTGTCGGTCAAATAAGCGCCACGTCATGCCACGTCAGCGTTCCATCCAAGTTAACGGTTGACTAACGGTCAACTAACTGTCGTGGTGCTGGGCGCTCCCAAAACGTAACCACGTGTGTACTTTTGCTCCAGAAAAAAGCTCGTGGTGCTGGGTGCTCTCGGGGAAAAAGCTCATGTGTAAAATTACTCCTTAACCCTATATTTTTTAATAGTGCTTCAAGCACTCTAGCCCATAAATAAGATTAAGGTGGTGGATGTAATTAAAAGATAACATTAGAGGTGATGGATGCATCGAGAAAATAATATTAAAGTGATGAATACACTATAAATAATAGGGTAAAGGAGTAAAAATATACATGTGTTTTATCCCCGGGAGCGCCCAGCACCATATGCTTTTTTTGGGAGCAAAAATACAGACGTGGTTACCATTTTGAAGCAAAAGTCACATCCCACCGTTATGTTACTGTTCACCGTGATGAGAGAAAAATAGTTGAAGTGAACAGTAACATAACGGTGGGATGTGACTTTTACTCTAAAATGGTAACCACGTCTGTATTTTTGCTCACAAAAAAAGCATATGGTGCTGGGCGCTCCCGGGGGTTAAAACACATGTGTATTTTTACTTCTTTACCCTAAATAGTATTATAATGGTGTATTCTACTGAGAAATAACATGACTGTGCTGCTAGATGCTATTTTTTCAAATTATGCATGGTGGGAACAATGAAATGATGAGCTGTGTGGTGCGACAAGGACCACACCCCATGTTCTTTGGGAAAGGGTGGTCCCTGATTTTGATTGACCCACGTGAGTCTCCAAACTCAAACGTCCATTCATTACTGTTGTGGGAACCATGATGATATATTCCGAGCAAAAAAAAAAACAAGGAACAATGCATAAAACTTCTCACAAATCTGCAAATTTTAATTTAGATCCTTTTATCAAAAAAAAAATTAGATCCTAAAATAACCTAATTACCGTGAAGTCCCTGGAAATTAGTTTAATATTAAATTTATGGTGAAATTATATAAATATCCTTCATTAAAATAAAAAATAACAGCTTAACAAGTACTCCATTTATCATTATTATAAACTTCAAATAACCGATGTGTATTGATTAAGAAAACAATTGAATTAGTTAAAAATAATACATATATTTTTTACCAACTTCCTTATTTGTAAAGAAGATAATGTGTAAAAGAGAATAAATATAATAAATGTATAAAAGGGTAAAGTTGAAAAAGCAAAAAGCGCAATAAATTTTTAAACAAATGTAAAATGTAATTTATATTTTGAGTCACAATGGGCCTGTGTAGATTCACTTAAATTTGAGCGTTAAAGACAAAAAAAATGTAGTAGCTTAAAAGTCAACGCTTACACAGTGATCAAAAGAAAATGGAGCTAAAAACAATTCATTAACACGTGTAGATCATGGCAACTTTAAATACTTGAGAGAGAAAATTAACGTGGTTTCAAACTCATGTCTCTTCTCTAAGCAAAAAAAAAAAAACTCATGTCTCTCCCATCGATCAGCATTTTTTGCTCCCTCCTATCATTTATCCTTTTTATAAAACCCTTGTACAAAAGTCAAGATCATTCAACAAGATGATGTGATTTTTTCTAAAATAATTATTTAATTCTAACAAGGAAGAAATGCATAAATTTTTTTCCCAAATCTGCAAATTTAAATGGGAAAATCCAAAAAAAAAAAAAAAAAAACCTCTCAAACTTCAAAATCCCTAAAATGTCAAGCGAATAAGCATAAGGACAAATAGGGTAGGAATCAAAGATTTTTGAAGTATTGGTACTTTTACAAAATTGTTCCTCAATTACATGTTACAAGTATAGCCAGTAATTAAAACATTTATATTTTTACTTGTAATCACAGACTACACCTATTTTTACTTGTAATGACAACATTTATAAAGGTATTTCCCATTCCATTAGTGCTATTTAGTATTTACTACTACTTTTAACAAGTGTAGTCGGTAAGGGCAATTCTGTAAAAATACCAACAATTAAAAATCTCATATTCCTACCTCTCCCTTGTTTGTATTTTTTATGTTCAAGTGGCCTTTAGGATTTTAGGAATGTATGAAGTATTGTTTGGGGAATTTCCGAATTTTAATTTGGATCCAAAAATAACCTAATTACCGTGAAGTCCTTGGAAATTAGTTCAATATTAAATTTTACTGAAATTATATAAATATCCTTAATAAAAATAAACCAAATGATAATAATAGTTACACAAGTACTCCCTCTGTCCCTTATCATAAGCTTCATATAATCAATTCGCGTTAATCACGAACAAAGTTAAAATTTGTTATAAGTAATAAATGCATTTTTTTTCATCTACTCCCTTATTTGTAAAGAAGATAGGTGTGAAAGAGAATAAATATAACAAATACAATCAAGAGGTAAATTTGGGGAAAACACAATAAATGTTTGAATAAACCTAAAATGAAGCTTACATTTTGAGACACATATTCACAAATTTAAGCTTATAATAAGGGACAGAGGGGGTCACAACTTTAACTTATCAGTCATCCGGTCTTAAATAAAGGACCTAGCCTAGGTCCTACATTTGGAGTGGAGGCAATACTCCCTCTGATCTTATTTATGAAAGCTCAATAATTGAATTATGGGGTTTAAAGAAGTGTTAAAAAATAATATGTATGATACAAACTTTCTTTTTCGAGTATACCTTATTCACAAGGGATAAGTAAGAGAGAGAAAAAGTGACTATAAGTATCACTAGTATTTCAATTAATGCAATACATTTAATTAATAAGGGCATGATCATTGTCTTCACCACCATCGTGGTTGTCACAAGGAAGAACAACATTATTGGCAAGAGGAACAGAAGCTTTGAACATAAATATGAGAAGAGAAGCTTTGTGTGGAGCTATGGAGGATTGAAGGCCAATGGGAGAATGAGAAGAGAGAAGAGAAAAAGTGAAAAGGGCATAATGGTCTTTTGTTAAAATTTGGAAATACCAAATTCCTCCTTCCAGAATGATTTAGGATTTCAGATATTGGACCTACTCATTTATCTTTTCCCAATTTTAACAGAGGTTTTCCGTTAGTCAAAAGCAGCCAGATGAGGGCATGTGCTCCTCATTCAAAGCTTAAAACAAATAATTGGACGCGAGGAGCTCGTGGCAACTTTGAATCATTTAGAAAAGTTCACGTGGTTTCAATTTTTAAACTCGTCTCTTCCCCATCAATCACCATTTTTATATTCCATCGGTTTCTGGTGCAAAAATATATATGTGGATTTTTAAAAAGTACAATCAACATTAAGTGTTTTTTTTTTTAAATGACTATATTATTACAAAAGTATAGTAAAAATGCACATTGATCGTTATTTTAACTTTTTTGTTGTTGTATTTTTAAGGCTAATATGGATAATGACTCAGCTAAATTTTATCCCAGTTGATAGTCTGGAGAAAGTTACAAAAAAAATCCTAGACATTTTGAAAATTACTGTTCAGCCATTCTCTCTCCTATTCCCCTTCTTTATCCCAATCTCAATCTCACTCATGGGATTGCCCAACTCCACCTCCTCGCCGTCATTGCCGCCTTTTTATAATTTTCAAAATTATCTGGGCCCTTTTCTATAAGTTTCTTTAGTTCTCCGCTACCAACTATGATGAAATTTAGCTGAGTTATCGTCCATGTTAGCCTTCGAAAGTCAAACCAACGGTCAATGAGTATTTTTGCTTAACTTTTGTAAACACATAGTCACTTTTGTACACACAAAAAAACATTTTGTGTTGGGTACACTTTTACAAAAACCACATCTATATTTTTACATCTCAACCCTTGTTCCCTCCAATACTTTTTCCTTTTTATAATTATGAAACATGGAAAAAGTACTTATAAATACATTATTATTTTTTTTGGTAAAAAAAAGTTTAGGTGGGGGTAGACACCGGTACCCCACTAGGTCAGGATATGCCTCCAGGCTCAAAGAACGCTTACAGAGGTAACAAGGCCCTCACATCGACCAGCGGGTATCGACTTTTAGGGTGAAGGTCAACATCTTAGCCTGCCACTCCTCATTGGCATTTTTCTTTTTATTTCTATTTTTGGGTAAATCAGTAATGTTGGTAAGGCCCCATTGAGAGCCCTGCCTGCTGTGCTGTTGCACTTCACAAGAGCCCCCACCTTTCCCGCCATAATAATAAAATACAAAAGCTCACTTTCATTGAGTATTTCTGCCCCCACAGCATTTGGATATCTGAAAATGCACTTCCACTTCATTAAAAAAAAAAGGAAATTATTATTATTTTTTAAAAAAAACACCTTCAAAACATCAAAATTCCAAATCATTTTTTTCCTATAATAGTTTAAGTATTAATTACACTTAATTAGCAAGTGACAACTCAACTCATTATAATAAAAAATCACTAATTTTTTTTTTTTAAAAATCCCTAAAGGTTACTAACATTTAAAGATTTCAATGGAATATTAACTGCTCTATTTTTCTGGGGAAATTGTGAAATTGTCTCCCATTAAAAAATTTATTTAGAGTCTATCCAAAAAAAATAAAAAATTATTGGGAATGACTTAAATTAGACAAATTTTGGAGTTATAAAACTAGTCAAGTTCTTCTCACTAATAAAATCTTCAAAGGTAAAGGAACAAAAATACACATGTGTTTTACCCCCGGGAGCGCCCAGCACCATATGTTTTTTTTTGGAGTAAAAATACGCACGTGGTTACCATTTTGGAGCAAAAGTCACATCCCACCGTTATGTTACTGTTCACTTCAGCTCTTTCTCTCTCATCACGGTGAACAGTAACATAACGGTGGGATGTGACTTTTGCTCCAAAATGGTAACCACGTGTGTATTTTTGCTCCCAAAAAAACCATATGGTGCTGGGCGCTCCCGGAGGGTAAAGCACATGTGTATTTTTGCTCATTTACCCAATCTTCAATGAGAAACTTTTGTCCAATTTTTCTTTTCACTATTTTCTTAACCAATAAGAATATTAGCATGTGAAGTGCTCACTTAAATCAAACAAATGCTTAAATAAAGTATTTGAGAGAGCTGTATCAAAATAAGAGCCACATGCTATCATCAAAAGTCCTAAATATAAAACTTAATTTGTAATTGAAAATTATACTACCTCTAGTCCTAATTATAAAATTAAGTTGACTTTTTTTGGAGTGATTAAAAAATCTGATTAAATTACTTTAGAGTATTTTTTTCCCTCCAATCTAATTAGTTTAACTAATAAACTCAAGGTTCTGAAACCCGGACCGGTCACTGAACCGGTCGAGGTACTGGGTTAAGGGTTAGTGAGTCAGCCCGAAGTCAACCCGGGTCAGACCGTTGAGGTATAAAAATTTGAAAATAATTAATTTCTCATCACGCCAACCTAAATTTGACATATTATATATCATTTCAATATTTTAGATCAGTAGCAAAATAACCATATACTTCAATACTTGTGACATATTCAGATATTCCTAACAATTTTCTTTACAACCTACATTTGAGACAATATATTCATGGTAGCAAAATATCAAAAACAAGTATATGATGACAAAATATTCTCAAGTATGTGTGGGAGGATTGCTAGACTCGGGATTGAGAGTGGTAGTATTCAGGCACCTTCATTATTAATATTTCCCTCCATTAACACAGTTTCAGGAAAATAATCAAACACAGAACCTCACAGACCAGAATTTCACAAACCGAGCAAACCAAACCTTCAGAAATCCAAACCAAACCGAAGCACAACAAAAACTAATAGGCAAATCAAAACCAATATTCAAAAATAAGCAGAGCCAACCAAAAATAGAGCAATCATGACAGCTTCAGGAAAACCAAAAACAAACCCAAATCAAACCAATATGACATCCAAAAGTGAAAAATTAAACATTAAAGCACCAGCAGAACACGAAGAACAAAGAACTAAAAATAAAATAAAACATTCAACAATAATAAATCTGAAGCTCTGCACAATGGAACAAAGCTCTAAATTGAGATGAACAAATTAAGCTCTTTCACGGTTTCACCTGAAGAAATAAACGGTAGTGGAAGACAAAAAAAAAAAAAAAAAAAAACCTTTTAAAAAAAATTGTTTACCGGGTCAATCCGGTTTAACCCGTCTAGGTCACACCAGGTTTACCGGGTCAGACCGGTTTAACCTTAAACCGGACCGGTTTCACGGCCGATTGGCCAGTTCCCGGTCTGAACCGGCCGGTCCAGTTTCACAAACCATGAATAAACTAATATAGAATCTAAAGATACACAACATATGATATGATTAAATAATTTACTTAGTTTTCTTAATCTCTCCAAAAAAAGTCAACACATCCTATAATTGAAACTGGATGGAGTACTCTAGAATAGGTCATATGTAGAGAGGAGTGAAATTTTAAATTTTAAATTTTGGACCCGCCAAATTTATTAAATTCGAGAAATATTTTAATTTAACCTAGTTTAAAAAATGTCAATCGAAGTGACTATATTGCCGGGATACCCAGAAGTTGAAAACAGCCATATCTCTAAAAGTTTGCTTTTAACTTCATTTTTTTTTATTGAATTGCCAATGACCACCACCAACCAATGATCCCTTACACATTCACTCTTACAATAATACCACAGACTTTTTAAAAGACAACAATAAATAAAAATACCTAACGGCCCCATTCTCCCCAGATTCAAACAAATAAATTAATTCAAAAGAACAGACAGACACCACCCGCTCCCTCTTGCCTTGTCACTTTCAGGCGACAGCCCAGAGAAAAAGCATAAAGTAACGAAAAGGGCAAAAAAATAATAATAATAAAAGAAAAACTAGAGTAAAAGTTGTTTTGAAAAAATAAAAAATAAGAAACTTAACAGAGGGTACTTTCGTCATTACAGCGATCCGATCTGAGGGAAGGAGGGATATCGTGTGCATCGCCTCTTCAGGTAAACCTTGCAATCGTCCTTCGGGCAAATGGTAGGCATGTACACAATCTCATCACAGCCGTCCGATCTGTGCCTCTTGAAATCGATCAACGACACAAACAACGCTATGAACAGAACCAAGTGATTGAGCGCATATCTCTGGCCCAAACACTGGTGGGACCCAGCGCCGAATGCCAGAAAGTTCCTTTTGAAAACCTGGTCTTCTAGTCTCTCCTCCGAGAACCGGTCGGGGTCGAACCGGTCCGGGTTGGTGAAGCCCTGGAACGAAGAGTCAAATGCCGAGGGGAACACAATGCAACCTTTGGGGATCGTGTAGCTCTCCGTCAACGGGAAATCCTCCCCCGCTACGTGCGGCACCAGAGTCGCCGGCGGCCTATATCTCACAACCTCACGCGCCACCGCTTGCGTGTACTTCATCTCCCTCAACTGCTCCGCCGTTATCAGAGTATTACTCTCTGGAGTCCAAATTCCGGCGATTTCCTTCCTAACTTTTGACAAAACGTCGGGATGCGAATCGAGCAGCGTCACCGCCCATAGAAGTGAAGAGGTGGAAGCATCTTGTGCGGCGAAGAGAAAATCGAATAGGTATCCACCTATCTCGGTGTCGCTGGAGTATGGCGGCGGAGGTTTGCCGGCGGCTTTTGTCTCGTCAATCTCCCTCAGTGTGTCCTGCATCCAGTAATCGATCAAGCATGAAGGTTCTCCGCCTCTCTCCATCCTCTCCTTGCTGTGCCCTGTACACGTCCCTAGGGTTTTGACCAGCCGGTCAACGGCGAGCCGGGCGTTTCGGAACGCTGTCCCGGGAAAATCGAAAGGCAATTTCATGACTCCAACATTGAAGTAAAAGTAATCCTGCTTAAACCTCTCTCGAGCCTCCAGTCCCAAATAGGGGCCCACGAACACCGTCTGAGAAGTTTCCAGATTCATATCTCGGGCTATAACCCGAAGCGGAATCGAGTTCGGTGCATTCTCCGACGAGAGCTTCACCCACATCTGGAGATGCTTGACGATAATAATCTGCTGCAACTCAGTATAAGTGGACAAAGCCCTAGGGGTGAAATTCGGTGCGATCCGACGGCGGAGATCTTTGTGCTCTTGGCCCATCATGTAGATGAGATTGTGTTCGCCGAAAAGCTTCTTGCCGAACGGGTGGCCCACCAAGTGAAACGCATCGGGTCGGACGTTAGCAAACACCTTGTGAGACAACTCGGAGTCGCGGATGAAGATGATGAACTTTCCGATGATGTAGTTGACGGAGAACCCCATGTTGGACGACCTAGCGAAATCCGATTGGACATCCCAGAACTTGGTGGGGCTGCCGACCAATGAGATTGCGTTGCCCACAAAGGGAATAACCAAAGAAGGCCCAGGTACGAATCGCTTCTTTCTTAGATACGAGATCTGTTCTAAGAGAATCAGAAACAGGATGAAAGAGATGAAGTAGGGAGCTAGCTGAGTGAAGTTAAGGAGTGAGATAGCCATTTTCCGACCGGGGCAGAGGGAATGTTTGGGAGGATAGAATTTAATGCAGGGAGTGAGAGGAAGGAGAGGACTGTTCAAAGAATGAATTTGGTGGGAAAACTCAAAATGTGGTGCTATAAAGAGAAGAAGAAGTACCCACCAAGGTCAAAAATGTGAAATGATGAATGATTAGTGGGTCAAAATTGAAAGTGGAGGGAGAGGAAATGGGGTTGGAAATTTGAGTTGCAGATGAATTGGGAATTTGCAGATTCAGAGAGAGAGTTGAGAAGAAGAAGAAGAAAAAGAAAGATGGCGGGATTGGGGGCTGAGGGAGGCGTTGAAAACTTGAACTCCAGCTGGTCAGAGAGCCAGATACAGCAGAGAGGGGTAGAGGAGTGATGTGGTGGGATTCTCTTGCCGAAAGCATATACATACACACAAGTACAAGCTCCTTTATCTTTTGTTTTTTTAAATCACACCAAGATCCCAAAAGGAAAATAACCTAGTATTAGAAAAGTCTTATAACTTATCAATAATAAGTAATGAAGCAGTCATTAACAAGTGAATGAGTCCCCGTTAATAAATTATAAGATTTTTATGACATTTTTTTTTAATTGAGAACTTGTTATCATTTCCATTTCGTTTTTCATATCATCATCTTGCATTAAGTTTCGAGGATCGGTCGTGTTTGTCCATTTTAACACAAATGTATATTTTGGGGTTTGAATTTGAGATCTAGAGGATCGAGTAGAGCCTTACAATACTAAAATAAACTCTATGTTGGTCGACAATATAAGTCACAACTTTAAGAGTAGTTAATGTTAATTTATCAATTTTGTCAATGTAATTAATATTTAAATGTAGTTTATTCTTTTTTTACTTCCCCTTAAAACTTTATTTAATATGGGTTAAGTTGAATTTTTTTTTTTTTAAATCGAGGTAAATTTAATGAGTTAACTATTTTTTTTTTTTGTTCCAATGAATTAGTTAAAGTCGTTTATATTATAAACTAGAAGTGGTACTTATGGGTTTCTTACTTCTTTTTATTTATTATATTTATCGGTCTTGTTAAGCTAGGCTCTACTAAATATACTCCCCCTTTCGTTTTCATGACATCTTTGTCTGATTAAAAATAAAAATAATACTTTGGACCCCCAAAAAAAAAAAAAAAAAACATTTCTCTTGTTATGAATCAGGTTTCTGTTTTTTTTTTTTTTTATTGAGCAAGTACTCTTAAGTTTCTTTCATCCGTTAGTTAAGGAATAGGTCTTATTTTTTTCCCTTAAAAATAGTTTAAAACCTTGATTTAATCTAGAAATTTATTTTTATAAACCGAGATAAAATTCATGTTGTAGTTCGTAAAAATTACAGATCTAAAACTAATACAAACGTGTACTCGCCTTTCAGTCGCATACTCTAAACCCATAGACTTGTTTTTCTTGAAATCAGTTTTTTAGTGGGCCTGCTTTCATAATTTCTTGGCGGCATTTAAATGGGAAATTAAATAAATAAATAATAAATTATCTAAACTTTGGCTTAATAATCAGGATAAAAGGATCGCAATCTAGACGGTTTTGTTTGCATTGCTTGCCGTATTGGAAGTTCTGTTTCACTGAGCAATTTTGCTATGCCACTAGAAATTGATCCCTATAATCAAAGTAATATATTTTATATCATAGGTCTTATCCACACACTAGTAGTAACGGAGAACATACCAAAGCTTTAGAATACTATTTTCGGGTAGTAGAACGAAACCCCATTCTTACCACAAACTTTTAATAATAAGGCTGTGACTTGTCATTATGAAAGTTTTTTAAGGGCAATTTTGTGAAAAAGGGAACAATTTTTCTCTGATCATTATTTTAGTTAATTTTGACCGTTAGTTAACTAAATATGCTAAACTGTAAATTTGTTCTAGAAGTTTAAAATCTAACTTTGGAAAAAAAAAAGTAGATAATATATGGAGTTTCAAAGCAAATTTGAATCTTAAAAAATATGACGTAAATGAGATGTGGACGGTTAGCTCAATATATTTGGTTAACTAATAGTCAAAATTAATTGAGATAATTATCAAAGTAAAATTACTCTCTTTTTAAAACTTATGAGATAAAATTGTCTCTGGGTGAAAAATTTCAGGACAAAATTACCCCTAAACCCTTATTTTATTGGGTCACCACTATTAATTTGTGGCAACAATTTTAAATTATTTTCCCTCCCTTGTGTACCTCGTGGGAACACTGTACATATCGATGTGTTCCTTTCTTGCTTTTTGTGACCATTCATGTGTCCAAAAAACAAACTCTGCCATATTAGGAAATTCTTTTATTCACATTTTTATTTTCATTTTCGGTAGCTTTCTTAACAATGACAGGTTTCTTTTATTTTTTTTCTTTTTATTTTTATTTTTTTGTGTTAAGGGTTTAAAGTTAAGTTTTATAATTTTTATATAAGTGTTAAAAAAAAAAGAGATTTATACGTTGTTAAATTTTTGACCGACCGTAGATGCATGCGTAGAGATATTTTTCTTAATTTGTTTTCCATAGAGATATTTGGAGTAGAATACTATCTTTCTTTGTGGGTGATTTCTCTTTTTTATTTTTTTGGTGCAAAAAAAATTCCTCTTATTTATATAACGTTCAATAAAAATAATGTACACTATGTATACGGGTGTCTAAAATTTTATTTAAAATTTATCTCTGACATAATTTGGAAGATCTATTTGAAGTTATTTTTAAAAAATATATATAAATTTAAAGGACGCACTTTAGAATGATTTCAAAATTTCATTGTTGCATTTTGTAAACAAATAAATAAATAAATCATAACATTTTCACTTTCATCTAATGAAAAATGAGTAATAATTATGTAATTAAAGGTTGACAAAGCACCCTTAATTAACATTTTTCTCTGAAACAAGCAGTGCTAAGATTAAAGAACTAATAATATTTTTTAGAATCTTAAGAAATTAAAATGAAATTATATAATTATATGAAAAAGTATGCTTCCTCCAGTCCTTAATATAAAACATGTATGGAGAATTGATTCTAGTTCTGATTATAATACATATTTTTTTAAATTTGTCAATATTTTCTTAATTTATTCTTATTGATGTTCCATCAACAATAATCAAATAGTAGAGAAAATGTGGGATTAAGGAAGATGATTGAGATGTTTTAGAAAATTATTATACTTACATCAAGTTCCTTATATCCATTTTGTCAAGTTCTCTAATCACATTTAACCATGTGTCCTATTTTTTAATTATGAGTTTATAATTAAATGACAATAGTTAAAAAATAGCACACATGGTCACATATGATTGGAGAACTTGACAAAATGGATATAAGGAACTTGACCTAATTATTTTCTTTTAGAAAACATATATCATATTAACTAACTTACATAACTTAATTAAATTATATATTATATTGAAGGGAATAATATACTGGGTTATTAAACCCAAATGAGTCTATCGGTTCAACTTGGAAACCGATGAACAGGTCTGGGCGAACAACTAAACCGGTTTACTATTAGTTTTTTTTTAAAAAAAAATTAATTCATTTTTTTTCTTCATAAATCTATATTAATAACCTTGAAATCCTTAATTTATTTTTTATCGGTTTGACTCTGATCTTAACCATTGATCTATCTCGATCAATTCAAATTCAATGTTTGGTAATGACGTTGGTAATATAAAATGGTACTATAAATATTCTATGTTGCGTGTTTTTCTCATCTTCATCGTTGAATGAATGAATACATGTGGCGAAATGCTAATTCCCTTTCGATGGCTTTGACTTTGACCCTCTGACTCTTCATATCTTCAATTGTTCTACTGTCTTTAAATATCCTTTCTTAGTTGGCAAAATAGACTTTTCAATCGTTATAGTGTCTGTTTTTTTTTTCCCGTTCAATTCTTCTACTGTCTTCAAATTATAATATTTAAAAGTTTTCCTAATGAATATTATTCATAAATGAAATAAAGGTAGTCATCGCATATTCTTTTTGTTTTTTATTAAATAAAAAATTTATCCTTAAGGTTCTTATTTCCAATTGAATCAAGACTTGTGTGTGTGTGTATATATATATTCTCTACAACAAACTCTTCTTATTGATATTATTAATATTTAGGGGATTGAGTATAAAAATAGGTTTCCTCTTTATAATTGAGTATATATCATGACCGAACATGTACATTATTAACTAATTCTTTATTGTTATGTGATCCATATGTTGATTAATTATTATGGCTTCTCTTCTTTGTAACTTTTGGAAAGCTAGTTTTAAAGTATTATGAAATTAATTAGTGATTATCGTTAAATTATAATGAATTCTTTAAATAAACATTTATCTAATATAATCATATTTTAAAAATAAAATTTAACTATTATAACTATAAATTAAAATAAGGCCTTCAACATTTTAGACCAATTCTTAGAGTCAGGCTTTGTTATTTGGACTTTTTTACAAGTTTGATTTTATCCGAGTCAACCTGAATAAGCTCGGTTTGTCTAAGTTACCGGCTCTACCTAAAAAAATGTGGTAACCATTTTTAATTACTCTCTCATGTCTATAATGTAAGAAGCCTTACCAATAGGGGTTAGCACAATTGGTAAGTGGCTTGTGTCGCTTAAGTAATGTCTCGAGTTTGAGCATTGTAAATGTAAAAAAGTCTCGCTGGGAGACTTACCCACCATAGCTAGGTGCGCGGCCCGGGTCGGATTTGGATTAGTCAGGGCAAAACCCTAGATACTGGATGAGCCAAAAAAAAAAAAGATATAAGAAGCCTTTTAGAAGTTCATTTTAGTCCAAAATATATGAAGTTGATAGAGTAATTGATTATTGTTTTCAACATTTACCCGTTGTATTAGAGAAAATGAGGTGATAGATATTACATACATATTTAAAAATCGCATTTTTTTAAGGGTAAAGTAGATACATTTTATTAATTTAAGACATGTTAAAAAGACTTAACTAATACTCCTTCTGGTCCTTATTATAAGGCCCTAACTAGCAAGTTTATTTGATCCTTTTTATAAGACACTTGCTTGTTACCAATGAGCATTAATTATTTTTTTCCTTGTATGCCCATAATTAATAAGAGTAGCAAGTGAGAGTAATAATTAATATGGTATTAGAGTCTAGTGCAATTAGTAGGGGTAATATTGGAAATTACTTAAATTTTAGAATAACTTTATTGATTTTAACTGTTTTTATTGATTTGTGAAAATAATTAGTTGGTGCCTTATAATAAGAATAGAGGGAGTATAAATTAATTCGTGTGGATTATTTAATGTCTACCTCTATGATCCTATTTATAAGTCTCTTTTAACGAAATCACACATACCAAGGAAAGATAGTTAGTTCAATGATTATACACCCTCATTTATGAATGGGTATCTTTCAACGTTTTTTTCTCTCCCTATTTTTATTGGTACAATTAATATGGATATATTTGTCATAATCTCATTTATTAACTTAAAAGGAGACTTATAAATATGACCAAATTTTTTGGTCAAAAGAGACTTATAAATAGGATCAGAGTGGTATATATTATGGATCTGAGAAAGAGTTGAAATACAAGTAGATTTGATGAATGTGGGGTTGCCATGCATGAAGTTCACAAGCAGAGTGTGAACGATTTGTCTTGAAGCTCTGGATTGACAGCAAACAATCGGTCCCCTATTATTGTGCGTGCATGTGTGAATGTGATCTTATTAGAAAATACTCTTTTATTATTATTATCATCGTTGAACTTTATTGTGACAAATAAATAAATATTTTGAATGTGATCTTGGCAGATTCCAGTTGAGTTGACCACTTGACCCTCATCTTCTAAAACCATCTAAAAACTTTGAGATAATGAGAAAATATATCCTCTCAATTATTATTATTTTTTTAAAAAAAGATTTAATTAGCTCCAAATTTTTGAAGTATTTCTTAACTAACATTTAGTATCCTAAAATATTTTTTTCACGTATCCAGCCCCAAGGTTTTTTATAGCATCCTAAAACATTTAGTATCCTAAAGTGATTTTTATGCATCTAGCATCATAATATATATTTTTTCAATAGCACTTGATATCTTAGATTTATGGTGCTCGTTGTAGTTGAGAAAAATACTTTTTAAGATTGAAATTGTACAATAAAATTATTTTAGGGTTGTGTGTACTAATAAAAAAATACTTTAAAATATTGCATATGCCAAAAATTATTTCAACATTAGTGGAGGCAATGATGAGACCAAACCAAAATAAATATCCATGTATTATTACTCTTCTACTCTCAAGCATTATTAAATTAATAAGTTTAATAATCCTATTGCGATATCATACTTTAATTGCCTTATAATTCGTTATACTCTCAAGCATTATTAAAGTTAATTAATGATAGTATCTTTGAAATAGCTATTAAGAACGGCATCTATGAACGTGACTCAGATTACGCCCTTCTTTTGGAGGAACTATGCCAATAAGAATGGGGAATATGAGAGAATTGTTCTCTCTCAACCTTATAATTAAATAGAAACAGACGAACACACACACTTTTGATCTTATTTATAAGGTAATGAGAGAATATTTATGTTGGTCTTATTCATAAATTACATCATTAAATTGTTCTTATAAATCTACAATTATACCATCAATCTGTTAAGTTGACTTGGTTTTAATTGAGATATATTGAATATTAAAATTTTAAGGTGTAAAAATATATATGAGATTTTTCTAAAAGTGCACTCAACACAAGATGCTTTTTTGACGAGCAAAAGTAACTATGAACTTCCAAAATATGTCTAAAAATAATCATTGACTATTAATTAACCGTTTGTTTGAATTCTTTAAGGGTTAAGGTATAAAAATACACATGAGATTTTCTGAAAATGCGTATGACACAAATGTTTTTTTAGAGGCAAAAGTGACTATAAAATTTCAAAATATATATGTGCATGAATATACATTAACCGTTAGTTGATCCTTTTTTTGAACTTTTTGACTGAAAATGGTGATATGGAGGATGACATGGATGATTAAGAAACAATCTGGAATGATAATTTACTGAATATGTAAAGAAAATTTATTTTCACTTAACCATTTATCTCCATCTCATCACTTTATCTCCACCTAACGTCCTAACCCTTCCTCTCCTCTCTCCCTCTCTTTTGAAAGAAGTGATGTGGTGGAGATAAAGGGTTACATGGAAATTATTTTTCTTATTCAGCCAGCAAATTATTAATCCAAGTTGGAGAAATACTTATATATTCTAGGAGCATGCATCACGTCATCTAAACTCTATCCAATGAAAACATAACAACTCATGTAATTTTAATCTTAATTGGTTGATGACTCATATCAAAAAAATTCAAATTTTATCTTTTTCTTAAAGAAAAAAATATTAATTTAAAAAAAAACTAAAACAAAATTATCAACTAATATTTTTCTTAAAAACATGATAAAATTTAAATTTTTTATAAGAGTCACCAGCAAATTAGGATTAAAATGAATTGAGTTGTTATGTTTTTATTGGACATAGTTCAGATATGTGGTACTCTTGAAGTAAGTATGTATTTCTCTCCAGGTTGTTTCTTAATCTTTCATGTCATCCTCCATATCACAATTTTGACTCACGAAATTCAAACAAACGGTCAACTAACAGGTAATTTATATTCTTGCATATATTTTGGAAGTTTGCACTTACTTTTGCCTCTCAAAATATATCTGTGCTAGGTGTACTTTTGGGAAAATCTCGTGTGTTTTTACACCTTAACACGTAAAAAAATTCAAACGAACGGTTAACTAAAGGTTAATGTGTATTTTTTTACATATTTTAGAAATTCACATTCACTTTAGCCCTTAAAAAAGCATTAGATGTTGGCCATATTTTTGATAAAATCTCATATGTATTTTTGCACTTTAATAGTTAAATTTTAGGGGAAATATATAAAAAATATATCACTTAAATTTTAAAACCTCAAATTAATAATTACTTATTAAAATAAGTTGTCAATTGCTATACTTTTATAGTTAATACCTATATACAAAATTGATTTGAGATTTTAAAGTTTAGTTGTTATTTTCTTGTCTAAATTTTAGAGGCGAATTAATGATATTTAATGTTTTTTTCAATAAAATAAATAAGTTGAAAATGACTTGTAAATAAAATTAAAAAATGTGTGTCAGTGTGTATGAAGACGTCCCCACATGGAGGTCGGCAACCAGAAAGCAGCATTTATTTGCATGAGTGATGATCAAATGATGATGATCTTACAATGATAACTTACTTTTTTATTTGGTTTAAAGTAACGAAATTCTTTTTTAAATATACTGTTGCTTAATTATACAAGTTTCTCCTTTCGTGGCATATATACAACATCTTCTCATTTTTATTTTTTTTTCATGCATACCTTCTCGTTATTATCATTTCACGTTCATATTCTATATATCACTTTGGTCTTATTTATAAGTCTTTTTTTACCAAAAAAAATTGATCATATTTATAAGTCCTTTTGACCAAATAAATGAGATTTTGACAATTTTGCCCATATTATTGTATCAATGAAAATAGAGAGAGAATAAAAAGTTGAAAGATACTCATTTATAAATGAGGGTAAAGTTGAAAATTTACCCTATAATTATTGTGCTACCTACCTCTCCTTGGTATGTGTGATTTGGTCAAAATGAACTTATAAATAGGACCAGAGTGGTATGTTACTATCTCCAGTATTTTTTTTTTTATTGTAAACGAGTATTTTTAGAGTTAATACCTATATACAAGATTGATTTAATATTTTTAAGTTTAATATAATTTTTATTTTCTTGTTTAAATTTCAAGACAGAATTAATTACATTTAATGTTTTTTTCACTTATAAAAAAAATTAGAAAAATGTCTGTAGACGTCCCTCCATGGAGGACGCCAACCAGAAAGGGTTGGCTATTGTATTATATAATCAATTATTTGCATGAGTGATTATCAAATGATTATGATATTACAATGATAGCTTACTTTCTTTTCTTTTCTTTTTTTGGTTTAAAGTAACTAAACACTTTTTTAAATATATTGTTGCTTAATTATACAAGTTTCTACTTTCGTGGCATACATCTTCTCATTATTATTATTATTATTATTTGCCCGCACATCTTCTCATTATTATCATTTCATGTTCATATTCTATATATGTTATCTCCATTATTTTATTTTATTTTATTGTAAACGAGTATTATATATAACACTGCTCAAGCCTTAATTATTGTAAACGAGTTTTTTTTTTCTTGGCATGATAAAAATTATAACATACTTCACCTAAATATAACTTGATATATTTTTTGTCCTTTCTTTTTCCCTTACTTTTGTTTGATGGTTGAGAGTTTAGGTTATATAAATACTACTATATAAAAAAAAATAGTTGGCACAGAGAATACACAAAATGTAGCAACCCTAGCTTACCATTATAATTATTAATTTATGAATTAGTTGATCATGAGTTGCTCAAAAGTAAACATGTAATATTGTCATCCAGATCGATATGAGTCATCTTTCTGCCAGTTTGGGAAGGCGTTGAAAGTTCAGTGAGAAGAGAAAAAGCTCAGTGAGGCAATTTGATACCGTTTGGATTGGCGTTTTCGGAATCTGGCTTTTCGGCTTGCCGTGGCTTTTGGAGAGAAGACCAAATCCTGAGCGTTGGGCGGACTGTTGGAAAGTTCTGAGCATTTTGTCGTCCCAACCAATATGGATTGATATATGAAAATGACTTATAAATAAAATTAGAAAAATGTTTGTGTATCTAGACCTCTTTAATACACAGACATTTTTCTAATTTTATTTATAAGTCATTTTCAATATACTTAACTATGAGGTGGACGCCGGCAATTACCAAAAAGCAATATTTATTTGGTTGGCTATTGTGTAGTGATAGAATCAATTATTTGCGTGAGCGATGATCATCAAATGATGATGATCTTACAATGATAGCTTACTTTTTGTTGTTGTTTAAAGTAACTAAACACTTTTTTAAATATATTGTTGCTTAACTATACAAGCTTTCTACTTTCGTATGGCTTCCATCTTCTCGTTATTATCATTTCATGTTCATATTACATTCTATTTATGTTATCTCCATTATTTTTATTTTTATTGTAAACGAGTATTTTATATATATATATATATATATATATATATAACACTGCTCACACTACTACGTACAAAAAGTGGTTTTTACTTCCCTAAGAGACGTCCTTAATTTTAAAAAGGTAGTTAAAAGTGAACACAGTGATATATTCTCAAATGTAGCGTCCTAAGTAAAATTCTATTCAGAACGTCTAAAATAAATTAAGACGTCCTAAAAAAATTTCAGGCCGCCTAATAATTTGAAATTTTTTGCGCCAAAAATGAATGTTTTACAGCCTTCGCGCCCATTTCACGAATCCATTTGGTGCCAATTTTTTTAATTGGCGTCCTGAAACAAATTCAGGACGCCCTAATTTATTTTTTGGCGTCCTGATAGAAATACAGGACGCCTTAATAATATTATTGGCGTCCTGAATTTATATCAGGACGCCTTAATACAATTAAAGGCGTCCTGAATATATATCAGGACGCCTTCTTTAAATTTTAAGGCATCCTGATTCTATTTCAGGACGCCTTTATTCTATTTTAGGTGTCCTAAAAAGATATTCAGGACGCCTTTATCCACTTATAAACCCCCCTATACGCTATTATCCTCTCATTTCGATTTTCGATCGAGCCTCTCTTCTGCTTTCTTCCCTCAACCCTATATCACCGTCTCACACTCCCTCTTCTGATTCACGGCCTCACTCTCCCCTACCTCTTCCCTCAACCCTATCCCACTCTCATTTCGAAGCTCTTCCCGGCCGTCGCGACAGTCACCCTCACTCTCCGCCGTCTCCGCCATAGGTCTTCGCTGTAGCTCTTCCATCAACCCTATCCCACTCTCATTTCCGGCGACGCCCACCTTCTCCAACGCCCCCACCTTCTCCGTCTTGCTTCCACCTCTCTTTCCGGCGCCACCGTCTCCGACAATTGCGCCCACGGTACTCCCCTTGCTTTCATGGTTTTTGGTTTTGAATGTATGAGTTTTTGCATTAATTGCTACTTCATCAATTTTATTCAATTGTTGATTTAGTATTTAATGGAGTTAGTGAGGTATGAATAAGAGTTGTCTGGTTTGGATTTCTGCTTGAATTGTCTGGAAAATTCGAATTTTTATGAGTTAGATTTATTTGGAGTTGTATTATATTGAAGATTGATGCAGGTGATTGATGCAGGTTATAGTTTAAAAAATAAGTTTAGTTATAAATATATTGAGCCTTTTGAATTAACTTTCAAGTGTTGGGAATTAGGTGTTTTTGAATAAATTGAGGAGGTTGTGGTTAATTTATTATTAATGAGGGAAAAGAAATTAATGGACGAAAGAAAGAAATGGGATTACAATGATGATTTTAAGGAATGCATGTTTGACTTATGAGTATTTTTCCTAAATACTAAAGTAAGCTAATTAAATTTGAAAATTTTAGGATGGTTGGAGAGAAATATTATTGTTAATTATTTCAAGTGAATCTCTGATGATAGAAATGTGATGAGATAGAACAATTGAGTTTCGGATACATGATTAATGACTTATATTTAAACTAACATGATTAATGTGTTTAATGCATTTGATATAGTGAAATTGTATTTTCTTTGGGAAATACTCTTTGTAATCGTGATTATTCCCTCTCCCATATGTTGGTTTAAATAATTCTAAGGCTGTCTTTATTGCTGTTGTGTTTAGGTTGAATTGAGCAAATAAATTTCAAGCATCGGAATTTAAAGTTGAGGGTAGTATAGTTAAATTTTGTTGTTTTTTTGTTGATGTGCATTGAACTAGGTAAACTTTGTGTAGTATGAATCATGATGCTTAGAAGTCCATTATTTATAGTTTATGACTTAGACAACTTAGCTATATTTTTTATATTTTGTATTGATGAAATTATTGGATTTAATAGCTGATAATTTCGAAATTGCCTTAGTTAGTAAGTTTTGGTGAATTAAGTTGAAATGGTTTGTTGTTGAAATTTTGGGATGTCTTACTGTTGAGGGGAAATGCTGCCGAATTTTTTTTACAAGATTGAGAATATGAATCATGTCATTCTTGAAGTTGTTATGAACTTGACTGTTGTTGGAAATGTCTTAGGTGATAAGAAAATGGGTCATAGTTGAATGAATGCTTTGAGAACTAGTGAAGAATATGAGAATGGGGTGGAAGAGTTTATTGAATTTGTTAGAAGGAATGTGGCTACAAACAATGGGATGTATTATTGTCCATGTGTTAATTGTTTAAATGAGATTCGAAGGGATGTTGCTGATATAAGGGATCACCTAATTTGTGATGGAATAAACCTTCGATACACAACGTGGATATGGCATGGTGAGGAAGTAAGTACCAGTGCGTCCCACGAAAATGAACTAGAGGTAGATGATGATGGAATGGAGAGGATGATTCATGATGTTGAGGTAGAATCTTTTGCACAATCGCATGAATATGATAGCGTCCGGAGTGATGCAGAGACACCTTTGTTCCCCGGGTGTACTAAGTATACACGGTTGACTCGAGACCTTACATTTGGTCAACTTAAAGGCAACTTGTGGGTGGACCGATAGCGCTTCACGTCGCGCTTGAATTGTTGTGTGATATGTTGCCAGATGATAATGTACTTCCAAATCGTATGTATGAGGCGAAGAAAATCTTGTCTACCATGGGCATGGAGTATGAAAAGATACACAGCTACCCTAATGACTGCATATTGTACATAAATGAGTATGAAGGCCTTAGTAATTGCCCGAAGTGTAAAAGTTCAAGATACAAAGTGAAGAAAAAAGGTGGTGGTTCTGGAGATAAGACAACAAAAATGCAACATTTGAAGGCATTGTGGTATCTTCCAATAATATCACGGTTTAAGCGTCTGTTTACTAGTGAGGCAACGGCGAAGAAGTTGATATGGCATTCTGATGAGAGAGTATCCGATGGAAAATATCTTCGGCACCCGGCTGACTCTCTACAATGGAAGAAAATAGACGAAATGTTCCCTCAATTTGGAAGCGAGCCAAGAAATCTTCGGCTGGGGCTTTGTACAGATGGCTTCAATCCGTATCGAACTCTTAGTAGCACCCACAGTACATGGCCGGTTCTCCTTGTAATATACAACTTACCTCCCTGGCTATGTATGAAACGCAAGTTCGTGATGCTTTCTATGATGATTTCTGGACCAAAATAGCCCGGGAACAATATCGATGTTTACTTGGCGCCTTTGATTGAGGATTTGAAGAAGTTGTGGGAGGAAGGCGTAGATGTGTTTGATGCATATAAGAATGAGTCCTTCAAGTTGCGTGCAATGATATTTACCACGATAAACGACTTTCCTGCATACGGAAATTTGTCAGGGTACAGTGTGAAGGGGCATAAAGCATGTCCAATATGTGAAGCGCACACGGACGTCCATCAACTAAAGCACGGAAAAAAACGGTCTACCTCGGTCACAGGAGGTTTCTTCATCGGTTCCACCCATATCGTAAGTTAAGAAAGCGTTTTAACGGCTTACCGGATAATAGAACGGCTCCAAAGGCATTGACCGGAGAGGAAGTTTATAGTCGGGTGAAACATATTAATGTCATATTGGGGAAGAAGCAAAGGATTGTGGGTCGGAAGAATATATGGAAGAAGAGATCAATTTTCTTTGATCTTCCATATTGGCATAGTCTTGATGTGAGACACAGTCTCGATGTGATGCATGTGGAGAAAAATGTTTGCGATAGCCTTGTCAGTACTCTTTTGCACATACCAGAGAAGACTAAGGATGAAATTAATGCGAGACTAGACCTGGTTGATATGGGAATAAGAGAACGGTTACATCCACAAGTAATGGAAGATGGTAAGAGGGCATACATGGAGCCAGCAGCTCATACACTATCAAAAGCGGAGAAAAAAGTTTGTGTGGGTGTCTATATGACATTAAGGTTCCACAAGGATATTCTTCTAATTTGAGAAGGTGTGTTTCAATAGACGATTTGAAGTTAGTGGGAATGAAGTCCCATGATTATCATGTGTTGATGCAACAACTATTACCAGTAGCAATTAGAGGCATTATGAAAGATGAAGTGCGAACCACTATAACAAGATTGAGTATTTTCTTTAATGCTATCTGTAACAAAGTCATTGACATTGAAAAGCTGGATGAATTGGAAAATGAGAGTTCTATTATTTTGTCCCAACTAGAGATGCATTTTCCTCCTGCATTTTTTGATATAATGGTGCATCTGATAGTGCAGTTGGTAAGGGAGGTAAGGCTCTGTGGTCCAGTTTACTTAAGGTGGATGTACCCTTTCGAGCGATACTTGAAGATCTTAAAAGGATATTCTAAAAATCCTTATCGACCGGAAGCCTCAATAGTTGAGAGATATGTAGTTGAAGAGACTATGGACTTCTGCAAGGATTGTCTATTAGGGGCGACGATACAATCTCAGCATGACGAGGGGATAAGCGAGGGAACTCGAGGAATCAGACTGAAGAATATGCCTCGTGAAGAGGTGTTGCAAGCACACTTGTACATCCTAAATAATATGGAAGTAGTTCAACCATACATTGATGAACACAGAAAGCAAATAGCTAATGAGCAAAAGAAGACATTCATAAAGTGGTTCCACCGAAGGTATTGCACGAGACCGGTGTGTCGGATACAATTGAGTGGTTAGCCTGGGGCCTTCTTTTCAGTCATCACATGGAGTGGTTATGATATAAACGGATATTCTTTCTACACAAAAGACCAAGATGACAAGTTACGTGCAAAATAGTGGGGTGATGGTTGAAGCTGAATCCATGCACTTTTCGAGTTCGAAAGACAAAAACCCGGTTTTAGCATCAATGGCTTATTATGGAGTTATTGAAGAAATATGGGAGATGAGCTACAACAAGTTCAAAGTTACTTTATTCAAATGTAAGTGGGTTAGCAATAATGCTGTTGTCATAGATCCTAAATTTGGATTTGTCTCAGTTGACCTTCAACGACTTGGTCATAGAGATGAGCCATTCATTCTAGCAAGCCGGCGAAGCAAGTGTTTTATGTTACGACCTCGCCGATAAAAAAATGTCTATTGTGCTTCAAAGTAAAAAACAGAAGTATGGTGAAGAATGTCTGAACCTCGACGATACACTCCCTTTCTCAACAAATCCACCTAAAACACGTGAAGTAGAATTGATAGATGATGAAGAATATGCTGCAATAAAGGATCATTTTGAAGGAATATGGGAAGCCATATGAAGATTGCACACTTATGTACGTGATCGCTCCATAATTCTCAAATGCATTTGATATTTTTGTAGATTGCACACTTGAGTTTTTAATTATTTCATTCACTTCATCGGTTTATCTTATGGCTTGTTTTCCAATTTACAGTTTTTTGATAGTGTTGCTCCGTTCTCGGATGAAGAAGTTGATATTGTTCGAGACGTTCTGGCTAGACATCTTAATGTGAATTTGACATTGTTGTTGGCGGTACCGTAGTGCACTAGTTCAAATGTTTAATGCGAATTTGACATTGTGTTCATCCTTATGTATTTTCATTTTGACATTATATTGTTGTTGAATGGTCATCGATCATGTATTTCATGTATTTCAAATGTTACTGTGCACTAGTTTATATATATGTTTCACTGTTAAATCAGCATGATATATGTTAATGAAGGAAGGTTGTTTTTAAACTGTGGATACCTAGTGGATTGTCAATATTGTATTCCTGTTTTGCAGACAATTTGGGAATTATATAAATATATGGTATCATTTTAAAAATAAAAACTCAAATAAAACGTCAGGAAATTAAACTAAGGACGCATTATGTTGAACAAAAACTAACTAAAAAAAGCGTCCTGAATTAAATTAAGGACGCCTAATATGAGGCATCCTGAAACTAATTCAGGACGCCTCATATAAGGCGTCCTTAATTTAATTCAGGACGCCTCATATGAGGCGTCCTGAATAAATTTCAGGACGCCAAACTATATAAACAACAACTACCCAGCCTGAGACGTCCCTCTGAATAAGGACGTTAATTGGGTCTTATTTAGGTAGTTTTTTAGTGTTTTTGTAGTAGTGTCAAGCCTTAATTAAAGTTCATCTCTCTAATCATTTAATCCGTTTTGTGAGATTAATAAATTAAACAATATTTTATTTTTGATGATCAAACATACTTCACCTAAATGACTTGGTATATTTTTTCTCCTGTCTTTTTCCCTTACTTTTCTTTGATGGTTGAGAGTTTTGGTTATATAAATACTACTATATGTATGTGTGTGTTTATATATATTTGTGTGTAGACACAACACACACATATATGTGTGTGAGTGTCTATATATATTTGTGTGTAGACACTACAGATACACACATGCATATATATATATATATATATATATAAAAGTTTCACTAACTTAAAGAGTATACACACCCACTCAACAAAAACATTTGAGAAAATAAAATAGGGACATTTTAGGAAGAAATTGACAAAAATTAGAATGTTGTCTTATAATTAGGATCAAAACCAACCCCCAAATGTTGTCCTATAATTAGGACCGGGGGGAGTACTATATTTTAAAAAATAGTTGGCACAAAGAATACACAAAAACAGCAACCCTAGCTTACCATTATAATTATTAATTTATGAATTATTTGATCATGAGTTGTGCAAAATTAAATATGTTAATTCACTAAATAATAATACTATCATCGATCCAGATCGATATGAGTCATCTTTCTTATCTTTAATAAATTAATTAACTATTCCCATACATCAATAATTACATATAAGATCAATATATCGGATTGGATTTCTCTCCTCATTTTTTTCTCATCATCCCACATAATCTTTAAATCATATACGTTCAATCAATAAAATACCACTTTAACTTTTCTTTCATTTTCTTAATTAACGGCTCAGATAGGCTGATGAAAGAAAATGAAAAAAAAAAAGATGAGGAGGAGATCTCCTTCCCAATATATCATGTATAAAATTTATAAAAAGTTGTAGTATTAACAAATTACTCATACAGTTTGATTCATTTATCAGATTTATATAATATTTGGAAAATGTGTTTAATTAAATTTATATTTGTATTTTGATCTACTTTCAAATCCAACATAATATTTTTTTTCCATTTAATTTACATCTCGTTAGGGGATGTATAATTGTATATCATGGATTTTAAGAAACAAATTATATCTTCTATAACTTATAAATAGTATGATATGACTTAGCTTGATATCAATTTTATGTTTTATTTGACATGAATATTAATTTAGATTTAAACTTTTGGTTGATGTAATATAATTAATTATTTTAACATAATGTGTGTGTGTGTGTTCACAATTTAAGTTTTTTTTTTGGGCATGTGAATAATTTTCAACTCAACTTTTTACAAATAAAATAATACCTATAAGAAGTTTTTAATTAATTTATGCTTAATGAAATGAAGCCAACTGTATTATGTTTTGTTGTAATTAATCGATAAAAAATATGATAAATCTGACATAAGCATATCATCAATTATGGTTTGTTGTGATGAATCGACAATAAATATTCATCATGCAAGAGAAATTGAATAGATAAGATCGTTTTCTCAAGACTAAATTAAGAAATATTACGATATTTATAAAATCAATGATTTGACTAGGTTTGGAATTTTTAGGGAAATTGCATTTAGGTCACAAACAAGAGAAAATATGGTCCTAGACAGGAGAAAATATAATAAAATGGTCTATTTAAATATGAAAATTGCATTTATATCATGTGAGACATTTTTGCAATAAATTTCAATTTCACTTACAAGTCTAAAGGTATCAACTGACAAATACAGGAGTGGTCACTAACAAGTCCATGGACGCTACATTGACAAGTCCATGGGCACTACACTAAAAAGTCTATAGGCATTTGATAATTATAATTTATTGTAAAAAAATCTCATGGAACTTAAATGCAATTTTTACAGTTCAATGGATTATTTTATCGTATTTTATTTTCGTGGGATCTAAATAAAATTTTCCATTTTTTAACTATGTTCCATATTAATTTGTTCGACAAACTCCACAAGACTTAATTACATATTTAAACTAATAATATTATACAATATAATGTTTATCACATACATTATGAAAATGTATGAACATGTTTACAAGCATCATGAAAGCAAAAAAAAAAAAAAAAATTATGCGATAAAAAACATAAAAGTATAAAACGGTACTATCTCCGGTTCTAATTATAAAACTCAGTTGACTTTTTTTAGCGAGATTAACGAAGCTAAATAAATTACTTAATCATTTCATATGTTGTATATCCTTAGATTATATATTAGTTTATTAGTCAGACCAATTAGTTTGAAGAAAAAAAAATAAAAATACACACTCGAAAGTAATTTAATTAGCTTCCGTAATCTCTCCAAAAAAGTCAACTAGATCTTATAATTAGGAGCGGAAATAGTATAAAAGAATGATAGTACAAGTGAACATTCAATGTCATCCATGTTTATTTAGTATAATAAAAAGTGAATGATTCTAGTTACATGTTCGATAACTTTGATGTTACCTTTTGCCACATTCTCGCACATGACTCATGTTTTTTTATTTTTCATTTTCTGTAATACCAAGCAAGAATCCTTGTCTCTTAGCATAACACCCAGGTCATTTGATATATAAAATAAAAATAATCGGACTCATCTAGCCAAAAAAATAAGTACATAAGATTTATTATTTAGATTTAAAAATTAAAAAAATGGACACTGCTTAGATTAAGAGAGAATTGTATTACTATAATCAATTCTCAATTTTCCTAATCCATGTGTTGAAATAGTAGCTAATAAGTTGAGTAAACCAGAATCAATTTCTTAAAAAAACCGATATAAATATAGATTCGTTCAGTTGTTTGAAAGGTTATTGAAGAATAGTAGTTGCATCCTACTCCCTTTGGTCCTTATTATAAGGCACCAACTACCCATTTCTCGCGGAACAAGGAATGGAGGTTAAGTCATTAATGAGGTCTAAAAGTAATAAATGTTGCCAACTTTACCCCTACTTTAATGATGTAGGTTTAAATGAGTTAGTTAAACATGAGGGTATAATGGAAAAAGAGTAATAAATGAGTTAGTTAAAGTAAGTTGGTGCCTTATAATAAGGACCAAAAAATGTTGGTGGTTGGTGCCTTATAATAAGGATCAGAGGGAGTACCTATTTGTAAATTACAAATATAGGAGTAATTTGCAAAAATAAATTATTATTATTATTATTTTATTATAAACTTGTTAATTACTACCTCCGGTCCTAATTATAAGAGCTAGTTGATTTTCTTTGGAGAGATTAAGGAAACTAAATAAATTACTTAATCATTTCATATGTTGTGTATTCTTATATTATATATTAATTTATTAGTTAAACTAATTAGTTTGAAGAAAAAAAATAAAAATAAAAATACTCTAAAGTAATTTAATTGACTTTCTTAATCTCTCCAAAAAAAGTTAACTAGCTCTTATAATTAGGATCGGATATGAGCCCTCCTTTTCTATGGTTGGGAAATTATAGTGTGAAATCGAAGATATAAAAGGTGAGAGGTTTAAGATCAAATTCTAAAGTCAACGATTCAATTCAATGCTACAGTTTAGATTCTGTTTTCATTTCCAAGTCTTGGTTCTGACAACTAATTACTTTGAAAATATCTCCACGATATTTAGATTCTTTTCACACTTCATCCTCTCATGACCCACCCCATCAAAACAAAAAAATTTGTAAGAAAAGTAGTAATATTTTTTAGTTAAATATTTTCTTGAATTTCTGTGGTTACTCCTTCAATGTGGAGAAGTTTCTCATCCAAGTGAGTTGGCATAGATGGTAAGAGATCCATGACTAGGCCCTTGGGTCGTGGGTTTGATCCCCTCTGCCGTCGCTGAGACTCCTTTGGTAGGCGATCTCGTAAGTCCCCAGTAAGTGCTCATAGAGCCCGGGGCCGTGCCCTGGCCTTGGTGGGGGACTGATGCCGAACCCCTCCAAAACTTTTTTTTATCAAAAAAAAAAAAAAAAAAGCAATTTAAAGCGCGAAGGTGGGGAGAATTTGAATCTCACGGGCCAAGCAGTTTGGCTATGTGTGTTGGGACATATGGACCTCCGATGTAGAATATACAAATGAATATATTAATGCTCAGTCTAACCTATTTAGAGTATAGGATAAGGACGAAATTTTTTTTCCTCTTAGGTGATATTAATATTGGACAGGATGAGCCGTTTATTACCCTTAAGCATTTACCTAAGCACACAGAAACTAGGATGTCACTCCTAACGCTTTAACCAACTCCAAGATCAAACCCTCCCATTGGTGAGAGTGTGTGCAGACCAAGGATTCTTAAGTAAGGGGTTCACATTAGGTGCACATTCCTCTAATTTTGGGGTATTGGAGTATATACTTGTAACAAATTAGTTGATCTATGTACAGTACTATGTATGTTCTAATCTTGCATTATATGCTTCCTATAAATCCATATCCCCTGTTTTTGTTAATCTTCCAAATGGTTCCAAAATTTTGGCTACTTGTAGTGGTACAATTCAAATTGCAGAACATTTCCTTCTTTAATTTCTAATGTTATGTATGTTCTTGATTTTCGGTTCAATCTTATCTCTGTTTCCAAATTGACTCATTATCTTTCCTGTGTTGTTTCTTTTCAGAAATCTCATTTTCTCATTCATCCCCTTTCTTCAAAGAAGATGATTGGTTCAGTTGATGTGTATGAAAGGCTTTATATCACGGCACAACAGGCAAAATCTTCACTGCCGCTTATTGGTACTGTCTCCACAAGCTAGATAATAATACACCTTTTGATCTTTGGCATTTTCGATTAGGTCATCTTTCTAATTCTACCTTGTATTCTATTCATCAAAACCATCCTTATGTTTCCTACAATTCTTCTTTTTCTTGTTGCGATGTATGTCATTTTGCTAAGCCACGCAAATTACCTTTTCATGTAAGGACTACAACATCCACTCAAATTTTTAGTTTGGTTCACATAGACATTTGGAGTCCTTATCATTTATCTTCTGTACATGGACACAAATATTTTCTTACCACTGTACTGTTGATGATTTCTCAAGATATACTTGGATTTATTTGCTTATGAATAAATCAGAAGTTCGTTCATATATTCATGACTTTGTTCATATGATTTCTACTCAATTTGGTGTTTCAATCCAAACTATTAGATCTGATAATGGTATGGAATTTAATATGCCTAATTTTTACAAACAACTTGGCATTATTCATCAAACTAGTTGTGTAAAAACTCCTGAACAAAATAGCAAAATTGAGAGGAAAAATCAACTTATTTTAAATGTTACAAGGGCCTTATTGTTCCAAGCTCATGTGCCTAAAATTTATTGGTCTTATGCTATTTCTCATGCGATTTATTTGATCAACCGCTATTTTGGAACATAAGTCACCCTTTGAAATATTATTTCAGAAAATTTCAGATTTTAGTAATCTCAAGGTATTTTGTTGTCTTTGTTTTTCCTCCACACTCACACAACAGCGCACTACATTGGATCCTAGAGCTCATAAATGTATTTTTCTTGGTTATAAACACGGCACAAAAGATTTTATCACATTAGATTTAAATTCTCGTGCCATTACTGTTTCCAGAAATGTATACTTTTATGAATCCATATTTCCATTTTGTGATTTTGCTATATTTCCTCTTCATCCATTCCGTTACCACAGGTCTTACCTCCTCTTGATTATCCTTTGTCCTCCACTGATTGTCCTAAGTCCTTACTGCCTGATATTTCTTCCACATCTTCTTTTGATTCGGCCTCTCCCATTTCTCCCTCACCAGACCTTAGACGTTCTACTAGAACCAGGCGGTTACCTACTTATTTGCATGGCTATCATTTTGCTCTTCAATACACATCAGTCATACCGGATTCGTTGGAGGTAGGTAGTTATCATCCTCTTCCTCATATTCTTTCATATGCTCATCTTACTTCACCTTATTGTCATTTTGCCTTATCCATTTCGGTTGATGATATCCCTAAAACTTATTCTCAAGCCATTAAGTATGAGGGTTGGAGAAAAGCAATTGAGGCTAAACTAGATGCTCTACAACAGAATCATACTTGGGTTTTAACTGATCTTCCTTCTGGTAAACGTCCTATTGGGTGCAAGTAGGTTTTTAAGATGACTCTTTAAATTGATACAAAGGGTGCTTGGTAGCTCGTGATCATACTCAGGTTGAAGGTATTGATTTTAAGGATACTTTTTCCCCTGTGGCTAAACTTACTACTATTCGTTTATTGCTTGCGCTTGCCATTGCCCACAATTGGCTTGTTAAGCAACTAGATGTTAATGATGCTTTTCTTCATGAGGATCTTGATGAGGAAGTTTATATGTTGCCTCCTCTTGGTTTGTTAGTGTCTTCTCCTACTCAAGTGTGTAAGTTTCAACGTTCTCTTTATGGTCTTAAACAAGTTAGTAGGCAATGGTTTTTTAAGCTTTCCAAGGCTCTCCTTTCTTGTGGATACCATCATTCACATGCATATCATTCTTAGTTCATTAAGAATTCTCCTGATTCTTTTACTGCCTTGCTTGTTTATGTGGATGATATCATCATTACTAGGACTGATTTGGATTAAATCAATCATATGAAATCTTTTCTAGATTCTTGTTTTAAAATCAAAGATTTGGGGATTAGTTAATGTACATAGATTAGTTAATTTGTTACAACTATATACTCTAATATGGGGTGAGCACATTTTTTTAATATATTTTATTTATTTAAATTTAAATTATATGCTCCATCCTAAAACTGCATTCAGAAATTTTACTTCACATTAAAGAGATCACTCTCCTACCGCAGGCTGGAAGTTGTGGAGTTGTTTGAGATCGTGAAGACCGGTGGATCTACGCTTTTAGCTGCAAGTTTACAACAGTTGCACCATAACGAAGCTAATTGCTACAGCTACTGCCTCCTCTGGTACTTAGAATAAAATATGTTTATGGAGTTAATTTTAATCCTAAATTTAAAACATATTTTTCATATTTATCAAACTTCTCATAATATACTCCTACTGATTTTCCGTTAGCACCAATCAAATAGGAAAAGCAATTAAGGAAGACTACCCAAGTATTTTAAAAATACTTGTTATATTGATTAAACTAATATCTAACTTCATTAATTAGTCAAATTAGGTACATGTCTTGTATTAAGAATCGGATAGAGCAGCCACCGCTGGCCATCAGAACTCCGGCACTCTGACCACCAGTTTTTTTCAAGAAGATTCCACTTGTTAATGAAAAGTTACACTTGATCATTAAGAGTAGTATCATGAAATTCTGCCAAAATTAATCAATTTCCTGACTGTATAGGATCTAAGTGTGATACCAAAAGATAAATAATATAGAATAGTGTGTTTCTGAATAGTGGCAGTAATGAGCCAGCTATGATGTATTTCTATTTATAGTAGGGTTTGCTTACCCTAAGCTATACAGGACTATGTATTACAAAATGATACAGATATGGACTCATTGTTTTAGTAACTTGGGCCTATCATAATGTAACCTAGGCCCATTATCATAAGTTGTCTTTACAGCCCCCCTCAAACTTGGGATGGGGAATTTAATAATTCCAAGTTTGTCTCTGAAGGCCCAAAACTTAGAATGGGATAGAGCCTTAGTGAACACGTCTGCGATCTGCTCAGATGAGGGAATATATTTGACTGCCAGCTGCCTTGCAAGTACTTTGTCTCTAATAAAGTGAACGTCCAGTTCAATGTGTTTCGTACGAGCGTGAAAGACAGGATTAGAAGCTAAAGCCGATGCACTCATATTATCACACCAGGCGATCGAAGGTCGCTTGAGATGAAGACTGATCTCTACAAGCAGCGACTGAACCCACGCAAGCTCCGACGAAAGATCCGAGAGAGATCGATACTCTGATTTGGCGCTGGACTTTGAAACAACTCTTTGTTTTCTGGCAGACCAAGAAATCAGCGAATCCCCAAAGTAGACGTAGTGGCCGCCCATGGACCTTCGATCATCCGGACACACGGCCCAGTCAGCATCCGAGAAGCCTTGCAAGGTAAGATGTGAACTTGGTTTTATATGAAGAGCAAGATCCATGGTGCCTTTTAAGTATCTGAGAAGTCTCTTTAGGGCTTACCAGTGAATGTTCGTCGGGCAACTTAGAAATTGGCTCAGTTTATTGACTGCAAACATGATATCTGGTCGAGTATTGGTTAAATACCGTAAAGCCCCAATTATTTTCCTGTAACCCGTGGGATCTGTGACTGGAACTCCCTCATCCTTTGAAAAATGTCTGTTCACCACCATAGGTGTACGTACCGGAGATGAATTTTGCATACCACACTTCAATAGGATACTTTGTATGTAGGTTTCTTGTTTCAAGTAGATGCCAGTGTCATCCCTGTATGCTTCAATACCCAAAAAATGATGCAGTTGTCCTAGGTCTTTGAGAGCAAACTGATTATTAAGTCTCTGAACAAATAGATTAATCATTTTTACTGAGTTTCCGGTGACAATGATATCATCGACATAGACTAGGACAAACATGACATACTGATCAAACTTCAGGAAGAATCGGACTTTGAGTGTAAGAAGCCCCAACCTTGTAAAGTGGACTTTAGCTTCTCAAACCAAGCCCTGGGTGCTTGTTTGAGACCATATAAGGCCTTAGTCAAAAAACAGACATGATTAGGAACCCTTGAGTCAATAAATCCTTCAGGTTGTTTCATAAAAATTGTTTCTTCCAAATCCCCATTGAGAAATGCATTATTTATATCCATCTGTCTAAGTTGCCAATTAAATGTCACAGCAAGACTGATTATGAACCTGAGTGTTGAAGCTTTAAGTACTGGACTGAAAGTTTCTTCGTAGTCAATACCTGGGCTTTGCTGAAAGCCTTTGGCTACAAGTTTGGCCTTATACTTCTGAAGTGTACCATCAGCGTTAAGTTTCTTCTTTAGCACCCACTTACAGTCAACTAAGTTATCTTGACCATTGTAGGGAACCAATTTCCATGTTTTGTTTTTTATCAGGGCATCAAACTCTTCTTGCATGGCTTTTCGCCAATCAGCATTCCTCAATGCATCTGTTATTGTGAGGGGTACATCCTGTTCAGTAACTTCAGTTGTAGTTAAACCAATATAAGGTGTCTTGGTTTTAGAAATTCTAGCTTTGCCTCTGGTCACCATTAAGTGTTGATTTCTGAGTATGATTTGTTGATTGTCTGAAGTTGTTTCTGCTGGTTGAGTAGTGTGAACATGTGGAGATTGACCTGTTTGTTCTAAATCATTGACAGGACTATTGTTGTGAATGTGAGCTGAACTTGGGATAGCAGGCTGCATACTTGGAGCATCACCTACTGGAGTAGTTGGAGAATCTGAACTAGTGACAGAGATGGCAACAGAAGAGGAAGGAGCAGCACATGCATTCAAAGGAATGGGCTGGAAAAATTCTCCAGAAACAATATGCTCCTCAGGTATGTGCTTTCTGTTAATAAAACCTGTGGTGAAAGGAAATTCAGATTCATTAAAAACAACATGTCTAGACATATAAACTCTTCCTGTTGAGCTTAGTCATTTATATCCCTTGTGAGAGTTACTGTACCCAAGAAAAACACATTTGGTAGTGCGAAACTGAAGCTTATGCTGATTGTAGGGTCTTAAACATGGGAAGCAAGCTGAGCCAAACACCTTAAGTGAGTCATAGTCAGGAGTCTTGTTAAATAGCTTAGAATAGGGTGAACTTCTATGTAAGACAGGAGTGGATAGTTGATTGATCAAATCAGTAGTTGTATGAAAGGCCTCCCACCAATAATGAAGAGGCATTTTAGCTTGAGCCAGTAGGGTTGGACCTATCTCAACTATGTGTCTGTGTTTCCTTTCAGCCCTGCCATTTTGAGATGATGTGTGTGGACATGAATGTCTAAAATGAATCCCAGCTTCTTGCAAGAAACTTGTGAAACTTCTGTATTCACCTCCCCAATCACTTTGCACAACCTGAATCTTGCTGTCAAACTGATTTTCAACAAGTTGTTTGAACTGAATGAATATACTAAGAGCTTCATCTTTAGTTTTCAAAGGAAAAATCCATGAGAATCGACTATAGTCATCCAAAAATAGTATGTAATAGCGGAAGCCATTTTGAGAGGATATGGAAGCAGGTCCCCACAAATCTGTGTGAATTAACTCAAGTAATTTAGAGGCATGAGAGTTAGAGACAGGAAATGGGAGAGAGTAAGACTTTCCAAACTTGCAAGAATCACAAAAAACAACTTCATTCTTACTGATTTTCAGTTTACAATCACTAATGATTTGATTTAGCACCCTATCACTAGGATGTCCAAGCCTACAATGTAATAGAAATCTATTTAATAATTTAGGTGCTGAAACAGCTTCTTGAGTAGTAAAGGCTAGCTCAGTACTTGTTCTGCTACTTTCTTGATCTTTAGAAACTTTATACATGCCTCCTTTAGTTGGTGTTCCTGTCAGCATTGTCTCCCCTGTTTCCTATCCCTTCACACAAAATCCATGTTGATTAAATACAACGTTTGCATTGTTGCCATTGGCTATTTTGTACACACTCAATAGATTCTTTTGAATACCAGGTGAATAAAGAATATTATCCAACTGAACTGTTTTTGTGGGAACATTAGATATTGTGGAAGAACCAATTTTCTCAACTTTTATTCGATTTCCATTTCCAACTATAACATTCATCTTACCCTTGGGACTGTTTTGATTGTCAATATGAGTGAGATCATTAGTCACATGACTTGTTGCTCCACTGTCCAGGTACCATGCATCATCATTCACTGATTCGAGTGAGGCCCAATAAGCATATCCAGAATCTGAACCACTGGAGTTACTATCCTTCTTCTTGCTGGATTTCACAAAAGACTTGTCAACCTGTGCCAACAAGTCTCAACAGTGTGTCCAACTTTGTCACATAGCTGACATTGAGGTGCTGGTCCATCAGAAGACCTGCCACGACCACCAGAACCAGAACTAGAATTTCTCCCACGGCGGCCTCTTCCACGATAACCACTGGAACCACGACTGCCACGCCAGGGAGTATGGGGGTAAGATTGCTCAGTTTTAGCATAATTAGCAAAGTTATCCTTAACAGACAATTGTGAGAGCTGACTCAGTTGTTCCATGCGATTTTCATAGGATTATACTCAGCATCTAATCCTGCAAGAATCTGAATAAATAAATCAGGTAATGAAATAGAACTTCCAGCCAGATTTAATTGCTCGGAAATAGTTTTCAACTTAGTTAGAAATTCAGCCATTTTCATGGATCCTTTTCTGGTTCGTTGGAACTCAGATTTCAGCATTAATACTCTTGATTTTGTGTTTGCTGGGCATGTTGCCGAGCTGCCTCCCAAAGTCCAGCAGCAGTTGAAACAGAGACCATCTGGGAGGAAACTTTAGGTTGCATTGTGTTGAGAAGCCAGCCAAAGAGTAACTGATTTGCAGCTACCCAATCTTCAAAGGCAGGATTAATGCTGGTTTTATTCTGTTCAGTAAGAAACTGTGGTGGACACGGCTTTGTTCCATGGAGGAATCCCTCAAGTTTGTTCCCTTTGATAATGGGTAAGACATGGAATTGCCACACTAGATAGTTGGTTCCATCCAGCTTGATGGAACATGCCTGGTGGATATTGCTGCCTGATGTGCCTTTAGATAATGTTGCAGCGGCAGTCAACAGAGAAGAGGTTTCAGAATTTGTAGAAGTGGGCGATTTGTCTGCCATGGCTTCAACCTTGGTGGATCTGATACCAAGATAAATAATATAGAATAGTATGTTTCTGAATAGTGGCATTAATGAGCCAACTATGATGTATTTCTATTTATAGTAGGGTTTGCTTACCCTAAGCTATAAATACAGGACTATGTATTACAAAATGATACAGATATGGACTCCTCGTTTTAGTAACTTGGGCCTATCATAATGTAACCTAGGCCCATTATCATAAGTTGTCTTTACACCAAACACCCCTTAGGCAGCGATTGAAGCTAGGTTACTACTATTCATGACCAAAATATTTTAGCTGACTACATGGCCAACCTATCCCACACCCCTCAAGGCAATTTTTCGATCCTTGATCAACTTCCACATTTTCAACAAGGGGTGAAGGAGCTTAGGTGGTTTGGCTTGTCATTGTAACTCTTTTTGAGTATATGGATTTCAGCCACTGTTATTCAAAAAAAAAAAAGGATAGCGTTTGGGCAATAAAACCTTGCATGAACTCAACTTCATAGATATTCTACAAATTTAAATTTAAAACTTAAAGAAATCGGACAAAAGCTAAGCAAAAACAGGAAGAGTCAAGAAATATAATTTATAGTTCCAAAATTGACATCCGACTTGAGCTAAATGTCAAATATGCCACAACACATTGTCTTGGTAGGGGGCAAAGAGAGAGCCCACAACAAAGTGCAACTCCCAGCACGGATACAATTGCAAGCTTAAAGCCTTCTTCCTCTTCTACCACCCTTTCTCCTGGTGCTGTCTGATGGGATTGGAGTCACATCCTCTGCAAAATCGCACATCATACATAAAAAATGTATTGCAGTTGAAGGATATTGGGGGTATAATGCAAAATGGCACTTTCAACTCATGGCAAACCAAATCCTACATTATTCAGTTAACTTTATTAACACAATGGAATAGACAAACAAGATTTCACACGTCAACTTAGAGTAGGTTTGGTTTCCCATTGGAGCTTCCAAAACTAAGGTGAAGTTTTCAATCACTCCACAAACTTCAATTTTTCCAGTACAAGCCTACAATGACATTACATCTATTAAAAGTTCAGTTATCAACTTATGACAGAATTCAAATCCTCAGAAGTCACAAATGTGTTTTAACAATAAAAATAAAAACTGGAGTAAAGGGAGGAAACAAGATTTACTCCCCCCAGTTTCTTTGAATCAACCACACAAACAGCATGAGTGATCACATAACATCCAATATCTTTTTTCGAACAAAGCGCTAGAATTACTAATTCATTCTTTAGCAATTAGCTACAGAAGATTGTAGGAAAAGTAAACAAAATAAATCTTCAAGCAAGCAAATCAATTCTTCAAAAAGTGCATTACCTATCCGACCAATTTTCATTCCTGAACGAGCAAGGGCACGGAGAGCTGACTGAGCACCAGGACCTGGTGTTTTCGTCTTGTTTCCACCAGTGGCACGAAGCTTAATATGAAGAGCGGTTATGCCCAGCTCCTGTTCCAAAACTCTAGAAGTCAATGGACAACCTTTGACTACTTAACAAAACATACCAGACATCCAAGTTACTAAAAGATATGATTTAACAAACTTTAACTACAAGTTAATTGAAAACCTATGAAATACTAAAATCTCATAAATAGTGCTAGATTACAGATGCAAGAGGGAAATCATACACAATTCACGATAAAATCAACATACATAGAAACAGTTGAATCAAATGAGGATAATTAAAGAAATATTTCATAATGAAATTTATGACCTTGCATCTAGCAGATACATCCTGTGCTGCAAGCATAGCAGCATAGGGGGAAGACTCATCTCTGTCAGCCTTCACCTTCATTCCACCTGAAGATAAGAAGCAGGTAGCATTAGAAAACACAACCTCAACATCCCTAAGTTGACATTTAACTTTCTTAAACTGCCCAGAGGATTATCTGATAACATAAATTTTGAGTGTTCTATAAGACTATAATTACATAATCAGTACGACCAGTCCAAGCGGTTTCATCAAATCAGAATAGCTCATTTGGAACACAAAGTCTAAATGAATTGACAGAAAAGGAAATGCACGCCTGAGCAAAATTTGACCTATTAAACTAAGCAACAAAGATTAAAACTCTTTACCTGTTATGCGAACAAGGGTTTCCCTTCCAGACAAATCAGTCACGTGCTGCAACAAAGCAAACGATGCAATTATACCCAGAATTTTGAAGATGGAAATTCATATGAAAAAATATACATTTCATGTGCTCACAATGAATGTATCATTAAATGATGCAAAGATATGGGCCACTCCAAAGGCATGTTCGCCCTCTCTGACAGTTGGGCCAAGAGTAACAGTTTCTTCCTTTGGCTCTCTAGTCTTTCTACTCCTTGACTGTGTAAACATGAAAAAAGATAAAAATATATATCAATGCAAGGAAAAGAATTCCGCAGAGGGATAACATAACAAGCTAAAAACCTAACAAACATCTCCCAGCAGACTTAATTTTCTTTAAGAGCCCCAACAAACTTAATTTTATACTAATCTAACAAGTAACCTCATAGGTAGCTGGCAAATAACAAGGAGGCCCATCTTCTTTCAAAATGGATTACATTACTTCAAAGTAAGTCAAAATACAATACATCACTTAAATCTCATGTTCAGGACAAGCCCTTAAACAATCCCCCAATGAGAACACCGCCAACGCGGCAGAAAGTTTCCCCATCAGTATCAGGTCAGATAAAAATAAACCCAGAAGATGCCAACAGAATTACGACACTGAGCTGCATGAGAAATCAAAGAAATGCCAACTCTTACAGACTAAAGACGACTAAATTTCATAACCACGCTGATTATTAATCTTAATAATCTAAATCTCATAAATACTAACACAGAAAGTTCGACACAAAGGGAAGAAGTTGTTACGATTCAGAGATTTCCAGGAGAAAACAAAGTAGATGTAACGCATCATACAAATACACAGAAAAAATCAAATCATAATAAATATAACATATCCAAAGATTTGAACACAATTCCTAACCATGATTGTGGGCGCCGGGGTAGAACACAAGGATCGAGCTTGCGGCTTCTGTGTTTGTGTGCTCCGACGACTCGAAAACCCTCGCTAGGGACAGGATGAAAGTCGACTCATATTATATACGGCCATAATTTTAGGGTTTTGTAGCCCATTTTGCAATTGGGCTTCCATTTTTTGGGCACTGCACGTGGTCGTTCCACTATGATTGCATCTGACAATTTTTGTAGTTGATTCAGAACATTTTATTATTATATATATAAAAAAAAAAAAGAACATTTTATTCAATTATTCAATTCTTTACTGAAAAAATTGAGATTTTACTTCTGTATGTATTATTTATATTTAAAATTAAAAAATATATATGATTTTTTGAATTTATTATTAAAAATCTAAATTCTAGATTGTGTGAGATCCATGAATTTTAGCTTTTGAGGTTTTATATATTTTAAAAAATTTCACTTCATTCTTCCTTTACCTCTGAACTTAATGTACGGTTTAAATTTAAAACATTAAAACTAAAAGAGGATAACTTTCAGCTATTTCAAAGTATTAAAAATATATAAACTTTATTTCATTTTCTATATTAATCATATATATATATTTTTTTTTTACCTATTCATGATTACACTACAACTACGAGCTGTTTGGGTTAGGAGTGGGAGAAATGATTTATTTTTTATCTGACTTTTATAGAAGTAAAATAGATTAAAAGTAAGATTGTAAATGTGATTTGTATATATATTAATGGTGGTAGAACTAACTTTTTTTCAAAATATTTCAACAATTTTCAATTTAGTTTCTCATTGAGAACTTTTTCAAAATTCAGAATGATCCTTGATCAAAATAGGTATTGACCAAGGCTATCTTCTTCCTCTCGATGAGAAACAGCCGCCCTCTTGATTTTGCACCTTTCTCTTTGCTGCCCTCTCTAAAACTAAAGGTTGTCAACGATGAGGACTAGTGAGAGTGAAGATGGAGGAAGAAGAAAGGTCAATGGTCCTTGAAGCTCTTCTCGCGGCGCCTTTGACGTCTTATTCCTTCCTCATGACACTTCTTCTCGTTCCTTGCTCGTCGTCAGTGACAGATGATGGAGATAGAGAGGACAATGATGATGAAATAAGAATTGACCTGGTGGTGTGAGACAAGAAAGAGAGAACAGTCTGAGAGAGAAAGGTGAGAAATCAAGCCCCAACTCTCGCACCACTCCATTCAGCTTCCATCTTCACCGAGCTTTGAACGAAGAAGTCCAATAATATAAACACTTAGCCAAAAACTGCACCCTCATTGCGTTTTTTTCCCTGCCAAGCTTTTCTTGCTTCCACCACTCTCTTGACACGAACCCAAACACATTGTACATATTTTTTATTTCATTTTTCTTTCCTTGAAATTCTAGAAGGTATTTTATTTATTCATCCATCGATCGCTTGGGTTTGTCCTAGTTATATGTTGATAGCTTCAGAATTTTACTTGAACTGTTGAAATGAACTCTGTTTGATTTTAATTGTTGGGATCATTCATACCTTGATTTGCAAAAACTTTGAGATCCTCTCCTCAGCCTCTCTTGTTATTTTTATTCCTTAATATAAAACATAACTACTTAATATAATTGGAGTAAGGAAGTTAGTTAAATTTGTTAATATATCATTTTTAAAAAAAAAATTACCTTTTATAATATTCCTTAATTTTCTCAATCTCTCTTGTTTGATTATTGCTGAGAGAAGATTAATAAGAGTAAATTAATAAGAAAATAAGTCTTACATTTAGAAAAAAAATAAACCAACCTTACATTTAGAACATATATCAATTTTCCAATTAGGTATAACACAATGAGTATCATTTAAGGGATGCAATACTACATTTTCATGATCATAATACTTGAACAATTTTATAATCCTTTTTAACTTTACTGTAGTAAAGATTAAACGTATTAATTCATTGCATATACCATGGTTAAAGAAAGTAGCTTACCATACAATATTTGTCAAATATATCATGATCAAAACGACCATCATCGAATAAAAATATATCAGAGGGTGAGGTAGTATCTATTTTCCGGTTTTTTTTTTTTAATGATTTAAGTGATGGATGCATCATAAATAAAGCTATAATGCAGAATATAATTGAGAAATAACATCCCGTAACTTGACCAATTCGAGACATTAGATAAACTTATTAAGAATATGTGTTTGTTAGAAAATTATGTCCTTACAAATTAAAGAATTTACGTGAAAGGATATGTACGAAGTTATAATACTAAATGCGTCACTAAGGTGATGTTCTTTTAGGACCCGTTTGTTATAAAGAAAGTCCAGGGAGGGAAAGGGAAGATCTCAATCTTCCCATGGATTTTGGGTATTTGTTACAAAGAAAGTCCAGTCAGCAACTCACTGGAATTGGACATTTTCCCTTATTTGAGGGAAGATGCTTTCCTCCGAAAATGGAAGGAAAAGCGCCATCTTCCCGGAAGATGGTTTTTGATGATTTACCCCTGAAATTCAAATTTGGCGGGAAGTTCGAACTTGGGGGGAAAGTTCGAACTTGGCGGGAAAGTTCAAATTTGGCGGGAAAGTTCAAATTTGGCGAATTTTTTTCTTCAAAAGTTCGAACTTAACAATAAAATATTTTTTTAAAATATATTTTAGCAATTTTTTTTTTATTTTGAATTAATTTCTTTTGAGGGTAAAATAGACATTTCCTAATTCCTTACCAACTTCCCCTCTTCATTTTCTTCCTACCAAACAACTCAAGTCATCTTCCCTCATCTTTCAAATCTTCCTTTCCTTTCCTTTCCCTCCTCCAAAGTTCTTTTCCCTCCCCAAACTTTCTTTGTAACAAACGGGTCCTTAGTTTCTAAAGGCAAGTGTGAAAATGTGAACTTTGTGTTGGTTTTCAAGAAAACACTACATACTATAACCATTGGTGAAGAGTTATTTTAAAAGTAAATTTCCTTTCTGGTCCTTCACAAAAAATACGGACCCCATTTTAGTCCCTAACAAAAAAATGTACTTTTTAGTCCATAAAAAAGACGAATAAGGGTTGATTGGTGGACATTTGGATCCCTCACAAATTTCCAAAAGGTCATCTTTGGTCCCATAAAAAGGACAAATAAGGATTTGTTTTTTTGTCAGGGACCAAAATGGGGTCTGTGTTTTTTGTCAGGGACCAGAAAGAGTATTTACTCTTATTTTAAATAACCATTGGTTATGTTGGTTCATAACGATTCATGAATCTAACATATAATTATGAGTTTTAATTGAAGAGTTGTTGCTCTAAGTGGCACCACTTCAAGACATCATTTCATAGTCTATAAATACCTTAGATCATCACTTCATTTGTAACATATAATACAACATCAGACATAAGAAGTTACACAACAACAAGAGATTAAATTCATTGCCTTTGTCGTTGATTGCACACAAAGATAAAGTCAAATTATCACTTTGTAAAAGTCATTGTTGCCTTGGTTTGAGTGTTTGTGAATGCAATCTATACTTAAGGGTCTTCATTATATCCTGTAGGAAATTCACTCGTCAATCCAAATTACATCATATAAGATAGGTATAGGAGAGGACAAATTAAACCTAAAAGAAAGTGTTATTCATGTCTTGAAGACATTGTACGCTACTTTCTTCTTCATGTTTTTTTCTTATATTTCTCAGAGATTCAACCCATCCAACAAAGTGATCATAAGACAGTTAAATGGGTTTAATAGTAGTACATGAAAGGATCTACATATGCAATGCATACTTTTCATAGCCTTCTTACTAAGCTCACAAGAAATGCATGATGCCTCCCAAAACCTTCTTGACAACATCATTGAGTTCATTGACTGAACTCACAGATCACAAATGCTTAGTAGGGTTTGCCTTTATAACTGGACTACCCCCACTCAATAATTTGGTATTGCTTGACCAAAATGCTATAAGCTATTTTTTTATATTATTATTTTATAATACGAAGGGTTTCCACTCTTGAGGCATAAAGCGTGAAGAGTTCTCACCTATCTTAATAAATGTGTTTCTTGCCTGAACTAGAAAAAAAATTTAGCCCAGACCAAAAAATATACATATTGAACTATTTATTAAATAATATCACATGATATTGAAAATACAAATAAATAATCGACAATTATAAATTAAAACAAGATATAACATATGCTAACATTTTTAGTAGGTATCTCAAATAAGAATTTTACTTTCCTCTCACAACTCAATGATTAATGAACTAAACATTGTCTTTATAGAGAAAATAAGAGATTAACTACGGCCAAATTATTGATTAAAATAAAATATTATATAATAAATACATATATATACTAATAAATTTTAGAAGATTAATTGACCCCAACTGGCTAGGTCATAGTTTCTCTACAAGTGTTTTTCATGATTTGAATTTGTTTTCTCTCCCTTACAAGAAGGATGATGTTTATCACCTCGAGCTTGTTGGTAAGGCTGTATTAAGAAGTCAGAAAGGTGCGCGTGATGTTCTTCAAGTTGAGTCTTTATTGGGCCAGAGTCAATGCTAGATGCCCTAAAAATGTTTTAGACTAACAAACTATGCCCCATGTGAGAACAACGCACATGTGGTATATGAATTTAATCATAAGCCAATATTAATCTTATATTAATTGACTTTGGTTTTAGGCTTATAATTTTGATTCGAATCTGGTACAATATTGGGATATTTTTGAAGAAAATCATAATTTTGGGTCTACATAAGAACTGGAAGAATCCAAACAAGCCAGAAAGGAGAGGACATAATCATTAATTCATTATTCACCACATTTGAGCAAAAAAAAAATTCATTATTCACCACCAAGACCGAGACTTTTCCGCACAAAACAAGCCTCTGAAGGAGCTCTGTTCGGGGCAATTAGGCGGCGGAAGACGGTGGTGCTCCAATTTCGTCGTTCTCGCGCAATTCTCCTATTGAATCATGAGCGAGGAAGGCAAGAACAGGGGTTTCGCCACCGATCCCCCCAACCAGCCTTACTATGGCACCTTTCAAGGCGTCGCCAACTACTATCCGACTGCTCCACCTCCACCGCCGCAGCGACAGCCTCGACCAGTTGTAGGATTTCCTCAGCCCGTTCCGCCTCCGGCAGCTTACGGTGGTAATTATTTCCAAGGATATCAAACCGTTCCAGGTACGCGTTGAGATTTTTTTTTTATTGTATACAATGTCGATTGCCTTACAGTTTATGGGCTTAAATAACGCTTCTGTTATTAATTATGGATTGAATTGAATGCGAATGCTTCTATTCGGGTTGGCTATTTAGATACGGCCAACTTGGTTTTCTCATTGGTTATTTGAAGTTGTTCCCAAATTCAGTAGTTTTGATTTGGTATCTGGAGAAGCTGCTCACCCATGGTTGATCTGAATTCAATTTTATGAAATTTTGATGCAGTTTGATATCTGTTGTAATCTGTCTGGGGAGAAATGTTTGGGTTGAGGTGTTGTTCTGTTGCATTTTGTAGGCAAATCGGTTCTAGTACTGTTTGACGGCGTTTTCAATTTTCTTTGTGACCGTTTTATTTCTTAATACATAATATTGCTTTAAGGCTATGGTTATGAATCATTGGCACTTGGAAGTTTAAAGAATCTATCATCTTGTGCCTTTTTCTAAATCATGGGTTTTAAATGGAAAAGAATATTGGCAGGTAAACTTTTTTTAGTGCTTGGCAGCTATGGGAGATGCCGAGGCTTATGAGTACTGTGAAATAACACTTTGTGATATCAGAAAAAGTGCACCAAAATGGAAGATATTGATCAATACATACGCTACGTTTTATTATCCATACATTTAAAACATGAAGACCTTCAAACCTGATTTTTGCTCGAGTATCGGTTCTATTATTTCTTCCATATTAATGAGTGCAGGAACAGCTAGAGAATGATTTGATTATCCAAAATTCTCTGTCACAACTGACAAGTCTGATAATTTTAATTTAAGAAATTCGTTAAGATTATTAAACTTCAATGGTATTGATTTGTAGTCAATTCATCGGAGTAGAGGTTTCTGTTTCTGTCTTGAAAATTAAATGTTAAAGCCTGAAATTGCATGAAGGCAAAGGCATAACATTACGACTCAGATCATAAGGAAAGCTCTGTTTAAAGTAGGCTAATAAAATTTTTTGGTAAAATATTTATTGGGATGGAAGAAGGTGGCTGTGCACTAAGAGCTACGACTGTGAACAAAATATCAGATATTCATATCTAAATAAGTCGGGCCATATGAGTAAGAAGTAAGTTCTTTGTTGTAGAGACCAGAAGGTTGACATATGCGAACTGCCACATAAAATTGTATGCTGCTTTGGTATTATGGACATGTCTTAGAAACGGCGTTCTAACCTGCAAATAGCCTGATAGATGCTTTCACTATTTTGAAAATTTTCAACTATTATAATGGTTTTTAGAGGTTATTTGGACTGTATGATTAGCTGGTTTCCAACTCAAATGGTCCATATGGTTTTTGTGGTCTTGTTTTCAAAACATTGCTGGAAAGGTTTATGAAGATATGAGCTGCTAGGATACATAATACATTAGTATAGCTTTTAAAATAGAAAACAATAAGCTGCTATTTCATGCTATTATGTGGTCCTTTGTCATTTTGACATATCTGTGTTCAAAGCGCTATTGACAAATTTCATGAGATGCATAAATTTCTGAGTCCATGTAAAATTATCTAAAGTCCGTGTTTATTCTATCTTTCCCTATTTGGGTTGAAGCTCAGTATTTCTCTAGAATATATATATAGATCATTCGGGAAAAAAATTCTTGGCTCCTTCATGATATAATGTAGTATTCCTAAATGCTTCTATAACCTTTCCGATATTGTTTTTGGCATCTCAGAATCTGAGATCACACTTACGTTATGCATGGGAAGATTCATCAATATTTCTTGTTTTTGTCTTCTATGTTCACATCATAACTACTTTATGATGCTCTGAAGGTTATGCCGTTGCTGAAGGAATGCCCATGAGAGAACATCGTCTTCCTTTTTGTGGACTTGGTCTTGGTTGGTTCTTGTGAGTTTAATCACACTCCATTATTTAATTCCTTTCTAGGCATCTATAATTAAATATTAAGGGACACTCATGCTCTAAAACTACATGATGTCTTCCAATCAACCCTGTATATGTGGTGATTATCGAGTGAAAGAAACCTAATGCTAACTTTTTATAGCTCATAGAAACAACTCTATGTTATCATGTAAGGATTTTGCATTCATCAAATAAGAGGGGAAACTTCTAAAGTTACAGTAAGCACAAAAGTTGTAAGGGACCAGAATATAATTGGACTCAAATGCTCTTGTGGGATCTAGGGTAATGAGAAGACAGTGTCTCTGATTATTCTTTTCCCGTGTTTGAGATTAGGAATTCAAGAAGTTTGTCTATTCAGCTAGGATACCAGATGTATTGACGACCATAATTGAATTTGTATTGCAAGGTTTATAGCGGGTTTTTTTCTTGGTGGCATTCCCTGGTATGCTGGAACTCTTGTGCTTCTGTGTGTACAGAGGGATTACCGAGAAAAGCCTGGATTAGTTGCATGCACAGTTGCTGTAAGTGTTGATAACAATTCGCAAATTATTTTGTTTTTCATTTAATCACTATAAGGTCTCAAGCAAATAATGTAATCACTAGAAAGGTCTATAACAAGTGAGTAGCATGATAAGTTCTAATGCAGAAAATGATAACAGGTCTTTGCTGCTGACTTATCGTAGGATTTTTTGGTGATTACATTTTTTTATTGAGACTTCGTAGTGATTATTTTCCCTTATATCTCTGACAATTTAGAAAATGGTTCTATATCAATGCCTATTCCCACTTAACTTTGTGTTTCTTGATTATTAATTTGCAGTCAATCATTGCTATTATAGCTGTGACTTTTGGTGTTACCAATAAAGCTCATGATTGGTGAAACCGTGAAAGCATACAAGGCCAAAGAACTCATATATATGGTTGTGTTTTTGCAATTTCCTGTTTTTGTTGTAAATGGCTACAAGAATGCATTTTCTACTTATTAGCAGATGTTAAGGTTTCCGAAAGAGAATATATGCTGACTATTTTAAATCATGCTTGTGAGAAAATTTCCCTATGAAGTGTTATCGATTTGGGGGATATTGTAAATATGACAAAATTATGGAACTGATTACTCAACATGCTATTACTCAATACTTATATGTGGATATGACAATTTCGGTTGATTGGTCTACTTTGGCACGTGTCAACATTTAGTGCGATTTAGTGTTGCATCTTAAAAAAGGATTTCATAAAATAGTTCTCTGTTTCTCATAAAAACTTAAAAAATGCTTTCATCTTTTTTCCCAAAGGAAAATATTCTTTTAAATGGTTTCAACTTCCCGAAAATGCATAAAAATCCAAAACGAATGAATAATCACACATCATGAATTAAAAAGAATAGTTCTAATGAATAATAAATGAGTGGCACTCTCTTCTATGGCCTTTTTTTTGGGGGGGGGGGGGGTTGGTGGAGGAAACAAATTTTTTAGTTGAATTTACAAAAATAAGGGAGGTGGGTTAAAAAATTTTATTTATTATTATTTTTTTATCTTATATCTTTTTCATATTAAAATCTTATAACCTCGCTTCTCCAATTTATAAAAAGTTTCCTTGCCCTCAAAATCCAAATCCCTCCTACAAAACAAACCCCCAAGGGTGTCTTTGGTTTGAGGGGAGGAAAGAGAAAATTTTTACCTCGTTTTTGACCAAATTGCCTATGAAATTTATTCAATATTTCATAGCTACACTCTCAACAAAAAAATCTTTTTTTCTTCTCATAAATGGTAATTTGGTAAAAAAACATCCCCTCCCTTCAAACCAAACACACTCTAATGATTAGAATAACATATAAAATTATTCATTTGGGGAAATAGACAGATATAAAAAAAAAAAGAAGATTCACATTCAATTTTTAAATATTTATAGTATATCTGTGCATATCCGTGCGTGTGTGAATATATCTATATATTAAATATAAAAAATCTGAATGGGTATTTTGGATCAGCTTACTTTAAAAATTCAACTTATATTTATTAATATCATCACTAAACGAATTCAAAAAGAGAAATTTTTTTTAAAAAAATATACTAATATAATTTTTCCTATACAATTTTTTTATCGAAATGAGTTATTTTTATATTAAATTCAAACTTTGGTTTCAGCTTTTTTTTTTTTTTTTTTTTTTGCTACAAACAAGTTTTGGAGGGGTTCGACATCAGTCCCCCACCAAGGCCAGGGCACGGCCGGGTTCTATGAGCACTTACTGGGGACTTACGAGATCGCCTACTAAAGGAGTCCCAGCGACGGCAGAGGGGATCGAACCCACGACCCAAGGGTCTAGTCCTAGACCACTTACCATCTATGCCAACTCACATGGGTGGTTTCAGCCATAAACAGTAGAAAAATGTTCACGAAGAATAGTGTTTTTTTTTGGACAACGATAGAAGTTTCAAAAGCTAAGAGGCCTTTTTTCTTAAGACTTGGAAATATTTCATGAGGCCCAAAAGAGGGAGTAACATTTTAATTCCGTAGGCCTCTCCACACCGGAACTCTTAAATCCAGAACTAGGGTTTCCTTCATCATATATAAATAAAACGAAAACCCAACTTTCTGTTGTCTTACGGCAGTGAGAGAGGGAGCGAGAGGCGTCAGAGTTCTTCCTGTGTTCATCTTCTATCCGAAATGGTTGCGTTCAGGGTGAGTATTTCTGTCTCGTTTCTTAAATCAATGCCTTGGATGTGTAACCAAGTCGGTGAAATTTGTTTCTTATTTGTTTGAATTTTTGATCTGGTGTTTTGGTTGGATATTCAATTTTCTCGTATTTTCCTCTGTTTTCATTGCAACCAAATAAATGTTTTTTTTTTCAGCTGATTTATGTTTATCTGGTTGCTCTTGCAGTTCCACCAGTACCAGGTCGTTGGGAGAGCTCTGCCCACGGAAGCCGATGATCACCCTAAGATCTATCGAATGAAACTCTGGGCTACGAACGAAGTTCGCGCCAAGTCGAAGTTCTGGTAATGTGATTTCATTTGATTATTATATATTTCTGATTGGAAATTTTCGTTTGTACTATTCTTGTGAGGTCTTTTGGTTTGAGAAAAGTTTTATTCGATTTAGTACTCTAGCATTCTTTGTCCCAGAGGTCGAGGCTGTTAATATTTGTCTTATCTCGGCTGATTGCTTTGATTCAGGTATTTTTTGAGGAAACTGAAGAAGGTTAAGAAAAGCAATGGTCAAGTGCTTGCTATCAATGAGGTGCATTTTTTACTTTTGCGTTTGTTTATCGGTGTGTTTTATGTATCCGTTCTAAATTCTGACTATGATTCCTTGCTAATTCGAAACACAATTTGAGAAGCTTAAAGACATGGAAAGATGATCCTATCGAGTATTACCTAGAAATTTCTTTGCTGTTCCTAGCAATGCATCTCGTTGAGTTTAGCTATTGTGGTCTCCTTTGCTGAATTAATGTTCGGCAACATTGGCCTAACTAATCCTATCGAGTATTACCTAGAAATTTCTTTGCTGTTCCTAGCAATGCATCTCGTTGAGTTTAGCTATTGTGGTCTCCTTTGCTGAATTAATGTTCGGCAACATTGGCCTAACTATTAGAAACTATTATTGGTTATTGCATTGTAGAATTTTTTAACTTTAATACTCATCACAGCAACTTTATAATTTTAATTTTATAGACTACTTCACTGCTTTCTGTGGTGTGGGCTGCTTTCTGTGGTGTGGGTCTTTAATGTTGCGATAGTTGACCTGTGGCTAAGATAAATACGCCCTAGGATATTAGTGGGTGAACCCTTGAACTTGTAGTGCACCGAAGTGAAGAAGCTTTTAAGTGCTTTCATGTCATGGAACTTTTAGCTGATAGCCTAATCATTTTGGTGGTAGTTAGTAGTTACCATCTGAAGAAATGTTCAAAAGGCAACTCGTCTGAAAATGTAACAATTGCCACTGTTTACTATTGTCTGGAGCTGTATAAATTGCTGGATTTATTGCTAATATCAGCGGAGAGTATTTAATTATTGGTGAGAATTACAGTAATAGGAAGACATCTTTTGTTCATAATTATACCTGGATAATGAGAAATTATTTTTAGCTATTGGAAGTTTGACCTCAGCTTATTTCTTCTCCTGCCTGGTCCCTTTGTATTTCTTGTTGATAAATTACTGGATTTGGGCTTAGGGATCCGTATATTCATTTGACCTTATAATGCAATTTTAATTGCTAGAAGTAAGCTATTCTCTATTTTTCACAATGTGATGCATCTATTTAAATAATTAATTCATAGCTGGCAAAAGTCATGATGTCTACCTATTTAAAAACATTGTTGCTTCCGTTTTATTAAAGTCATGATGTCTACCCATTTAAAAACATTGTTGCTTCCGTTTTATTTCTGTCATATTCTGAGGCTTATTGTTGCCATGCATGTACAGATTTTTGAGAAGAACCCAACAAAGATCAAGAACTATGGCATTTGGTTGCGTTATCAGAGTAGGACTGGGTATCACAACATGTACAAAGAGTACCGTGATACCACTTTAAACGGTGGCGTCGAGCAGATGTACACTGAGATGGCCTCTCGTCACAGGGTCCGGTTCCCTTGCATTCAGATCATCAAGACGGCCACCATCCCAGCCAAGCTTTGCAAGAGGGAGAGCAGCAAGCAATTCCACAACTCAAAGATCAAGTTCCCTTTGGTTTACAGGAAAGTCAGGCCACCCACCAGGAAGCTTAAAACAACATTCAAAGCCAAAAAACCTAACTTGTTTATGTAATGTGTTTGTGGTAGTAACGTTTCATCAGCTTCTTGATTAGCTGATATTTTGTTTTTGAGAGTCTTAGAACATTGTCATTGGGTTCAAGCTTTTTGTATTTTAATGCATCTTTTGGATCTGAGCTTATATATTTATGACATTTTGGTAGGAATGAACACATTTATATTACTGTTACTTGTGCTGTTTTTTGTCCATCGATTGAGGAATTAAATGGGAATGAGGTTTGCCGTACTTGTTTTCGTGGAAAAATAATTGATGAATAAGAATCAGATACTGAAAGGGGTTTGAAATTGTGCTCAGGTTCTGGATTAGTAGCAACATTAGACGAAGATCATAGAAGATGATTATGGTGTTTTAGAAAAAATATAGGTTTAATAGATTTTTTTGCCCTTCAAATTTACTTAATTTTGGTTTTAGTACCTCAAGTTTCAAACCATAGATTTTGATTCCTTAGATTTTATTTCGTTTAAAACACTAGTCCCTATAACTCAATAAAAGCCTGGACCATTTTATATCTAGAGGGAATAAAACCAAAATGATGGTTAACTTGAGGGACCAAAGATGATATTAACCCAAAAACATATCACCTAATCAAATTAAGTAAATAGATCTTAACAGGAAGGATTAGAATAAAGAACCCAAGAAATAGTTTGTCACATTATTTTGTTGAAGGGCATTCAAAATCCAATAATGAAAAAGTGATTCCGGAAAAGATCAGAATGAAGACCAAACGGAAGGGCAAACCAAATAGCACAAGCCCTAATCAACCTAAGTTAGGTCAGCAGAGGGTGAAAAGAAAAGAAAGAGGTAAAAAATAATAAATATTACTGTTTACTACAGTAATATAATGAAAAAATAGATGCTATCTGGCCTCATTGTCAGCAGAGCTAAAAAGGCTGGAAGCATCTACTTGGAAATGATCTCTACCTAAGTTAGGTCACAGAATTTGATCAATCACCACTTTCTTACCATAAGGCGGTTGTTGATGAGCACAACGTTAGGTAGTTAAGATGTATGTATGGTTATACAAGAAAAAATAAGATTCTTAATAAACTTATATGAGGAAGGACTGGAATGAAACTTATTGAAGAAAAAATTGTAAAAACTCATTTGAGGTGGTTTGGATATATACTGAGAAAGTAATTGGACGCGCCAATGCAAATGGTAGATCAGATTGTTTGAAACCTGATAATAAAAAGGTATAAGATGACCGAAGATAAAGCTCAATGACTTTATTGAGCTAGACTTTTTGATTAACAATTCATTAAGAGATTTGGTTTTTGATCGAGTTTAACGGCATAGTATGATCCATATAGCCGACCACATTTGATTAGAGACACATACATGTGACTTCTACCTTATGATATCTATGCATACCATTTAATGAGCAATTTTTATGGAGTGTTACAACTTATTATTGTAATCTTGAAAAAGTATTTGACTTGTGACTACCAATAAGGAGGATAAAATTCATGTTTGGTGCAGCTATACTAATAATTTCTTGACTGAATTGGGTAAATAGTTATTCAAGGGTGTTGTTATCATAAGCATTTGAATCAATAGGGATGTAGTGTGCAGACAGTTATGACTAACAATAAGGGTTGAGGGACTCTAATTCAAAAAGCTTCAACCAATATACTTCTTTGGACTAGGGGGGTTTACTTAAATGCTCCCTCTATTCCTTTTTACAAGACACAAATAACTTATTTGCGTTAAATTAGGAAAATAGTTAAAATTAGTGGGTAAAGGAGCAAAAATATACATGTGCTTTACCCCTGGGAGCGCCCAGCACCATATGCTTTTTTTGGAAGCAAAAATACACACGTGGTTACCATTTTAGAGCAAAAGTCACATCGCACCGTTATGTTACTGTTCACCATGATGAGAAAGAAAGAGCTGAAGTGAACAGTAACATAAACGGTGAAATGTGACTTTTGCTCCAAAAGGGTAACCACGTGTGTATTTTTGCTCCCAAAAAAAGTCTATGGTGCTGGGCGCTCCCAGGAGTAAAACACATGTGTATTTTTTGCTCCTTTACCCAAAATTAGTTAAAGGTAATAAATATTTATTATTTTTTTCAACCATATCCTTATGTGTAAAGAGGATAAATTAAGGCAATAAATAAATTTAACAAAGGGTAAAATTGAAAAAAAAAACAAAAAAGAAATAAATACTTAGATAAACATAAAATAAAAATTTTATTTTTCACCTCTTTCTTTTCTTTTTACCTTTAGTAGGGTAAAATTATAACACTCTCATTTATTACTTATTCTGATTCTAAATATAAGATAGAGTTGACTTTTTTTTAGAGAGTTCAATGAAACTAAATAACTTACTTAATCATGTCATATATTGTGTATCCTTAGATTATATATAAGTTTATTAGTCAAACTAATTAGTTTGAAGAAAAAAATATAAATATAAATATTCTAAAGTAATTTAATTAGCTTTTTTAATCTCTATAAAAAAGCCAACTTTATCTTATATTTAGGATTAGAGGAAGTACTTCAAAAGTGGACTTATAATAAAGACAATTTTTTTTTTTTTGACAAACTAAGCTTATAAATAAGACAAGAGTGATATGTTTTCATTGATGTCACTTGTTGATCTTAATTCATGCTGTGCATGACCTGGTGTCCCTAACCACGAGTCTTGCTTTCTCATACGTTTGGATTTCCATATCACTTCACTTCTTTTTATTAGCACACATTAAAATTAGTTATTTATTTATAAAAGAGTTAAGATGCGATTTAGCCAATAAATTATTGGTTCAGGAGCGTCCAATACAATTAAATATTAAGTGGACCAAAAATACCAACAAACTTTTAAAAAGGTGCAGCCAGCACAATGCCGTTAGAAAAAGTTAACGTCTGTTATCTAAGGTGCAGATTGGCCAACGAACTTTTACTCCAAGAGTGGCCAACACAAAAAAGTTTTACTCAGGAGCGCCCAACACAAAATTCTAAATTTTACTAAATTAAATATTTTTTTTTCTCAATTGTCATTATTCAAAACTACTTGTATAGATATCTATAGACAAAAATTACTCATTCTTCAATTTTGTCAAAATTATAATTTTCTAAAATAAACAAAATTTTTAATCAAAAATATAATTATATGATTTAAATAAAAATCAAGGTGTTTTATAGTTTATTATATATGTTAAACAAAAAAAAAAGTTATATGATTTATTTTTATTTTAGAAGAAATTTATGTGAGTTAAAAAATTCATTTAATGTTAATGAAATTTAAAAAATCTATTATATCCTGAAAGAAATGAAATTAGTTTAATTTTTATTTTTATAAAAGAGCTTAATGGATATCAACATTGATACTTGTATAAATCTGGCAACTTGATGATATATTTGTTAATTAAATGATCTATTGATTATATGAATATGAGACTTGTTGAAAAAAAGATAATTTAAGAGGCTTGATGAAGGACAATTTAATAATAGGTTAAGAAGCAATTTAGCCTACAAAAATTTTATTAACTTTAAATGAATTTTTTAACTCACATAAATTTCTTCTAAAAGAAAAATAAATCATATAATTTTTTTGTTTAACATATATAATTAACTATAAAACACCTTGATTTTTATTTAAATCATATAATTATATTTTTGATTAAAAATTTTGTTTATTCTAGAAAATTATAATTTTGACAAAATTGAAGAATGAGTAATTTTTGTCAAGTAGTTTTGAATAATGAAAATTGAGAAAAAAAATTATTTAATTTAGTAAAATTTAGAATTTTGTGCTGGGCGCTCCTGGAGTAAAAGTTCGTTGGCCAATCTGCACCTTAGATAACAGACATTAACTTTTTGTTTAATAGCATTGTGCTGGACGCTCCTGAGTAAAACTTTTTTTGTGCTGGCTGCACCTTTTTAAAAGTTTGTTGGTATTTTTGATCCACTTAATAATTAATTGTGTTGGACGCTCCTGAGGCAATAGTTTATTGACCAAATCGCACCTTAACCCATTAGAAAATCTTAATTTTACCATCTACAAAAGCTATTACTTATTAGTTAGAGAGGAAGATTTATAGTAAGTGGGCTATAAACAATGAAGCGCTTGAGCTTTCAAAAACAGTTTTTCAATCGTGATTTACAGTATATGAGATAAGTATATAAGAAGAACTTTATCTCGATTTACATGAATAAATACTTTTGGAAATCTCAAATGTGATACCAAACAAATATTAATACCTTTGGTCTTAAAAAAGACACACATATGACGTGATGGGTTTGTTTTAGTCTAAGACTTTAATACACTGTATCTCTTAAATTTATAATTTTTTTTAAAAAAATGATTTTCATGAAATATATTTTTAATTAAAGTGAGTTTGTTTTAGTGATATATTTTTGGGGGAAAAACTTGTGGTCGTTACATTGGATGGATTAACAATGAATTACGTACCTTTAGTTAAAGGCATTGTTACAGTCGTGTAAGTTAGACTAAACAACTTATTACCGTTTCCTTTCTAATCACTTGTTGATTAACTCAGTGATGAATAATTAGTGAGGGGTTGATCACGTCATAAAAACTGCTAATAATACTTACCAAAAAGTTAAAAAATAATTCTCATCAATGATATTGAGTCTTGTGCATTAAAAGGTGTGTATGCACACAATTGCAATTCGCGACACAAAGGACAAGTGTTACATTATGATGATATTGACTTAGGGTCAAATCTTTGACAATAATGCGAACTGTAATCATATTTGATTACGACAATTTTGTCAATTTTAGGCTGTTTGAGATAGCATCTGAAGCTAAGTCATCACGTGTGAAAACTTATTTTTTAGGTGTTTGACAAAGCTTCAGTATATGATGGGCTTAAGGTCTAAAGCTACTTCTTTGGTGAAATCACTCCTCCAAGTTTTAAGGTTTGAAGCCACTTCTACCACGGTTATTCCAAATACAAACCACATCAGGAAAAATCCATCAGAAAAAAAAAACTCATCAGGAAAAGTCCCTCCGGTTCTAATTATAAGAACACATTTTGAAGTTGGTTTTGGTCATAATTATAAGAGCAAGTTTTAACTTTTGTCAATTTTTTCCTATAATACCCCTATCTATACTTATTATTAGGAGCATTTATATATATATGTGTGTGTATATATGTATGTATATATGTGTGTACACACACAAACACCCACACCCACATCTCTCTCTCTCTCTCTCTCTCTCTCTCTCTCTCTCTCTCTCTCTCTCTCTCTCTCTCTCTCTCTCTCTCTCTCTCTCTCTCTCTCTCTCTCTCTCTCTCTCTCTCTCTCTCTCTCTCTCTCTCTGTGTGTGGATCTATATGTATACACACATATGTTTATATAGTAAGACTATTATTTCAATTAAAAAGTGCGTAAAAAGGAAAAGTGGTCGGAGAGTATGTGGTGGGGTTGTAATTCACTTTTATTTATGTCATTTTAAATTTACATAAGGGCATTTTAGGAAAATGAGTAAAATTAACTAATTTAACTCCTCTCCTTAATCACTCCAAAATCGATTAAATAGCTCCTATAATTAGGACCGAAGGGAGTAGCTTATTTTTACAGTTTGTTTTGATTTGATGATATTGTATTATTTTGGACAAATCATTTATATGATAATATCATTATTAAATCAAGGGTTAATATTATTGTTGGTCCTTATAGTTTTAGTTTTTATAGTTTCAAATCGTTAGTTTTGGTACCTATAATTTCAATAGGATTTGGTATTAATTTAAATATAAGAACTAAAATTAAAACTAGATAAAAATATACGAACAATTCGTTAAAATCAGATTAAATCTTTATAAAACTACAAAGACTCTAAAATTCGATCAAGGGTAACAATAGTGTTAATTCCTTCAATCAACATTCATGATTTGTTTTAAGGAATGACTTATTTAATTACTATTTTTGACCTTTTGAACTTAAAGAATTTTATTTATTCATCAATCGTTGCAACAAGTCATTTATTATAAATTTGATTATTTGTATTCTTGCAATCAAATTCTTCAATTAAAATATCAAAATGTAACATTTAATTAACTAAATCGTATAATCATCTATTAAATTTACATCTTCATTGTGTGTGTATTAATATTTTTGTGTGTATATATGTATATGCCCTACAAATAATATAAAATTTATAAGAAGTAACAATATTCACAAGGAATTAATTAACATATAACTATATTATCAACAACGAACAAAAACAAACAATCATTATATTCTTATATCATTTTATGAGATTAGTTATATGGATCGCAGTTATTATGCTTTATAAAAAACAAACCTTTAGATAAATTTTTATAATAAAAAAATTAAAATAAAAAAGCATAGGTAAAGCCTTTTCTGTTATGTGATTATTGAGTTGAAAGCTTTCAAAGATAAAACATAAAAGAAAAATAATTGTGTTGAAAAGAATCGGTTTGAAAAAGAAGATGGCACATGTAATGTCTCAATCGCTATATTCTCATTCACCTAAGTTCAAAAGTTACATGTTGACAATGTCTTGTAGTGATGAACATCTATCAATGCCTAACTATTTTTTTTTTTGGTAATCTAAAGCTAGGTAACTCTTTAAAAGTGTTTGTTTGAAATAGCGATTGACGCATTAAAAAGTACTTACTCCGATCCTAATTATAGAAGCAAATTTTGGAGTTGATTTTGGTCCTAATTATAAGAGCAAGTTTTAACTTTTGTCAATTTTATTTTCCTATAATACCTCTATTTATACTTTTTCAATAATAATTTAATAATACACCTATATATTTTATAAAGTAAATAATGTTTGCAACTCATTAATGTTATATACATCTAAATTTCACCTTTTTTTTTTTATATAAAATAATAATTGTAAAAGCTTTTGTTCAATATATAAATTATATTTATATACTCATAATTAATTTAGTTTTTTTCATTTGATTACAAAATGCATTGGAGAGTGAAAGAGATTCATGTTTTCTTCTTCTTCTTCTTCTTTTTTGGATTAATTATATGCAGGAGTGATATCCGGGGCTCTTCTGTATATAAGGGAAGAGTTCTCTGTAATGCAACAAAAGACATGGCTACAGGTGACATTCTTGTTTTGCTTCAGTTTGTTAAATATTATACTCAGAAAGAAAGATGCAGGAGGATTTGGGTAAGGGTATTTTAGGAAAATACACATAATTAACTAATTTAACTTCATTCCTTAATCTCTCCAAATTCTGGTAATTTGCTTCCATAATTAGGACCGGAGGGAGTAGTTTTTTAATTGTGATTTACGATATTTGAGGTAAGTAAGTGATACCATTCTGATCCTATTTATAAGCTTTCACTCTTTGTGAAAGTTGACTCATAAATGAAACTAGAGTGATATGAATTTTATCTTGAATTTTGTCTCTATTTACGTAAATAAACACCTTTAAAAGTCACAAACATCATCCCAAACAAGCACTAAAACAAAAGTTGAGTTAGGAGCAACCACTAATCTAATTGGTCATGCTCATTTTTTCTCATTAGGACACGTTAAGTCATTATGACTTCCATGTAAGTGGGTGTTGGTGTTTAGTCATTGTTCAATTATGACTCTTATATGTTAATTTAATTTTTAGACTTGGATAATTTTAATTTGCAGTTTGTGGGATTTCGTCTTTTTAAAAGATTGAGTATTTAATTATGACCAAGGGTTCGAAGTGCTTAAGTTTTTTTAATAAAGTGTTTGGATCGATTTAAGCATGGTTACTTAATATAGTACATGGAAAAGTGATTATGACTCATTTCAAATAAGAAATTGAAAATTTGGTTATTGTAATTGGAATGATCATGAAGAGATAATTTTTTTCTCTATATGGCTTGACATGACTTTTAATTAGGATTAATGAATAATACCAAATATTAAATTTTAAATCTTTTTCGTTACTAATTTGACCCATCATCATCAAGAGAAGAAATGGAGAATATAGTGGGAAAAATGCAGGATATATAGGAGTATACCACTCTGATCCTATTTATAAGTCCAGTTTGACCAAATCTCACATACCAAGGAAAGTTAGGTATCTCAATTATTATAGAGCAAATTTCCATCTTTACCCTCATTTATGAATGGGTACCTTTTAAAATTTATTGTCAAATCTCTCATCTTTTTCTCTTCCCAACATAGCTAGTCAGTCTCTCTCATCATTATTAATATGGACAAAATTGTTACAACCTTATTTATTTAGTCAAACTGAACTTATAAATAGGACCAAATTTTTTGGTCAAACTGGACTTATAAATAGGATCAGAGTGGTATTGGTTAAAATATGCTAAATGTTTTGGCTTAAAATACTTGAAGTGTTTTTTTAAAAAAAAAAATTTGCGTGAAATTATTAGGTGATTTGTGTCCAATTGAAAAGTAAGATATATACAAATTACATTTTAACTTCATTGAACTCTTAAGTGTTTGTTTGACCTAACTTATTTTTAGCTTATCTTCTACTTATAAGTATAAGCTAGGCCAAACAGGATTTTAACATAACCTCTTATAATTATAAGAGCTTATTTTATAATGAAGAAAAAAGAGCTTAAAAATAAGCTCATCATGGAGTTTATTTGTAAGCTCTTTTTTTTTTAAAAAAAAAAAAGAAAAGAAAAGAAAAGAGAACCCGTAATCTCTCATTGAACACTATTGCCGTCGCCGCCACTCTATTGTAATATACCTTTTATGATAATTTTTATTAGAAAAAGTGCTTATGACAAAAATTTTGTCAGACACTTATTTTTTAATTTTAGCTTTTAAGTAACTTTTAAGCTAAAAAATTTATATAATCACCAAACAACTTTTAACTTTAACTTAAAAATAAGAGGATCCAAACGGGTTAATTTAACTAATTAATCAGAGTTGCGGAAAGAAAAATTAAGGACTCTAGAATGAAAAAAAGTGAACCACTTTTATCATTATGTCTTCCACTATTCTCTCTCATATATAATACATCTTTAAATCTAAGATAGATTTATGGAAGATTACATTATTAATATAAATACTTGTTGTATTAGAAAAGACTAAAGAATGTTGCCCTTTGAAAAACCAATATTATTGAATAATTCAAATTCAAGTTACATCAGACTCCAGATGCAAAATTCTCTCCAAACATGATTTTTTTTTTTTTTTTTTTTTTTTTTCAATTCACAACACTCAAACACAAACTACTTTCGTCTGGTCCTGAATCCGGCAGCTAATTGAGGGTTTTGCTTTGACCTTGAATATATGTATGACCTTAGTCTATTTGGGGATCCGGATTTCCTCAGTATCCCCTCCCTCCTCATTCCTCAGTATCCCTCAATCTGATGGACTGTCCAATATTTGATCCAAAAGGGTCCAGATTTTTTTTAAAAACCGCGCGCGTTTTAAGAAAAAAAAACTGCGCGCGGTTTTTTTATATAAAAAAAACTGGACCCTTGGATCAAATATTGGACGGCCCAGATTAGGATACTGAGGGATGAGGAGGCTTTGGCTTCTGAGATTATCCGCTTCCGTCTATTTGGACTCCCAAATTTACAAATCAGAGAATTATTACGAGGTGTCAATGACAAATTAACAGTATAAATCTATTGTACTGTCATTTCTTGTACTGAAACTAGTTGTTATTTACTTATCTCACTTGTTATCAGATTTTAATTAGGTGATTAAATCTCTTCCTTGGGACATCATAGTAATTCCCCATTTATAATTTTTTTCCAAGCCATCCCAATTGATTGCATATATTAAAGGAGAATCGATTCCATCAATAGGGTAATGATTAAATTAAAGAGGGTATTTTTAAAAAATTAACATTAATTATAAATAACCAACTCAACTAATAATTTCCATAATATCCATAAATTAATTATCTAACTTCTATATTTATGATCAGGCGGTAGCTAGTACTTAAGAACAACTGAGTACATATCTCTTCCTTGACCTAACTGTTATTGACAATACTTGAGACTCGCATATTGTTTTGAAAACATGCATCACATTTACATACCATATACTCCTCACTTAGATTTTAATTAGTATGCACAATCATTGGATCCCCTTTTAGAAAAGCTTCATTAGTGAACAAGTAGAGATTCCCCTAGCTCATTGACACATATTATATTATATAATTTAAAATCCCTCATTGGCATATATATATAATCCCTATCAAGCCAAGAACAATCATATCCCCTATAGCTATAGCACGTAATTAACTCCAAGATCTCATAATAGTGGCTTTAGGGTTTTCAAGAAATATGCTTATATCTTCTTCCAGCAACCCTTTCTGCATTTTGATCCTCACTGTTTCCCTTTATCTTCTCCCTTTCACTTTCTGCAACCCTCATCACCTTCCTCACAGCTTTAATAATCACTTCGCAACACAAAACATCACAAACATTGACGACCACATTCCTAAGGTATTTAGCTTAATGTCTCTTCATCTTTTGCAACTTTCCTTACATATTTCTCTTCATCCATTCATAGAATCTTCTTGTTGCTTCTCTTCTTCTTCCTTCTTCTTATACTCCTTTTTCTTTCTTTCATTCTAATTGTTTCACACTAAGATTTATCTCAAGCAAAACTTGCTTATGTTATACTTTCCGTATATATGTTTCATTTATATAAGTCTTAATGGTTAAATATAAAGTAAATTGAATTCAATCGTTAGAATAATATGTGTTTGTTACATTATATTGAACAGGTGAGCAGTGAGAAGATATCTGATATTGCAGTTCATGGAGTGTTGATGTGGGCTTCAATGGGATTGTTCATGCCTCTTGGCATTCTTTTTATCAGAATCTCCATTACACAACCACCATCTTCCTCCTCATCATCATCAAACAAAGCTTCACTTCTCTTCTATCTCCACGTTGCTTTTCAGGTTCCTCCAAGCAATTTGTTCTTTTTTGTGAAAACTTATCCATTTCATTAATTACTAATTAATTAATAAACAATGTTTAAAGAAAAGATTATTAGGAATTTCTGTAGTAGTGGTGTACGTGGTAATCTTTTGTAAGAAAATGATTCTTGAAAGTTAGCTTTTGTAATCATTCAAGTGTTGATCTTTGTTTTAAACATAATCAGAGTCCACTGAATTGGCCGGTGTCCATATCTTTTTCTTTTCTTTGACACTACAGATTTGAAATAATTATGTTGGTTTTATATATTTAATTAAATATATTATCCTTTTGACCCAACCAATTTCAAAAGGAAGAAATAATAAATCTCAAGATTAAATCATTGTCATTTTAGGATTTTATTCATATATACATATGTTCTGAAGAATTAAATATATAGAAACTTTTCATTTCTTCGAAACTGCTTAAATATCCAAATTCATACAGATTTCTTGTTAAGTAATTTATTATTTTAATAACAAAACATGATATGTTGTAAATATATCTACTTGTCAAAAAATGAATACTTGTTTTTTCTGCAACATTTTATATACTAACATGTGATGAAACAGATGATTTCAGTGCTGCTGACAACGATTGGAGCAGCCATGTCTTTGAAGAAGTTTGAGAATTCATTTGATAATAGTCATCAAAGACTTGGCCTTGCACTTTATGCTGCTATCTTGCTTCAAGCCTTCCTTGGCTTTTTCAGGCCTCAAAGGTTCATATTACTTATTATTCAATTCAACAAAAAATATATTAATGATTCATTTTATTGTTGATACAAACCCGTACGTTTTATTGTACTTATGCACTACTTTTATCTACCAAATTGATAATTTTCCCTAACCTATCTCTACTATCGTACGTATTATGAGGATTTCCATTAAGGGATAATTCTAATGTAAAGAGAGTATTTTAGAGAAATCAACATAATTCTTTTATAAATAATTAACTTAATTAATTTCTTTAATCTCTACAAATTAGTTAGGGAAAAAGGAAGAAAAAGAACATTGAAATTGCAAAATCCCAAATCAGGTTTGTTATCAAGAGTTGATAAGTAACTCAAAATACTTGATTTGAAATTTTGCAAATTCAAAGTCCTTTTTCCCAATTAGTTTTCTATTTTTAGATTTAGGACTAGAAGATATGTATTATGTAGTATAATTTTTTTATTACGAAAATCATGATAAAAATTAGGGATATGTATCATTTTTGTCCTGGAAATTTTGACTGAGGAGCACTGGACACCCTAAAGTTTTTTTTGGAGCAAAATTGCCCTGGAAGTTAACAAAATGGAGCAATTTTGCCCCAGAAGTTTTTTTAGGAGCAATTTTCCTCTGAAAGTTTACAAATTGGGGCAATAATTTAACGGTCAAGATTAACGGAAGGGTAAGATTGCTATGTTTTTTAACTTTTGGGACAATTTTGATTCAAAAAAACTTCCGGGGCAAAAATGATACTTATCCCTAAAAATTATTCTAAACAATATCTACAAAACTCATACATTTGAATATAGCTTGAAATAATTGTAGTACTATATATTTACGACTTGTAAAAATATAATTTTGTATATACTTTTCCTAGATTATATTGATATATACTAGAATATACCCTATGTATTTACATAAAACTCAAGATAAGTTGCATTAAGCACAACATAAACAATGAAATTTCATTGAGCTCTTATATATTAAATTACTAAGTGATGTGATTAGTTTATGTAACCAAAGTGAATAATGTTATCTGCAGGGGAAAGAAAGAGAGGAAGTATTGGTACATTATGCATTGGATAGTGGGAACAACAATTTCAGTTGTGGGGATCATCAACATATACACTGGCCTAAGAGCTTACCATAAGAGAACCTTGAAAAGCACTAACCTTTGGACTATCCTTTTCACACTTCAAGTCTCTTTCTTTGTTTTGCTTTTTCTCCTCCAAGACAAACTGGTTTACTTGAAAAAGCAAACTCTCATTATACCCACTACTACCACTCCTCATCATCATTCTTCTTCATTATCCATTGTCTCCTCCAATAATATTATTAATCCTCAAAGTCATACTCACCACAAAGATTTGATTCCAATCTCATCACCTGCAAAATCTAATGCACTTGCAAGCTTGTTTGACTCATAGTCCTTCTTTTCTCCTAAGGACAAACTGGTGTGGATCTCATGTATTATGTAGATATGGTCTGAGAATGATGAGTTACACTATTTACAGATTATGGGTAATAGTGTGACTAGCTTGTTAGAATTTTTATATCATACATAGATGATAGGTATTAAGACCTAGACCTTAAGATAAACATGTTAAGTTGGTCACAGATAAATATATAAGTGTGTTAGGTGAAAATTCTTTTAGTGACATTTACTTTTGGCATGCTTTTATGTTTATTTGTATCTTGACTTGATTTGCTTAATATTCTTTCTTGTCAAAATATTTGGGATTGGTCATTTTCACTTTGTCTTGTGGGTGTTTTCTTTTGCACTAGTGGAAGTGATCTTTATGAAAGGCAAACTTTGATGGAGTGCATTCATATGGAAAAGAGAAGCCTTGTTGGTTTATGTGCTTCTACCTTTTCCCATGCTTCTTGTTTAATTTTTCTTAATGTATATATATATTCTTTTTGAATTTGTATCATGATGAATATTATGAGTGTTGCTGGCATAGGTGATTGTGATGTTACTCTCTGTACTTTTCATTATGGTTTAAATAAATCAAGTTCAATATCAAATATTCAAATGGATTTGATGATTAGCAGTTTCTTTTTGGCCCCCAAAAAAAAAAAAACTACTAATGAAGGTTTTTGATTATGATGGTATCAATATCAATAAGATTTTTTATCAATTCATATATTAAGAAAACATCTAGAACCATAACCAACAAGCGTCGCTCTCAGTGAAAGGTGTAATACCCGGATAAATGAAGGGGGTATTTTTGGTAAGCAAATATATAATTTCAAGACTTGTGATAATATAGTATATTTTTCTAAGGAAAAATCTCTTGGAAATTAGAGAATCTAAGGGCCAAAGTGCCAAATGACGAAAATGCCCCTAAGGGACATAAATAACTTAGGAAAATTGTGAAAAATCCTAAAAGGCAAGGAAATAATTATTAAAATTGAGAGAGTATATTATCTCTAATTGTGGTAATTTAATAAATTACAAACTTGGAGAAATTGAATAAGAATGCTCAAAAAGTATTGAAATGACTAAATTACCCTTGTAAATTCTAATATAATGTAGAAGACATGAAAACAAAAAAGTTATGAGGTAATGTGGCATTATAATTAAGAAAATTATCAACTAGTGATAAGAAAGTAATTAGGTAATTATTGGCTAATTATTTAAGCATAAGCAAAGGAAATTCATGGATAATTACGTAAAAACCAAAAATTGGTGGTTGTTGGCTTAAAATTAGTAAAAATATATTTGCTAATTAGTTGGAAATTTTTGAGAAAAATAGATGAGTTTAGGTATTTTTAAGCCTAAATGCAAGAATAGACCAATAGGAAAATTTTGTAAAAAATTATGTAAAAATAATTATTTAATTAATTAAATAATTAATTAAATAATTAATAAAAAAAACGAAATAAAAAAAGGCAGAAAAAAAAAGAATAAAAAAAGAAAACTTAGTTGAGAAGTTATATTATTTTATAATATAATTTAATTTAGTGAATAGTAATAAAAAAATGGAAACGGATCCTATCGAGAGATCTAGGAATGAGATTTCCCAAGTCAAGGTAAAATATTGATCAGTGGGTTTTTATCTTCCGTTAGGCGTTTCCGGAAGTTAATTCTGAAGCCAATTGTGCATTTTCCTAATAAAACAAAATAGGGAAAAAATGCAGATAGGCACATTTTGGATCTGAAGAAAATAAATTCTAACTCAACATCTAGAAATGAGTTTGAAATTATCTGGACATATTTGGAATCAGTGAATTTTTGTCCAGAAGTTGTTAATTCCGGGGGTACCGATCGAGGAATTCGACCGGAAAGCTTCTGGAATGGGCTAGGTGTCATCTTTGGATTGGCTCATCTTTGGCTTGGAGAGGGGGCAGCACGTTTTGGAGCTTTCCATGGTCAAGAATTTAACACCATTTAGCCTTGATTTTACATGGTTATTAAGGGAGGAAAAATTACAACTTCGGGAAGGAAAAATTACCACATTGAACCCAAAATTTTCCTATATAAAGGCATGCCATGCTCTTGAATTCTTCACACCATTCCCTTATTGCCTTGGCCGAAATCTAGAGGGAGAAAGAGGAGAGAGAAGCTCTGGGGAAAATTGTGCAGAAGTCTTCAACGGGTAAGTCCTTCGGTCCTTAGTCTTTCGTTCTTTCGGTAGTTTTAGTAGAACTGTTAGTTAGATCTAGGAAGTAGGAGATGAGATTCCTATTCTTGTTTTTAAGCCTCATTGCATTGAAAGATGCCTGACGAGGTAAAAACATAGTAGGGATTGAGTCTCTGAAAGTTGAAAGTTAAAATAGTAAGCTTTAAGCTTTCGTAGTTCTTTCAATAGTTAGAGTAGTACTGCTGGTATAACATTTAATTTTTCAAGCATGATTGGGTATCATATGATAGGGCTATATTAGTCTAGAATTTCGAAAATTATCATTGGGTCGAAGTTCTGGCAAAATTTTGGAAAATCGGAGCCAAAATAACGAAGTGCTGGCGAAATTCCGCCAATTAGGTGTATAGGGGCAAAATGGTAATTTTTACCTAAAATGCCAGTTATAATGCCAAATCACTAATAAAAGTGATATTACTCTTATAGGACATCATAAACTCTGATTTCTTTGCCGTTACTACGCTGTCCGACGTGCCGCTGTTGGACGTTTCGCCGTTTTCCGTAAAACGTGTCATTTCCGTCAAAAGTACCGAAGTACCATCAAACGAAGGTACGTTCGCGACGTACTGTAATACTGACTCTGATGCTTATAGTCTGCTTATATTTGATACGGATAGTTTCATAAGCCATGGACGGGACTCTGTTCCGGGTCATGCACAAATGACTAAGGTAATAAACTTAGATAATCACTATACAGCTTCACGGGTTATGGTTTTGATCCGTTATGTTTTCCTAGCGCTGAGGACACGACCGATCATCGTGGCACTGGTGAATAGTGCAAGCAGATAACTTTGCTTGTAGGGTAGTTGTTATTAAATGATCAAGGATCATTGCTGTATTTTCTAGAAATATATGTTGAACATATATTGTTATATAAGCATGAGGTTAACCGTTACCTGAGATCCGATGGGCATTGGATCTCAGCTCTTACTATAGCATCACATCAAGGTCCAGAGAGAGACCAAGGACGGAGGATAAGAGTAAGCAGAGCGGACAGCACACATGAAGATGAAGACCGCATGGAGACTTGATCAAGGACGTCTAGTATCTAAACAGCTAATGTATTAATCTTTATGAACAGGCGATTACGCCATTGTTATTGTTGTAATCAGTTACTCAATGTTTTATTCCGATACTCTACTCTGATTTTTTTAAAAAAAAAAAAATTGCTCTGAAATTGGGATGTTACAAAAGGGGCTTTGACTACTGAAATAAGTTGTTTCAAACACTTTTGAAAAAATTATCCCCAATTAAAATCGACAATGTTTGAATATAACTCAGTTAGATAGTTATATATATATATATATTTTTTAAAAAGCATATGGATAATTTTCATATTTATAATATTGTAATCATCACTACTTTGATGTAAAATAGTGCATTCAATTAAACATAGGGAAAATTTATTTCGGTCCCAAGGGACCAAGAAAATGTCAAAAAAGTCCCAAAAAAAATTTAGATATTAGAAAAATCCCATTAACAACTCCTTCTGTGGTATTAACAACTTCCATCTGTGGGATTAACAACTCTAAAAAACTTTTTTGACATTTGAATTTCCCTTAGGACTTTTTTGACATTTTTTTAGTCCCTTGGGCCTGAAAGGAATTTTCCCATAAACATATCCTAATTAATAAAGTGCGGCTTAAAATTATTTTCTACTTCAGATTTAGTTTATAAAAGTAATTCCGTGAGAGATAACATCAAAAGAAATAGGGAGAATTACATTCAGGTCCCAAGAAATGAAAAAAATTATAAAAAGTCCCTTGAAATCACAAAATTACCCAGAAGTCTCAAGGAAATTTTTGTTGTAAATACATACATTTCCTGTTGTAAATACATACATTTTCTGTTGTAAATGATTTATTATTTGTACAGAATTTTTTAAATGTTATTGTAAATACATACTTTTTCTGTTGTAAATGATCAGGTGTTTAAATGTTGTTGTAAATATATACTTTTCCTGTTGTAAATGGTTTGAGACTTTTTTTATATTATTTGTACGGAATGAAAATTACTTTTCATGTTGTTGTAAATATATACTTTTCCTGTTGTAAATATATACTTTTACTGTTGTAAATATTTGTATGTATTTACAACACGAAATGTATGTATTTACAACAAAAATTCTCTTGGGACTTTTTTGTAATTTTATGATTTCAATGGACTTTTTTGTAATTTTTTTCCTTCCTTGGGACCTGAGTGTAATTCTCCCAAAGAAATAAGCAAATCATCACTTCTATTTCTTTCATAGCTATTCACTTATACCACTTTCATCCTACTTATAAGTTTATTTTGATAAAAAAAATTTGGTCCTATTTATAAATTCAGTTTCATGTAATAAATAAAATTGTGACAATTTTCCCATATTAATTGTACTTATGAAGATAGATAGAGAAGAAACAATTGAAAAATACTCAATCATAAATGAAGACAAAGTTGAAAATTTACCTCATAATCATTGAGTTAACTCTCTCTCCTTGGTACGTAAGATTTGGTCAAAATGTATTTATAAATAGGACCATAGTGGTATATCTTTATTTAGATTTTCATTTGTTTTCTAAATATACTCACTCTGGTCTTTATTATAAGGCACAAACTAGCAAGTTTATTTGATCATTTTTATAAGGCATTTGCTTGTTCCCAAGGAGCATTAATTATTCTTTTCCATGTATGCCTCTAATAAATAAGGGTAATGGGTGAGAGTAATAACAAATATGATATTAGAATTTAGTGCAATTAGTAAATGTAATATTAAAAGTTACTTAAATTGTAGGCTAACTTTATTGACTTTAACTGTTTTTCTTAGTTTATGAGAATTGTTAGTTAGTGCCTTATAATAAGAACCATAGAGAGTATGTCCTCTTTTAAATTTCAAGATATATTAATTACATGGTTTCAATAATACTCCTATTAGACAAAGAGCCTTAAATGAGGTATTTAAGATTGAAAATAAGAAGGTAAAATCACAAAAAAAAAAAAAAAAAAAATCTTAGAGTATGTAGGTTATGTTTTCTTCTTAATCCGTGTGGCTTTTACCTAATAAGGAAAAAGTAAATATTACCTCTAAATATATTTTATAGTATAATTTGTAATATAAACTTTGTTTTCTATTTAAGATTAGAGGAAGTATCCAGAAAAAAAGAGAGAGAGAGAGAAGAGGAAACGGATATTGATGGATTTTTTAGGCCCGACCCATTAGACCCATTGAATAAACCGCCTAGGCGATGAACCCGTCGAAAACCTAATTTCCTGGATTCTTCCGGTCGTGATTCCGATTCGATCATATAATCCGAGGTTTTCTTCTATATCTATAATTCCATACTCGGTGCCGGATTCGATTATTGTGTTGTTTTACTCCAATTTCTCGATGGGGGAAGAGGAGAGGAAGAAGAGGATGGTGGTGGAATCGCTGGGATGGCTAACGGAATCGTCAATAATGCCCAAGAAGCACCGTGCAATCGCGGGCGTTGGGGCATCGTCGATCATGGATTTGAAGGCTCAGCTCTACAGGTCTCAGGAAGAGTCCAAGAAGTCTCGGGAATTAGCGGGCCCGGAGGTTGAATACCAACGCGCAAAGTCGAAGATTGTTCATAAAGATGCTTTCTCCGCCAAGAACTCTGGGGTCGATGCCCGTGATGTCAAGTATGATTTTCTTTGTATAATATCTTTTTTATTTTTCTTTTACGATATTCCCGGTGCTACTGCTTACACTTATTTGTATTGGATTGGGTTCGGAAAATTGCCTCTGTTCTCTTTGCTATTGATAATATGTTGAGGAAACATCTTATTTACTTCCTATCAAAACATAACGAAACGTCTCTGGATCTCAATTTCGACTAAATCTGAAGACATTTTGTGTCAGTTAATATTTCTGAAACTTAGACAGAGTTTTTGAAACTAAAAATGAATGGATTCAAGCATTTTGCAGTCAAAATCATGTTGGTTCTTTGCAATTAATTTTAACATAAAAGCAGTTGAATGTGGCTTCTAAAATTTATGTATCAATTTTGACAAGTAGGATTAGTTGGACCCATAAGATGTATTTTCTTCTGAAATGTGTTGAACGTGCTAGATTATGGTTGAAAGAGGGAAAGGGTGAAAAGATTGATGATAATTGTTGAGGCAACAAAGTTCCGTTTGATGCTTAGTTCTCTTTGTTATCTTAATTACGTAAACATTTCAGGATGGATCTATTCAGCTTGTTCTTATTATGCTGAAACTTCTTTTATACCATAATGCAGAGACAAACTTGAGCTAAAAGCGGTTCAAGATGGATCAGTTAGCTATGCAGCATTAGAGAGAAAAGCTGAGTTATACGATAAGTTGATGAAGGGAGAATTGTCTGACGAAGAGGATAAAGAAAAGTATTGTGTGGATTTTTTCCGAAAGGGGTATGAGCAGGACGAGTCACAACCACCCCAAAGCCATGGTGTCTCTCAGACATTGCCACAAGAAAATGAAGATGGTGATAATGATGCTTCTTTGCTGTTTAACCCCAAACCTTCTGCCCGAACAGCTGGACCATTTGACAATGTTGAGCACAAGCGCTTTATTAGGTATGAGATCAATGCTTTTCACGTACTGTTTTAGCTTAAAGGTTCTTGATCCATATGGAAATAGTTGGAATATATCTATGGCAAGTTTAGTCTTTTGATGGTCCTGATCAGGGATTACACATCAAAAGTTGTGATAGGATTTGTGTCTATTGTCATGGCTCTACTGGATTCAGATTGATTTTTGCTTATTGAGTAGAATGTGTAGATTCTTTCACTTTCCTCCTGTTCTTATTCCTACAATGTCACCACTTTTACCACTATTTTTCTTCGAACATATGTATTTAGCTCATAGCGAGTGGGTGGCATAAATTGTTGTGGAAAGATTTTACTACTTTAGCAGGACAAGTCTTTCCAGGTTGGACTTCTTGAATAAATTAAGTATAATGAGAAAAAGACCATAGGAGGCAGGGCAAGTAGGCTTGGTGAGCAGTCTTAGCTTGGGTAATGCATATTTTTCAATTCTTGAGCACCTAAAAAAAAGAGGAAAAATCCTTACGTTCTTTGTGTTGCTGTTATAGACTGTTTTCTCATTGACATGGTTTTTTATATTTGTCCCGTCATTTGTCATGGATAAAATTGTATTTAATGCCTAATCACCGCTGATTCTATAATTTCCTTTTGAATTATGGTTTGCAGGGAAGTACATGAAGAAGCTAATCGAGCAAGAGAACAGGCCTCTGATATAAAATTGCGGAGGCAGGAGCAGGTAGCTGCTCAACGGGAGAAGCTAAAGCAGGCCTATCTTCGAAAGAAGCTGGAGCAGATGAAAGCTGCAGCTAATGGATCTGAATCTCAGAACAAGCTCACATGATGCCCACTTAGCCTTTTCTGCCCGGATTTAAGAAGGCCTATGTGCGTGAAACTAGCTGGCTATCTTGAATAGAAGCTTGAGGAGCTGAAAGGCATGATCTTGTGCGCATCTTAAATGTGATGCAGGGAAAAGAAAAAGAAGAAGAAGTAGCATCAAAATTCATTGATGGTGCAGCGTTGGTGTATCTGGCTGCATGTATTGTAGTGAAAGATCTTGGCCTGAAAAACAGAAAGAAAAAAGAAGAGGATGAGCTTATGGAAAAATCCTTTGTGCCCTTGTACATAATGTAATTTGACACGACTTCTTTTCCATGCTTCCTCATTTTGTAAGGATAATCTATACGATATAAATCAATTCTTGTCAATATATGCCCAAATATGTTTCTGGGTTAAAAGTTACAGCTCAGAAATATGGTTTTGGGGTTATCAGCTACACCTCAGATCCGTTTCTGTTTGTTTATGGTGGGATGAGTGTGAATGATTCAGTTATGATGAGTACCATAAAGAGTCACTGTTCGTTCTTGACGGATTAAAATAAATATATACAAACATACACATTGAAAATCTGAAGATTACAGAAAAATTTAGTGGGTGAGCTTTTGGAATAAAAGTTCATACCTTCTGAGATCATTTTAATTGGTTGCTTTGATTTTCAATTTCCTGGAGTTATCTGGCAGCGATATTGCAAAATTGTGAAAGTGGTGGCAATGAGCCAATCAACTTATCGAACTTATGACTGGACTTATGGGATTTTTTATTATTATTTATTATTATATGTTTGGTTGAGAAGTTGTTCCAATCGAATTTATGGACTAAAAGTTATTTATTTAAAAAGTTGGGCTTTTAAAAAGTTACTTATGGGACTTATGAGGTATTTTTTTTAGTACCGTTCAGTAATATTTTGAAGTATATTTTTAATACCATCCGTACCCTAACTAGTACTAAAAATAATTTTTTAAGATCCTAAAATAATTTTTCAAGACCTTGAAGCATTTTTTTTAGTATTGTTTACTATCCTGAAGTATATTTTTAGTACCAGTTAGTACCCTAAAAAATATTTCAGATTGACTATAAGTTTAAATCATAAAAGATACTTATGCTATCGTCAATGCAAACATAAATCATATTTCACGATCTGACTTTTACCTAATATAAATTTTCCATAAGTCAAATTGACTATAATTCATTTTTCCCACTATATCCCAAACAAGCTGAGATTTGAAGTGGTTTAGTTCTTCACCTGATAAAATTATGGTTAGGACTTGGGACAATTAAGGAAATTCAGGACACTTAGTTTTTTTCACAGACAAGAAGTTCGAGTTGTCAAGGTAGGGGATTCCAACAGTAATAATTTGTTATCACGCAAATACACAAACTGTGTTTTATTAATAGGTTTTTTTCTTCATTAAACTAGTTTTTCCATCATGGTATGAAACATTGAAACTAGGCCTTCCCAACCTTCTATCTAACGCGTAACTGTTCCTGAATGACTAGTAAGTACAAAGCTTTGATATATATTTAAGTATCTGATGATCCTGGCTTTAAATATAATATATTTTTTTTTTATATTTCTCAATCTCTCTTTAATTTATTTTTATTAATATTTCCTTTATAATAATGAAAAAATTGAGAGAATTAAGGAAGATATTAGGATATTTCAGAAAATACAAGTCATATTAAATAACTTAATTAATTTCCTTAATTTAACAAAATCAAGTAAATATATCTTTATTAAGGATTGGGGTTAAAGATATCACTCTGATTCTATTTATAAGTCTCTTTTGACAAAAAAAAATTGGTCCTATTTATAAGTTTGACAATTTTACTTATAGTAATAAAAATAGAGAGAGAAGAAAAAGTTGAAAGATAGCTATTAACCAAAGTCAAAAATTTATAATAGGTTTAAGTTGGTATCTGAAATATGCAAAATAATGATAAATAATATTTATTAAGAAAAAGTAACACGGAGTGTCAGGATGGCCGAGTGGTCTAAGGCGCCAGACTCAAGTTCTGGTCCTCTAACGAGGGCGTGGGTTCAAATCCCACTTCTGACAATTTCCGCAATTTCGTTATTATTTTTCGCAATTCATCCGTTATCACTGTCAGACCTATCGCAATGCAATTAACGGATCGTCAACGATATTCTTCCTAATCACAATTCAAAATGAAAACGAGCCGTTTTGAGATTCCAAATCCAAATTGCAATTTCTATTAAACCGCCCATTTTTCATTTGAAAACAATCCGCCGCTTTGGTCCTCTCCTCGCACTTCGTTTCTATTCTTTCACGCGCAGAGCCCATCAGAAAAAACCCTTTCATTCCAAGGTAAAGCACTATTTCCTTCTCTTTTTCTGTATTCTTCTCGCATGGCCTTCCTTGGATCCTTCTTTATATAACGTTGCTGGATAATGTGATTGCCGTCTTTCTCTTTACACTTGATTTTTCCGACCCTGTTGATTCGATCTAATAATATATATACAGGGTAGGTATGCCGGAATCACGAGACAGACGGCTACAGCCGGTGGACATAGCGGCAGCATTCACTCGCCGGCGATCTGGAGCCATTGGCATATTGGATGATGAGTTGGATTCGGCTTTATTTCGATCCACGCCAAGTCGAGTGAATACTGTCTGGACGGGCTCAGGACAAGCCGCCGGGCTAGGAGGTACGCGAGCTGGGGGGAGCGTGATCGGCGGTTTTGGCAATCAGAGAAACGGATCACCTATAGTTGACCGGAACAGTCCTTCTTGGACTGACCGGCGGGGAAGGGTCCCACCATCGCGGAGTGTGCTACCTTCTTGGTATCCAAGAACGCCTCTTCGTGACATCACTGCGGTTGTGAGGGTAATACGCACCTTTTATTAATCCTATATATTTACATATATCTTGCTTTGTAGGTTTATTGCTATGTTAGAAAATCCTTCATCCTTATTCAGATCCATGTTTGTTCGATAATTAATTTTTTTGAGAGGAAATCTTGCTGTTGTCCGACTTAATTCTAAAAAGCATCAAGAAAGAATGTAAAGAAGTTCCGAAATTCTGCTTGTTTTTAAAGGCTTTCTTAATGATCTGACACCAGCGCCCTTCTAAGCGTGAAGTTTATCAGTTGAATCAACGGCTAATATTGTTGGCATTTGTTGGGGGGCTGGAAATTGATTTGGGTGAGAATGATAATCAAATAGGCGATAATTATTCTTTGAATATCAGTCGGCTGGCTTGTTCTTACAAATCTAATCCACACTGACACTAAAACCATACAAGAATATTGTTTTTAAATGGTTTCTTGAACAGGGCATCGTGGTTGACTGGTTGTTTCGTCAATGAAATCAATCAGTCATACTCTAAAGTCTAAACTAGTGTCGCTAGAGGAATTTAAAGTCAAGATGACCAAAAACAAAAAAAAAAAGAAATAGAAGAGAGAATTCAAAATCATTAAAAAAAAAAAAACTTGCAACGATAAACCCTGATATTCCTTTTGGTCAATTTTATCTAATAACGGTCATCCTTGCACATGTCCAGTTAATTATACCAATAGATCCATCTTATATTTTATCTGAGGCTACATTTGAACCAGATGAACCAATTGTCATGCAGCATACGGGTATGGTTGCAATTGTTCAAGTATCATGTTTTGCTTTTGTTACATTCAATTTTTTTTAATCCTGTCTGACATATGTTAAACTGACATGGATCTCTGCTTCAGGCAGTTAAAAGGAGGAGAGTTCACTTAGGAGAAAACCAAGGCCAGCAACCAATGAGTCCATCTCCGGCAGGTCAGTCTTCTGCGAAATCTCCAAATTCAACCATTGGTCTCAAGCTCAGGACACCAACTGGAAGTAAGTTGCCAAAAATTTTACTTAATATAACGAATCAGCCTGATGAAGGATCAGAATTTCTAACACCACAGAAGAAGCTCCTTAACTCCATTGATATGGTTGAGAAGGTCGTGAGAGAGGAATTGCAGAAACTAAAGAGAACACCAAGTGCTAAGAAGGCAGACAGAGAACAACGAGTTCGTACTTTGATGTCCATGCGCTAGCTTTGAGGTATATGCTATGTTCAAATTGGAGCTAGAACTGGAGACACAGGCAAGACAGGAAAATCAATGCGAGATTTATCATCTTCTGATGATACTTTAGATCTCATTTCATTTGATAATAACGAGTTTCATAAGCGCTCTAACATTCTTGCTGAACGTCTTGGAGTAGGACCAGTAAGCATGGCCGTTTTTTGTTTTCTTTTGCTCAAGAAGCATGGCCGTTTGATCTTTTTGATAGGTTGGGGCCAGTAAGGACTAAGAAAGGATAGTACGTATGAATCTGTCAAATTGTACATAAGTGTCAGATTTCCGTTTTCATGGCAGTACTTGAGAACTTTTACTTGTACCATTACGTTAGCTACCCAATTATGTTGCTTTTCTTGTTACCGTTAAGTCACCAGAATTGCCACGTGGTTCCAAACTTGCTTGTTTTATATTTCACATTATGTGCTTAGAGTTAGGTGCTTATATCTATAAGCATATTTTTCTTGTTTTTTTTTTTAATTTTTTTTTATATATTATATTTATTTATATTTAAATTATATGCTACTTTCTGAGATGTTTTTTGCACTCAGTATCTCAAATGAATTAATTTTCAATTATGCATTTGTCTGTAACACCAGTACTATGAAAATTAATTAATTTGAGAGACGGTGTAAAAAAACATCTCAGAAAACAACATATAATTTAAATCTAAATAAATATAATATATATAAAAAATATGCTTGTACCTCTAATTAGAGGTATAAGCAACTAACTCTAAGCATATAAATGTGACTCCTCTTTAGATACTGTTGTCAAATGCCAATACCAGTCCACATGATCAACGGCTCAAGAACATGACATCACTTTTTTTTTTTCCTTTTAATTACAAATGCAAACACTAACGATTTAAAATTAAAACTTGGGTTAAACTTGCGATCTCCAAAAATGTCCTTAATGAATATTTAAAATTAATGATATTTTCATATTTATTTGCAACTAAGTTACTGTGTTAATGTTTAATTTAAAATATTTATTACGAACATTTTTTGAAAACCTCATTAGTTATATTCCTTAAAGGCACTAAAACGCATTATATTTTTAAACATAAAATGAGTAGGAAAATTTCTGATAATTTTAAACAGAGGAAGTAATCTAAACGTCTGTCCAGTTCCACAGTTGATAAGCTGAAAACTGACGAAAATGCATTTAAATACCTGTGTACATAATAATAGCACAAGTATTTAATTGAAATTTTAAAGGACTTAATTGAGACAAATACTGAGATATGGAATTTTTTGAACAAGAACGACTCAATCTAAGTGATACAAAGATGGATGGGTCTCCAGAATGTTTCTCCAATCCATAAACCAACTCGTTTACAAAATTCTTCTGAACCTGCTTGAGTGATAAATTTCTACATTCATAATGTTGCCAGAAAAAATTAAAAATCTACATTCACACCCATATTTGCAAAGCTCACGTGAAAGAGATGGGTTTTAGTTAGTAATAATTGGTAGTTGGAACTATGCAAAGAAGAATCAGAGATTACAACTTCAAACTAATGTATCTTAAATTCTTAATCAATACATAGTGAAGAAATCTTAGACAACACCATTGTGTTTCCTTACATCCAGTTACAAAACTCACCCTAATACAGTTAGATGTACAATTCTTAACCTTCATATTTCATCAGAGACATCACAAAATATGGTCAATTTGCTTGCATTTTACATCAGATATGTCTATTTATTGCAGATACCCATAGGATCAGCATTCTTGAGTATCCAAGGATGCTCCATAATCTTCTGAAGTGATAGCCTTCTTGTGGAATCTTTCACCAAGAGCTGCATCAGTTTCCAAATTGCATTCAGAAAATAGCAATTCAATTTGTTCACTGAAAAGAATTGCTTTTGGTTGGATATGAATATGATTAAGAATATGAAAATACCCGGCTAATCAAATTTTTGGCTTCTGAAGAAACAGTAGGAGCAGAAGGGAAATTTATGTCAATCTTCATTATCCTGCATAAGGTCAAATGCGTGCTCATTATAATAGTTTATGAGGCATGGACACTAATATGGTCACATCTAACGAGCACAAAATGGGACACATGCATTTCATTACCTCTTGAAAGTGTCAACTTGACTCTCAGCCTCAAATGGGGGAGAACCATAGAGGAATTCGTAACAAAGTATACCCAAAGTCCAGTTATCAACAGAAAAATCATGTTCTTTGTTTTCTACCATTTCTGGTGCTAGATAGTCCAATGTTCCACACATGGTATGTCTCTTACTTCTTGACTGTACAGACCAACCAAAGTCTGCAATTTTAAGGCGACCCTGCAATTAAACCATGGTCATTCGAGGGTACCCTTGAAATGGCACTAACATTATAAACAGGAAACAACTTGCCACTGAAAGGTTTCATCTTAGATCTACAATCTTTGCCTAGGTATAGCTGTAAATACTTTCATGCACATGTTTTGCAGGGAGGAAAAAAGAATTTTCAATTGAAACCTTAACGAAGCCAGAGATGCAAACATCATTTTGGAAGAAATTGCAAACTTGACATGCTTGGTTGATAATTTGACTGAGATGCTGTAAGTTGATAAAAATTAAGAAACAACCACAATGCTAGCAGATAAAATAGCAAAGAGGAAGAAGAAACAACAGAGTGGTAAAAATATACAATTCTAATTTGACGTACCTCATGGTCAAGTAACAAATTCTCAGGCTTTATATCCCTATGAATGACATGCTTCTCATGACAATATGCCAACGCCTTTGTGAGGCTCAAAATATACTAAAATCATCACAAACATGTTAAAGTCAATTCAACAATATAGGGAGTACAAAACAACATCTTATAAGATGTTCAGATAATAAGTGAAGTACTTTTGGGAATTTCTAGTACATTTTTGCCAAACCCTTCTCTTTTTGAAAAATTTTCCAGAGCAGGTTTTTTTATTTAACGGCTACTGTCAGCATAAACATCACGGCTTGAAACTAGCAAACATTTCAAAAAATTAATCCATTCAATGTCTTTCCGTTACTTCATCAATAAACTCACAAAACAAACCGTATCTTCCTATGCTCTAATTCAGCTTTCTCAAAACTATATAATGTAAAGTAATGCCTTGAAGGATAAATGTACATTCTCTAAATACAGGACGGTGAGGCTTCCTCCTAGATGTGGCCGTATCAAAGCTAAGGCTCCATAGTGAATCAATTTGTCAGAATAATAGAAGAAAAAGGCAGGGCGATGTACAGAAAGTAAAATGTGACAAAATTATTACCGTGGCTGCTTGCTTCTCACTGAGATAACCTTTTTTTCTGAGCTCCTTGTAAAGCTCTCCGTTATGAGCATACTCAAGTATCAAGAAAACCCGTTCAGCATCATGAAACCAACCATAGAGACGCAGAATGTTGGGGTGCTGAAGACTAGTCTGAATCTCCATCTCTCTCTTCAGTTGATGATGAATTCTGTACTTTTCTATTTGTTCCTTAAAGATAACCTTAAGCGCCACAATATACTTACTCTGAAAGGAATAACACGATTTAAAAAAAATCCATACATAGCCATCTAGTCCTGTGTTAGTAAATCCAAATCAATTCAAAGAAGGGGATAATTGAATGTCACATGTAGATTCGGCACCAGCAAGCAAGAAAAATATACACATTAAGGAATTCATGGTAAGAAATCATCAATTCATCAGACAGACAAAAAACAAAAAAGGCTATCACCTTTGGTGCACCATAAAAATGAACATTCAACATCAAAATCCAGACAAAATTGCAGTTGCAGTGAAACAGAAAATCAGATATTTATAAAACTAAACAAGAGAGATCAATTGAACCAGTATAAAACAATGTGGAGCCAAATATTTTAACATCAATTTCTGGAATCTTAAGCTACATTTCACCGCACAAATTTCGAACGAGCCAGGCAAAAATTAGATTCGGTAAATTGAGTACCTTCACTTCTCGAGCGACGTAGACTCTACCGAATTTTCCCTTTCCAAGAGGTTTTCCGACCTCAAAGTCTCTCAAGGACCATTGCCTCTTAGGGTTGTCTTCTTTGGGTTGATTTCGGGAAACCATTTCTGTGTTTGGTGATTCTGAAGTGCGAAAAAAACAGAAGAACAGATTGCAGTTTCAGAGAATTTATCAAGTGGAAACTAACGGCGACTAAGGAAATCAGAACAACTAATCGAAGATGGAATTCGTGGAGCAGAACAACAAATCAAGTAAAGCTAAAGAAGAACGAAGTGGAGACGACGCATATTTAAATCGAAGAGCGGGAAGACGATAAACTCCCCATATTTTACATATAAAAAATCAGTACTTTCTTTTAGACATAAAAATTAATATCTCACTCTCCTAATTATAAGAGTTAATTGACTTTTTTTGGAGAAATTAAGGAAGCTAAATAAGTTACTTAATCATTTTATATATTGTGTATCTTTAGATTATACATTAGTTTATTAGTCAGATTAATGAGTTTGAAGAAAAAAAAAAATTTAAAGTAATTTAATTAGCTTCCTTAATCTCTCCAAAAAAAGTCAACTAACTCTTATAATTTGGACCGGAGTGAGTAGTAATTATTTAGACTATATTTAATTTATGGGTAAAAGATTTCTCCAGTCACGGGAGATAAGTTACCTCCAATGACCCCCAAAACTACGTCATTTTGAATTAATAAAGGATGTTTCCGTAATTTTGCACCCTTCATTAATTCACCTAAAATTACAAATACACCCTTAATTAATTCAAAATGACGTAATTTTAAGGATCACTGAAGATAACTTATTTCTCTAATGACTAGAGAAATACTTTTCCCTTTAATTTATTTAGGGAAACTATACTTTTAATCCTTATAGTTTGAGTAAACTTTGATCTTAGTCCTATACTTTTTTTTCTTTGGGTATTAGTCGCCATGCGTTTATTTTGTTAAAAGGTTAATTCACCGTTAATATATCCTCAGATAGAAAAACACATGAGCAAAATAGCTGATTGTGTTTTTTTTTTTTTTTGTAAAAAAAATAATGGAAAATACGAAGCACTAGAATCACCTTAATAGTCTGAAACAAAAAGGTTTGGGAGTATTCTACTTTGAGCAACTATGGGAAACGACAAGGACTTTCTCTCACTTTTTCCATCGATTTCTCCTGATGATTCTTTCTTCTCGCGCTGTGATCACTTCTTCAACTTTATCGGCGAGCCCTCTCAAGTCGATCACTTCTTGACTCGTCCTCCAAATCCAAGCGACAATACCATCTCAGCCTTTATCACGCTGCCATTGCAAAATTGATCTCCCTCCCCTCCAGCGTGCCCTAGCCTGCGTTTCCCGGTTACGCTCCCGTTTTTGTGCCCAGAATAGGGTAGAAGTGATTTATTCTTGTTCTTAGAAGTTGTTCTTAGAATTAAGATAAGAATAAAAGTCAATTGAAATTGAAAGTGGGATTTGTGTTTGGATGGCAGTGGGAGAGTGACTTTTTTGAAAGAAGAGCTGAATCTGTAACTTCTGTCATAAACAACTTTTTTACCATAAAACCATTATAAATAAGGGATAGGATATTGTCACTATCATTTTTTGTCACTATCAATGTCATTACCACTTTTTCATATCAGAATCTGACAATATCTTATCCCTATAAACAAAATTCAAATTAAATACCTACTTTTCTCCTGCTGGTTTTCTCATGGCCGTTGGGGTTTTGAACCCAAAGCTATGCCAAACAGACCAACAGGTTGTCAAGCTATTGGGTCTTTTGATTTTTGATTTCTAAAAAGGCCCAGTCAGCTATTTTTCCATGTTTTTTTTTTCTTTTTTTTTAATACAAAGAAAGTTTTGGAGGGGTTCGACATCAATCCTCCACCAAGGCCAGGGCACGGCCCCAGGCTCTATGAGCACTTACTGTGGACTTACGAGATCGCCTACCAAAGGAGTCCCAGCGCAGCAAAGGGGATCGAACCCACGACCCAAGGGCCTAGTCCTAGCTATTTTTCCATCTCAACATATATGGACGTTTTATTTAACTAACCTTTTAGTAGAATAAGACTACAAGGACTAATACCCAAAGAAACAAAGTATATGGACTAAGATCAAAGTTCACTTAAATAATTGTGTTTGGTTTGAGGGGAGGGAAGGAGGAGGGAGAAATTTTTAACTCATATTGGCCAAATTGCCGATGAAAAATTTCCAATACTCCAAAAATACACTCTCAACAAAAAAAATATTCTTTTCATTAATGACAATTTGGTCAATACCTTCCTCCCCTTCCATCAAACCACACATGTTGTAAAAGTATGGTTAACCCATTTACTCCCAGAGTCTTTATTATAAGGCATCAATTAACAAGTGTATTTGGTCATTTTTATAATGCGCTTGCTTGTTTCCAAAGAGTATAAAATATTTTTTCCATGTATACCCATAATTAATAAAGGTAGTGAATGAGAGTAATAATTACTATTATATCAGAGTTTAGTGCAATTAATATGGGTAAAATCGGAAATTATTTAAATTTTAGGACAAATTTAACGACTTTAACTGTTTTTATTGGTTTATGAGAATTGTTAGTTGGTGCCTTATAATAAAAACCAGAGGAAGTATTTAATAGTGTTTGATTTGAATAATGCTTCTTCTTATTTAATTTATTTTTTCTCATGTTGAAATTATAATGTATCTTGTGTTTTATGGTGAGTAAATATTTGAAATTATAATATATCTCATGTTTTAGGTTGAGAAAATAACTGTTTCCATTATGAAACAACATTATTGTTAAAGTAAATATCTAATCAGTGTATGTTAAATCCATAGACTCTAAAAACCAAAAATATAGAACCTTACAAATTAACAAAGCTATTGATACATACTAACATGCAAATTGGGCACATGACTACATGAGTGAAGCTTATGCTTGCTTGCATACAATAATGTAACTACAAGAATATGGAATTGAAATTTGTTTTAATGATATTTGAAATATAAGCTTAGATGTAAAATAACTAAAAAGGGCATAAATTTTATAATAGGTGTGTACATAATTTTACATTGAATGTAACTTTTTGATCAAAACCTTTTATTTTTAAAAACTATCCAAATTGAAAATAAATGGCTTGACTTTTGGAAGCAAAGGTTACTTTAAAAGAGACAAATGAGCCAACGGGAGTTGAATTTAACGGAAGGGGCTAGCCACTCATTTAGTGTCATCCTGCAACTTTTGAAAACTACAAGGATTGATCTGTCTTGTGAACTTGGTCAGAAAAATACTGACTTTCATTTATGTGCGGGACATTTCACAGTTCCTTTAAGATTTAATGTTCAAAAGTGACATATTCACTGTTTAGGCATAAAATGAATTTGGTGTCCACTAACAAAGATACAGTACATTCTTGAGACTTCAGATGGCAAACATGGGATGAGCTTATGGAAGTTCATTCTATTTAATGAACAAATTTCCCAATAATCTAACGACTGAGAAAATGCTGATGTCAATATCTGCTGTCACTGAAATACATGAGATGGTTGGCATTACAGTATAAACAACAATAAAACTTAGGGACACGTCAACGTTCCTTTGACAGGAGAATTCTGTTATGTCAACTTTGCCCAAGGATTTCCCAGCAAGTAGTTGCATCAACTCTGGAGAGTGAGATTCTGCTTCCTGAAATTCATTCTCCATAGTTCATTAAACTGAAAATTAACTTGACGACTGCAAGATTTGGGCGCATTACAAGCAAAAATAATTATGATTTTCTTTAATAATTTTTTTCAAGTGTCAGGTCACTAGTGTCCTGAGGCCGTGTCTGAAATTAAAATCATGGAAGAATCGAAGCCAGAATGATAAGGGAGACATTGACTTAGTTAAACCCCACTAGAGAATCTAAGTGAATTGAAATTCTTGCCAGGATGAGGATGCTGAATTCAGAGTTTCATGTTTACAATTCTATGAAATTTTACTCTACTGCATTTCAGGGACAAGATAAAATGGTTATAAAATTTGCGAAATCACGTACCTTCAACCTCTAATATCCTAAATATCTGCATCCATTCGTGCTCCTATGATATCATATGCACCACTCCATCAGCTATCATCACTCTATTGTCATCTTGCAGCTTCTGAAATTTCAGAAAGACAACAGATTTGATTTTATCAGAGTCGAGGATAAAAATATGGCACCACAAATTCATTTGAAGATGGTTACCTCCAACAGGACTAATATATCTTCTCTGCTGTAACTGGATTCGGCCCCTTGGTTGACAACATTCTCTATATCTGAAATGGTTATGAGATCCAAGCGATTGGCACGCATATGCTGACCAAATAAAGAATTGAATGCCTCGATTCTGCATGGTGACAGAAAATATTGAACATTAGAAGGTAGAACTGATGTTGCATAAATAAAACTATCATGTAGAAGTCAGTCACCTTTCAGGGGTGAGACCGGTAGCAGATTGGGCTGCCGAAGTCTGATCAACTTCCATGGCTTCAGCCGTGGAGCTTTAAAGAAGAAAACGGTCGAGTCAACTTATGACCAAGTAATTTTTCAAAATTTTCAACCCCAACGTATCATTAAATCCAGTTTCTAAGCGAAAGTAGAATAGTTCAATATAATGCTAGAAGGATGCTGAATTAGATTCAGATGTAAGAAATAGAGAAAAAAGGGTTCTTGTAAAATCATATAGAATAATCAAGATTAAAAGATGCTTTCCAAGTTGTGCATTTAGTACACCTAGCTTTCCCAGACAGTGTAGACAAACACTTACGTTCTTCTATTTTTAGGACGTCGACTATGTTCATCATTTTCACCAGGATGCTGCTCAGCCCTGCGTTTCCTCTCCATTTCTCTCTCCCTCTCTTGCTCACGCTCCTCCATTTCGGTTAGTTCTTTGTGATATATTGCAAAGTTAAGAACTTTCAGGGCAGCTTCAACATCAGACTTTAAAACCTGTCAATAAAGGTGGGAAATCAATCATGAATGAAGGGTAATTTCATGAACACAACAGAAAGAGGAAAAAGTTGTTTGTAGGGAGGCCAAGGATTATAAAATAAAGACCAGGATGTCTCAATGACATGGCCTGTGGGCATGTTCTCGTGTTCTTCCAAAATTTACCCCCATGAGACAGCACTATAGAAGGGATGGAGACTTGGCATGTACTTCATGATCTCATAAATAATCTGGAAAATGCATAATGTTTACCAAATTCAGTACCTGTCTGCTCAACTTCAATTTGGCATGGGCCGTTGAGAGACGTATAACGGTTTCCAAACTTCTAGCTGTGATAGGCAGGGTTCCTCCAGTCTGCACAAAGCCAGCATCACATCAATTATAGATTTAAAACAATTTGCAGTTGCTGGTTTTCCTTCAGCTAAATGGCAACTTCTAATACTAACCGTAGCATTTGAACCAGCATTTCTGAGCTCTGCATAAGCTGTGGCAATTTGGTCAGATGCCTGTGAACATAATTGCTGGTATTAGATGGTATGGATTGAAGACAAGAAAACGATCCATTGTAAAAAAAATGAGATGCCAGAAGAACCCTTCAGCTGTGGACAGCAAAGATATAGCGGACTAATTTTATAAATTACCAGATTAATTGATGAAATCAAATAAGTTCAAGAAAATCAATATAAACACAGCAAAAGGGAATAACTATGAAAAACAGCACACGCACTTCACCTCATCAGTAAGTTCAGGTTGAATCCTATGTTTAGCATAATGAATATACTTTTTAAGAAACTTGATAGTGACCACATCTCGCTTGCGGCTTTTATCTGTTTTCTTTCCATGTAGCATCCGGTTATATTTGACAAAGACAGCTGAGTCGTCATCGGCATCATCTTCTCTTCCATATCTTGGGGCACCATCAAATGCTGCCTCACCTGCATCAGTAAATTAGTTCAATGATTTCTTTTTTTTCCAGGGGAAATATATCTGAAACGTTTGAAAACCATTTGTCTACCTCCATCAATGGCAGAACGGTATCGATGCATACGCAAGACATGCTCTGAGATATGACGATCAATATCAGGATCCATTTGGTCCAAGACAATAAACAGAAGATCAAATCGGGAAAGCAAGGAGTCTGGGAGTCCAATATTTTTCGTTGGAGTCAATGATCGGTCATACTATCAGAAAGTCAGTAAAAGACCAAAGCTTCAGCTTGAATGAGCAATTTTTTATACATAAAACTGCAAATCAAACTATATGAGTACCACTTACAGTTCCATATATGGGATTTGCAGCAGCCACCACGCTGCATCGAGCATTAAGAGATGCGTGGATACCAGCTTTGGCTATAGTTACAGTTTGTTGTTCCATAACTTCATGTATAGCAACCCGATCTTGATCATTCATTTTGTCAAACTCATCAATGCAGACAACACCTCGATCAGCCAGAACCATTGCTCCAGCTTCTAGCCTCCTTTCCCCTGATGACAAGAAATTTTTTCCTTAAATGACATGCAATGGTGAAATGCCACATATCCCATGAAGAATGCTTCACCTGTTTCTTGATCGGAAGTAACTGCTGCTGTTAAACCAACCCCAGAGGAACCCCGACCTGTAGTAGATATGGCCAAGGGAGCAATATTCATAATTGCTCTTAAGAGTTGAGACTTGGCAACAGATGGATCTCCAACCATCATCATGTTAATGTCACTGAAAGAAGAGAGTGGAGAGAGAAATATGATTAATTCCATAAAAAATCAATTTAGCAAGAGAGAATGTCCGTGTGGACAAGCAAATAGAAATAACAATGCACTGAACTTAAGCAATCAACAAGGCCATCTAGGAGAAAAAGAGAAGACAAAAATATGAAGAGAAACAACTAACCCTCGCAAATGGGTACCATTCTTTAAGTTCTTTTCGACTCCCCCAAGCATCAACAAAACCACGGCTTTCTTTATCCAGGAATGCCCATAAATAGAAGGTGCAAGTGAATTACCAAGAAGGTCAAATGCATCATCTCTCTCAGCAATCTTCTTTATGTTTTTTAGATCTTCAGCACTGTAGATTGGGGCATTAGCCTCCTTGTTAAGAAGAGAGACATTGTTGGCTATGAGAACAGTCCTGTATGACAACATTAATCAGTCAAAATTTTGTGAATGTGAAGGAAACAATACAGTAAGAGAACAAACTGAAGCTACCTGAATATTCCATTCACACCGCCTTTACTTTTTCCTGCAAGGGCCTTGTATATCCCCACAATAGCCACACGATCCCCAGGTTTGCAACAGTCAACAAGGTCATCCTCTACTACAACATCTACTGTTCTTGGAAGCTGACCAGGTGCAGAATTCTCAGGAACTTCTTGCATGGATATGGTTTGATGATCTTTATATTTGCACAATCCATACTCAGTAACCAGTAAGTTGCCACTTTCATCCTATGATAAAACCTTCAATTAGGAAAGTTCATCTTATAATGATTAAATATAATGCTAGAGACCAAAGGCAGCTTGAAATTACCCTTGTGGGATAAACAGAGCCAGTGGGCAAACCCATATTGGAAGTAATATCACGATATTCACGAGAGGTGAATTTTTTCGTCGTGGGGCAGAAGTGAACACTTTTAACAACTTTTGGCCTAACAAGCGAACCTATAAATGAGCCAAATGCTTAGAATTGTTCATATTTAGCATTTCAAATGTGAAAAGGCACTAAATAATAACTATCCATCAGAAAATCATGTTCACATTACCCTCTTCACTTAGCACTATAGAATAATTTGTAACTCAAGCAACTAGTCGAAGTTTCTTACTCTTTAGATTATTAGACAGGATAAAAGCTATATTTTTGTTACAAAAACAAGTTCAAAAAGTTCAAACGTCTTTCACCATCATGAAAGGTGCAAGGTCAAAGGTCTAAATCCTAAATCCTAGAATGAAACGGGCTTATATAGCATTGTAACTAAAAAGCAAGAGCAATCAACCCAAAAAATTACATATTGTTACCAAAGCCACTTTTAAATCGTGTGTAGCCTACCATTCAGCCATAGGAGAAAAAATCAAGAGGGAAAAATTACAATTTTCTTGGATCTTAAACAAAGATTACGGTGGCAAAAGTAGGAAGTCCAGTTTAAATTACTTGTCCATAGTTGTCACAGAATGCAAAGTTATTAGTCATTCATTCAAGCGTAGAAAAATAAAAGAAAAGCGTACATTTAGTGACAATGCCTTCAACGCAGACCATAGAACCTATGAATTCAGACAGAAGATCCCTTGGGGTGACACGACGGGAAACAAAGGGGCCTTCAAATCCTACAAGCACTTGCTCTCCTTCCTTCAAATACTTGGGGTCAATAGCACGTGCAGCATCCGTTACTGCATCACAGAATGATTGTATGTACTCACTAGGGTTCCTGAGAATCCTGAATCAAGGGAAAGACTAATATATTAGTTAGACTTGAGGAGCATATACTCACTCAGTTGTGAGTGCGTGTGTATAAATTTTTCGTAATAACACCCAAAATAAGAAGCCGATATCAACTTTCTATTTAGACGTATTCAATCCCTTTTCATATTGGCCTTTCACCCCAGACCCACTTGTACTCATAAAATTGCCAGGTCAAGATAGATGATAAAGAAGTTGAGCATTAATTCATTTATGTAAAGAAAATGGAATAAAAAAATAAGACTCGATCTCAGTTGAACCCTTTATCTCCGATAAAGTATAAAATAAGCCATTTCTCCCGGGGGAACTAGGAGCTTTGAGCAAAACTTCTGTCTAATTAGTAATTACATATACACTATCAAATTTCTGTCACTTTCATGGGAACCAAACGAGTGACTGACCTATTACCCAAATCACGAAAGCTATGAAGATCAGAGAGATTGACGATGAGGCGACGACGCTTGTGGTTGATCATTGCTTTGATCTCGTCCATGTAAATCCCTTTCCCAACCTGGCCTCATGAAAAATAGATAGCCCCTTCTTAGAACCGAAGATTGCACAGACACGGCAACACACACGGAGTGAAAAAAAAAAACAGAAATCTACATACATCCTGATCCAGGAAATCGGCGAATTCTCGTTTGTGAGCCGCCCTGACTTCTTCGCTAATATCCATTTCTTCACCTTCTGCTTGCCTCCGACTCCGAACGAGAGTGTGACAGTGAAATGGAAGATGGCCCTTTTTTCTATCAGGGCATTCTTTTGGCGGGAAAACGGGTGCCCTTTCCCCCCGTTGTGGCGGGAAAAAAGAGTCTCTCTCCGTGGTTTTTAATTAATATATTTTGTTTCATATTTAAAACATAATAAGCAAAGATTTCCAAGAATGGCAAAGCCGTAAATTTGAGCAAACACTACTTTGCATGTCTTTTACCGATTTGCCCTCGTCGATCACTATTCACTACAGACCGAAGGGAGCCCATTCTGGTGCGTGATGGCGGCGGCGTAGTATGTAGACGGTGGAGAAGCCACAAAACCCTCCGTATCTTGTTGGCCAACTCTGTCTCTCCCACGAACGGGCTTCGATATCGCTCACTTCTTCTGGGAAAGTCCTCATCATTTGGAATCATAATAACCTCACATCGTCATCTCAGATGTGGCTACATATTTTGCTGAAGCATTGGTGAACAATCTACCAAAGATAACAATAGTTAGTAATGGTGACGAACAACAGCTTTCATTAATTTGTTTTGGTTAGCACAATTTCTTCTGTTCTAATTGTTTGATTGGACAATAGTTTTACTAATATGGATCTCGCTGGTGTGATTTTTGTCAACGATCCATAGCTAATTTGGTTGTGTTTCTTCTCCTTGAATCTTCTTAGATGGGATCATTGCTTGTTCCTACATTTAGTTCGATGAAATCTCTTCGTTTTGAACTACTTTAGCAATCTCTCTTTTGATTAAGAACCAAGCATAATTCGATTTTTTTTTTTTTTTGAATTGCTTACATAAAATGCACAGAAGTTCTAAAAACAGATTATCTGATTATTCCATTTCCAATTGTGTATCTGTTGTTGATCCAGATTGATGTGCAACTATCTTCTCATGGAAAATAATGCTAATCATATCCTATCTCACCAAATTTTTCATTTTGGCAGGACCGATGAAAAGGCTTGGACTCCGCCTCCAGCAAATATGGTCCGCATTGACGTCGATGGGTCGGTGCGATATCAATACCAAGCAGCTTGTGGTGGAGTCATCAGGAATTCTCAAGGTCACTGGTTGATGGGTTTCTGCAAATCCCTTGGTATGCATTCTGTCGTTGAGGCTGAATTATATGCCATCATGTTAGGCCTAAAAATGACCCAACGGATCGGTTTACAGCGATTCCTCATTTATTCTGATTCTCTGGATGGTATTAATACCCTCATGCGAGACTGGTGTTATGACGATCACCCGCTTCGAGATACTATCAAAGAAACTAGAGACCTTCTTTTCCAAGATTGGAACGTTGAGCTGCATTACACTCCTAGAGACAACATTCCTTGCGCGGGTTATATGGCCTCCTTGCGCGGATTATATGGCCAAGAGAGGTCATGATGCTTCTTTTGGTGAAGATGTGACGATAGTTTCAACGATTCCTGATGGTTGCTTGGATATGGTCTTGAAAGACCAATTAGCCTGCTGTTACTAGACTTTTTCTAGTTTTTTTTGTTCTTTGGACTAGACTCTTAGTCTAGTCCATTATCTATCTCTTCAAGCTTCGGCTTGCCTGTATTTTACAAAAAAAAAAAAAAAGAAAAGATTGATGGCGTCTATGAGAATGCCTACGTGAAGGCTATGGACAGATTCAATATTGCAACCTGGAGGAAAGTATTTGTATTGATTTCTTGGACGAAGAAGGATTATCTGGGCCATACTTGACAATATTGATAGTTCTAACAATAAGATAAAGTTGACTTTCTTTTTTGGAAAGATTAATGAAGCTAAATAAGTTATTTAATCATATATGATGTGTATCCTTAGATTATATATTAGTTTATTAGTCAAACTAATTAGTTTTGAGAAAAAAATAAAAATATTTTAAAATAAGTTAATTAGTTTCTTTAATCTCTTAAAAAATCAATTTTATCTTATATTTATAATTTATTAGGTGTTGATTTACCTCTTTTCTGGTGTGATGGTGATTTGCTTTTTTGGGATAGTGTTCTTTTACTGATATTGACAATTTATAGTGATGTATCATGTCAAATTATTTTTCACTATCTATATATAAAATCTATATTTGATAGATTCTGTATACAGTTTTCAGGGATCAATATATATATATATACATATGAGATATATTGTTTAATTTATTAAATTTAATTAGGAACTACCAAAATTAAAATACGATATGTGGGTATAAGATATATATTGTTTAATTTATTAAATTTAATTAGAAACTAACAAAATGAAAATACGGTGTGTATGCAAAAGAGAGATATATTATTTCATTTATTAAATTTAATTCGGAAGTAACTAAATGAAAATATGGTTAGATTTTTTTTTTTCTTAACTATCGAAATTCTAGGCTAAATAGTTATAAATATGTGATAAAATCATTTATATATCTATATAAGAGATATATTGTTTAATTTATAAAATTTAATTAGGAACTGACTTTATTATTTTTATAAAATGAAAATACGGTGTGTGTGTATAAAAAAGATATATTGTTTAATTTATTAAATTTGTTTATTTTGAGTTTCAACGACTGGTTTTGAAAAACCAGTCGTTGAAACTCAAAAAAAAATTCAGATATTTCAACTTCAATCTTGCGTCTTCGACATTTGCAGGTGAGAACGGAGATTGTCGACGATTAAGGTGAATGGAGTGAAAGATGAAGATTTGAGCTCTCCTTTTTAGTTTTGCTGCGCTCCAATATTTCTTGGGTCTGTGTAGAGTAGAGGAAGAAGGAGAGAGTGAAGATGAAGACCTTCCTTTTTCTTTTTTAATATCGGGGCTATCAACATCATTTCACTTTACATTCACATGTCAGACACATGTCAAAAAAGGCCCTAGGGCTTTTTCTGATATGTGAAAGTGGTTAAGACTTTTTTTGACATTTTGGTTCTTAATAGGGCTCCCATATGGATTTTCCCAAAAAAATAAGTATATCCTCCAACAAATTTCAACAATATTATTAAACAACGCAATTCATTTAATAGATCTTATAAATAGGGAGTTCTTTCTAGGGTATGTTTGGTTTGAGGGAAGGGGAGGGAGGGGGAGGGGAGGGAGAGAAAAAAAAGGGGAGGAGGGAAAAAAAATTTCAAAATTGAGTGTAGTGGGGCTCACAAGTTTTCCTCTCCCTCCTTTTTCTCTCCCCCTCCCTCCCTCTCCCTCCCCTTCCCTCAAACTAAACATACCCTAACTGTCCAACATGCTAACTATTCTTATATTAATTACAATTAGTACTTCACATTTTACATGAATTGTGGACAAGCTGAACAACTCAAGGCTTGAAAGCAGAAAAGGCCACCACAGAATTATGTCGACCAAATCCAACTGAATTTGAAATACCTAAAATAAAAAAAATGACCATCAGATTTGCAAAAAATATCAGGGTAGTGAAAGATTTGGAAGCTCACCAACATTAACTTCATGTTGCTGCTTTACATTTGCGACCGTATCAAAATCAACTGAAGGCTCGGCGTTCTGCACTCAAGAACACATAATATAGCTGCTTCACTAACGCTGAAATCATTTAATTGTGTGGCAATAAAACAGAATATTTTTGTAGAGTTCACACTTAAGATCTCATATTTTGATTACTATCTGCAAGAGTGACCATAAGATTTTGAAATTGAAATCATTTCCACAGCACCACAGACCATCCTGTCCTCTTCAATTACCAAGCAAAAGAAACAACACACCTCGCAAACACCATTTTTGATATTTGTAATTATAATTATGGTCAGAGAAACAACACAAACTTGATATACACATACTGGTATTACTGAATCAAATAAAATGCATGAAACCCAAAGAAAATCAGTTGGCCATCACAATTTGACGGATTTCATGTAAGTTAGTGCCGGATGAGTTCTCTAGGGCATGAAAATTTATGTAAACTAGTGATTTCCAGATGCCAAGTTGTTTAATGAACTCCTCAGGAACAATAACTTCCCTAATGCATTAACTTCCTAAAAAAAAGTCCCCACAGCCATGAATATAAGAAAAAAAGACAATGCTGAAACTGACAAAATATAATAATTTAGGGTTAATGTGCAAAAATAGACATGTGCTTTTCTCCGAGAAGCGCCCAGTAGCAAATGCTTTTTTCAGGTGCAAAAGTAACTATGTGGTTACAAATTAGGTGCAAAAATAGCGTTTGAATGTTAAGTTTGACTTTTGATCGTTAAGTTTGACTTTTTTTGCTGATTGGACGATGACGTGGCATTTCAAATATTTTTTCAGTATCCTTTTAGTACCGGTCAATACCTGAAATATTTTTTCAAGATCCTAAAATAATTTTTCAAAATTATGAAATATTTTTTTTGTACCAATCAGTATCCTGAAAATACTTTTTAGTACCAGTCAGTACCCTGAAATATTTTTTTCATTATCCTTTTAGTACCGATCAATACCTGAAATATTTTTTCAAGATCCTAAAATTATTTTTGCACCTTTGAAATGCCACGTCATCGTCCAGTCAGCAAAACAAGTCAAACTTAACGGTCAAACGCTATTTTTGTAACCACATAGTTACTTTTGCACCTGAAAAAAACATTTACTACTGGGCACTCCTCAGAAAAAAGCACATGTCTATTTTTGCACCTTAACCCAATAATTTATCATTATGAGCACTCATGCTCTATCTGTTGGCCCTAACAACACACAATCATAAGTTCATAACCATTGAAAAAAGCATCAAAGTCAAACATACAAATTGATTGATCGAAGGATGTAGCCATCCAGTTGTTATGGCTTTCACCGTGGCGATGGCTTCCAAACCCCCAGCTGCACCAAGGCAATTCCCTATCATTGACTGATTCAAAATAAATATATTCATCAGTATCTGGGAAGGAAATTAGTCAAATATAACCTGCTATAATCTGGAAGACAGAAAATTTCCCCGGCATGCTCTAAAGAGTGGGATAATACCTTGGTGGCATTAATTTTGATCTCTGATGTGTTCTTGAAAACCTTTTTGATAGCATTAATCTCTGCCAGGTCACCAGCAAGAGTAGAAGTTGCATGAGCATTTATGTAGTTGACCTGGGGGAAAAATAAAAAATAACATGCCTTTAGTTGGCTAATTTACAGTATTAAAAAATGAATAACGAGTATAAACAGGTGTGTGTGTGTGTGCACCAGCTAGTATGTTTAATCTCAGAAGCTGTTTAGATAGGATAAATGACAATCTCAATCTGAACTTAGACAGTAATAGCAGTTCCCATAAATGAATTATAATTTATTCCATGGTTTGAACAGTGAACAAGCGTTAAGAAAAGTCTTCATATGCAATGATAAACTTTCTAAAGTTGACTGGTCTGGCACATGCATCCTCGTGTTAAGAAAATTGTGTTACTCTCTTCCCCTTTGTTTTAAAGGGAAGAAGACAGTAAATCCTCAAGCAATGGCTCATGTCAGTTAATGTAGTTTCCTGAACTTGACTGAATAAACCTTATTGTGACTTCAGTTATAAGTACTTTGCTTTTTAGAGGTTCCTTCTTTGTAGACAAAGAGAACATAAAGAGTTGGGACCTTTTGGTGAACGGTATATCTAAAGAGTTGGGACCGTGCACGCCTTTTAATGTGAATTTTAATCCTGTTACTTTGCTATATCAGAAGAACGCACATGGAACTGACTTGAGCAGAAACTATAGATATGTAATGTCATTTTTATGTGCATTAGTTGACCATACATCCCATCCAAGGTCCCCATACTTTCTTGCTGCTAGTAAAATATGTTCAAGTATTACTGCTTTCCCTCCTTTTGTCTGTTTCCAATGTTAGCATAAGAGTTCTGAGTTCTTGGCATCAGACCAACACATGAATCATGCATAAAAAACTCTAGTTTACTTGATTGGATCAGTATAACAGGCACATGACTTCCCCCGGACAGTAATTTGGAACCTCTTTGCCAGCAAATGTTAGAGGCCTACTCTACACAGCAACATCCTTCAAAAAAAAATTCCTATTGTCATTTATATCATACCATGATAGCATCATATTTTAAGAAACCAATAAAATGCATCCACTAAGCACGTAGAGTGATAGAAAAGCAAAGCAAGTTAACTGAAGAGACAACGGAGAGGGCAAAACAATGTGATAGAAAGAATTTCAGCAAATAGCCTTTAGGCAAAGAGAGACGCAACAGTGTATAAGTGGTCATTATTCAGTATATCTTTCTTACCAGTGAAAAAGTAAAAACAAAACTAAAAACTGGTAAAAGAATAAAGAAGAAAGATAGTACCTCGGCGGGTGAAACACCAGCATCTTCAAGGCTATTCTGGATACATGAAGATACACCAAGTCTATCGGCTCTAGGATCAGTCATATGATAAGCATCACAGTTAACAGCACCTCCCAAGTATTCAGCAATAATAGGTGCACCTCGCTTCATTGCGTGTTCCAGACTCTCCATTACCTGTCAAAACAAATTTTACCCTTGAAGACTCAGAAATTAGCTAGAAGAGCAGCATAACCACACTAGAAGACTATTTTTCACAAGTTTACCGTATATACTCAGGTCCCATGATGGTCTTAGAGTTATTTTGCTAGAAAGCATACGAACCAATAGAATTGGCCATCAACACAAACCTTGTGTGCCTGTTTTAGTTAGCGGTAGAAGCTACTTTTTCAACGTGATTTATAGTTTACGAGGTAAGTGTGAGAAGAGTTTTATCTCGACTTGCATGAACGTGCTTTTCAAATGCACGTATCATTTTAGCAGGAAAGCATGAATTCGTTGCCTATCCATATCAAATACAGATTTCCGGATAATTCAGCTTTACTATACCAGGTCACAAAACTTAATAGTCAAAGTAAATTTTCTATATGATCAATAAAAGAAAACAATATACACCAAAACATAAATTTGATTCTCTGCACATAATCAGAATTTAGGGTAAGAATAAATATTAACTTACCAATATTCCAGCACCTTCACCCATCACAAAGCCATCTCGGTCTTTGTCCCAGGGCCTTGAAGCAGTTTTTGGGTCATCATTTCTTTGGGATAGAGCTCCGCATGCAACAAAACCCCCTAACCCAATGGGAACGATAGCAGCTTCAGTTCCACCTGCTATCATCAGATCAGCCTCTCCCTTACGTATGTGGTTAGCAGCAGCATAAAAGCAATAATTGGAGGTAGCACGTGCATTTGAAATAGAGTAATTTGGGCCCATGAATCCAAGATCAATTGCAAGCAAGGCTGAACCCGCATTAGTGATAGAATAAGGAATTGCAAAAGGTGTTACTTTGCGGTATCCTTTCTCTATAAGATTCTGAACACCATCAGAAAGGACTCCAAGTCCGCCCATTGCTGATCCAACAAGCACACCAGCCCGTTCCTTGTCAATCTGCACAAAAAATCAGAACTCAGCAATTTAAGTTCCTCAAGAATACGTTACCCAGCTTAAACCAAAAAAACGCAGGAGTCAAAAAGTCAAGGCACAGCATTAATGCCTGACACTTTGTGTTCTGTAGCACATTCTACTTCTCGTACATGTAATAATTAAAGAATCAAATAGGGTTGCCTATCAATGTGATAATATCGTTGAATATTGTTGAATTTAGAGGGATAAAGCATAACTGGATGAGCAACCAAAAAAAAAGCATATTTTATTCATCTGTAAATCAAAGAGAGTACATATGAGCCTTTGTATAGGTAAACTTAGAACTAACCTAGAATCTAATCTAATCTAATTAATCAAAATAAATCACATCAAAATATTAAGATATAATATATCTATATCCAATCCTAAGATACAATAAATATCAAACTTAATAATAAGATAATGATTTAATCTAAATAATTTATAATATTCTAACACTCCCCCTAAGCTGGAGAGTATATGTCGACCACTCCCAGCTTGCCTTGAAATTCTTCAAACTTCAACCTCCTTTGCGTCTCATCTCTTTTTGCGGCACTCGGATCTACAACGGCGGTGACGGAGCAAGACGGTGGTATCCATCACCTCTGGCTCATCCAAATCAAGCTCACCGTTCCTTACTTGTGGCTCGTTCGAATCAAGCTCACAGTGGTCTCTCTCCTTACCTCTGCCTTGTCACTCCTTTCATTTTTGGGATGACTCTGATCTAATATTATGGGCTTGTACTTATTTGTTGAGTCTCAGAGACCCATTTATTTTTATTTAGGCTTGTACTCCTTTTTGAGTCTTAAAGACCCATTTGTTTTTGTCTGGGCTTGTACTCCTTTTTGAGTCTTAGAGACCCATTTATTTTTGTCTGGGCTTGTACTCCTTTTTGAGTTTTAGGGGCCCCATATTTTTATTTGGGCTTGTACTCCTTTTTGAGTCTCAGAGGCCCATTATTTCTTCGAAAGAGTCATTTAGGAGGATTCTAGTCAGAAAAGGTCCCCGGAGGTCCCTGTACACGCACTGGGAAGGTGGTAGCACGTGGTGGTCACGCGACAGTCATATCGCCGTCGTGTTGCAGGATTTTGCCAATTGGCACACGCCAATTCCATCTATGGTGGCGGTGTAGCTCCATGCACCTTCCTCAAGTACATTTGAAAGTCGCGATCTTGCTCAGTCACTGTGCTCTCAGTCGCTCTCTCTTGCTCGTGTTTCCCTCTATCTGTGATCTCGACCTTCCTCTTTGTCACTGTGATTTTCAACACAGTAGGTGTTTTGACGATCACAGATTCACAGTGATCGGACTAACTGTGTCGCCTCTATGCCTTCAAATAGAAGGCCCGAGCTTTGATACCATGTTGAATTTAGAGGGATAAAGCATACTCTATTCATCTGTAAATCAAATAGAGTACATATAGGCCTTTATATAGGCAAACCTAGAGCTAACCCTAAAATCCAATCTAATATAATTAATCAAAATAATTAAGATATAATATATCTATATCTAATCCTAAGATATAATAAATATCAAACCTAATAATAAAATAATGATTTAATCTAAATAAGTCATAATATTCTAACAAATATAAGAAAAAAGAACCCATGTTGGTCGTTCCAGAGATATGAAATGACAAAAAAAAAACACTTGTAAAGGCCTGCACGCTGTGTGCATGGAATCTAAAGCATACCCCAAATCCAACCTGCTTCAAACTGAGATTTGATAGCTCTTAGACAGAGAGGTGCAAAACAACAAACGAATCTACAGATAAAAGACTTTAGCAGTAATTAACATGATATCCAGGCTCTTTTATGAGCAAATATAATTCATCCCTTCACCTACCTACTCATTGTGTATAAGTTTTTCAGTTTATTCCAAATGTTAGAGAAGCTTAATTTTGTTTTCTTTTTCTCTTCTTCCCCCTATTTATATTGATTAAAAAAAACTAATGCAGCAGTTAACTGCCACGGACCAAATTCAAAATGCTTGTTCGCAACTGTTCTAGGATGATTATGTCAGAAGAAAACAAGTACGAAACCAGAATCTTAGAGCTTGCACGAGAGCTGCGAAACATTTGAAAAAGCAAGCAAAAAGCTTAAGATCGACGACTCGCAAAGGAATTGCCAATTTTAAGTGCATTGAACATGAGAATCTCAACTTAACCGACAATAAAGTGCATTAAGCCAAAAATATAATCCATTCGGCTATACCACAGAATTGAGCAGTGTAGATAAAACCCATATATCAATAAGTAATAATAAGTCAAAAACACCTTTGAAAGCTTATCACTCCCAAGGTCGGCATCCTCGAGAGTTTTCTTGCCAGCAACGATGCAGTACCGAAGGCAATCATCAAGACGCCTATCAATCTTGCCATCAATGCACCCTTCGGAGCTGAAGCCTCGGATCTGCCCAGCGAACCTGGTGGGAAACTTAGAAGCATCGAATCTGTCGATTGGACCAATCCCACTCTCACCCACAAGAAGCTTGTCATAGTAAGTATCAACGTCGTTGCCAAACACAGAGGCAAGGCCCATTCCGGTGATCACAATCCGCTTCTTCGGGTCCTTCTCTCTCTTTGGGGCAGAAACAATGGGGAATACAGTGGCCGAGATGTAGGAGACCTTGTTGGATCTTCTTGCTGTGCCATTGGACGATTTGCGAAGTGTGTCCAATGGATAAACTATAAGAGTTGGAGATTGAAGCGCTTGCATGGTGTTGCTGCGGCGGCGGAGGGAGAGTATTAGCTTGACGTCGGTAACTGCAAGGAGTGTTAATGGACTAGATCGCCCTGACTTCTTCGATAATATCCATTTCTTCACCTTCTGCTTGCCTCCGACTCCGAACGAGAGTGTAACAGTGATATGGAAGATGGTCCTTTTTTCTGTCGGTGCATTCTTTTGGCGGGAAAACGGGGGCCCTTTCCTCGCGTTGTGGAGGAAAAAAGAGTCTCTCTCCGTGGTTTTTAATTGATAGATTTTTTAATATTTAAAAAAATGGGAAAAACATTTCTCATGTGAGAGAAATGTATTCTCATGCACATGAAATAGTGGGACCCACGTATATATATAATTAGTATTATATATATAAATGTGAGTCCCACCAATATATACGTGGGTCCCACTATTTCATGTGTGTGTAGGAATCTTTTCATTCTCATGCAACATGAGAAGTTTAATCCCTTAAAAAATAAGCAAAGATTTCCGAGAATGGCAAAGCCGTAAATTTAAATAAACATTACTTTGCGTGTCTTTTACCGATTTGCCCTCCCTGATAACTACAGACCGAGGGGATCTCCATTCTGGCACGTGACGGCGGCGACGTAGTATGTAGACGGCGGAGAAGCCACAAAACCCTCCGTATCTTGTTGGCCAACTCTGTCTCTCTCACGAACGCTTCTGGGAAAATCTTCATTTTTTGGAATCACAATAACATGACATCGTCGTCTCAGATTTGGCCGTATATTTTGCTGCACAATAACATTAGTTTATTATGGTGATGACCAACTTTCACTAATTTGTTATGGGTAGCACAATTTCTTCTGATCTGATTGTTTGATTGGACAATAGTTTTACTAATATGGATCTCGCCTGTGTGATTTGTGTCAACGATCCATAGCTAACTTGGTTGTGTTTCTTCTCCCTGAATCTTCTGATCATTGCTTGTTCCTACATTTAGTTTGATGAAATCTCTTCTTTTTTAACTACTTTAACTATCTCTCCTAATAATTTGGCCTCAGCTAATCTCTTATCAAGGCCCCAGCTGACATTCTAAAATCTTTTAAAATATATGTATTTATTATATAATATTTTATTATAGTCAATAATTTGACCCAATTAACATATTATCTTCTCTATAATTTCACACACTCTTTCTCTCTTTGTTTTTTTTTTCTTTTAACATTTTCCCCTTGTTTCTCAGTTGCAACTTCCTCAACACGCCACGCCACGCCACGCCATACCAGTTCAGCCTTCAGTCCTTCACACTTCCTCTTCTTCCTCCACGACTCCACTATGCCCTGCTCTAACTCTGAGTGCACTCCATCCTCAGTGTGACAGTCTCCCTCTTCCTTCGAGTCTCCAACTAGCGACTCACAACTACTTGATTAGCGACGTCCGACCAACTTCATTCTTCTTCTTTGCATCTTCGTCGATTTCTCGCTCTTCAAACTTCAAGTATTTTTTCCCCTTTCTATTCCTCTTCATTGCTATCTTAGATTTCTGCAATTTTTTTTTTTTTTGGCTCAAGTGATTTCTGCGATTTGTGTGTTTGTGAACTAGATTCATTTAAAAAAAAATGAATTCACTCAAAGACTTACATTCACACAGTTAGTAGTCAATTACACCATCCAGAGTGGTCCCTATGCGAAGTACTCCCTCAGGTCCTAATTATACGAGTACATTTTGGAGTTGGTTTTGGTCCTAATTATAAGAGCAAGTTTTAACTTTTGTCAATTTTTTCCTATAATACCCCTATCTATACTTATTATTAGGAGCATTTATATACATGTGTGTGTATATATGTGTGTGTACATATATATGTATATCTGTGTTTGTGTGTGTACACGCACAAACACCCACACACACACACACACACACACACACTATATATATATATATATATATATATATATATATATTGTGTGTAGAATATATATATATGTGTGTGTAGATAGATCTGTATGTATACATATACACACACATATATGTTTATATAGTAAGACCATTATTTCAATTAGAAAGCGTGTGAAAAGCAAAATTGGTTGGAGATATGTGGTGGGGTTATAATTCACTTTTACTTATGTCATTTTAAATTTATATAAGGGCATTTTAGGAAAATGAGTAAAATTAACTAATTTAACTCCCCTCCTTAATCCCTCCAAAATCGGTTAAATAGCTCGTATAATTAGAACCGGAGGGAGTATATAAAAAAATTTCTTTTGTTTGTAACAATTTTAGATTGGTATTTTTGCCTTTTGGGATAATTTTGTGCTTATGTGCTTTTCTAGTGGTGTTTTTGTTAGAAAATAAGTTTTTGTTTATAAAAAAGCTTCTATTGATCTTTAGCGGTTATTATTTATTTATATTTTTAATGTTATGTCATATACAATTTAATATCATCTTGTTTTGATTTATAATTGTCAGTTATTATTTTTTGTATTTTCAATATTATGTCATACTATTTAGTAAATAGTTCAATATGTTTATTTTTTGGTCTGAGCTAAAAAAATTTCCTAGTTCCACCACGGTTCATAGCTAGCTATTAGAATTATCATAATACTCCATCTATCCCATTTATGAGATCAAATTATTCTCTTGTTTACCCATATGTAAATAAGGGTATATTTGAAAAAAAAAAAGTAAGGTGAAAAAATACTTATGTGATTTTCATCACACTACAAAAAACATCGTATTACCCACGGAAAAAATTCTGTAGGTAAAAATTACCCACGGAAAATTTCCATGGTAAAAATAAGCCACGTCTTTTTATGGGACGGAAATTTTCCATGGGTAATTTTAATTACCCACGGATTCCGTGGGTAATTAACAATTACCCACGGAATCCGTGGGTAATACGATATTTTTTTGTAGTGTCAAAATGAGCTTAGCACCAAATACTTTTTTAAGAGGTAAAAGTGATCATGGCTTCAAAATAAGTGCAAAAGTACCTATTGACTATGACTATTAGTTTAACTTTTTTATACCGAAAGTAATGATGTGGAAGATGGCGGGAATGTTGGAGAGGCAGGTGAAAGTAAAAGCTACGGACTAAGTAAGAAATTAAAGTGAAAATTAAATTACCTAGAAAATTATCTGTTGATGAGGTCCACATCTCCATCTCCATTTTATCTTTCTAGCTTTCTAATTTTCTCCAATCCTAGATTCTATTTCAATAAATCCCAATTGCCAATATTACTAAGTTAAAATCATTATAATACATATATTATATTACTAGTACTATTTTTTATTATAATATATAAATTTTTTAGTTAAATTTGATTTTCACTTTAATTTCTTACTCAGTTGACATCTTTTACTTCGATTGTCCTCTCTAACATCCATATCATCATTTTCTATACAAAAAGTCAAACTAATTGTTAGTATGCACTTTTGCACCTATTTTAAAAAGGTTAAGGACTAAAAATACCAACGAACTATTGGGTCAGGACCACCCAGCACAACAAACTATTTTTTGGATCAAAAATACCAACAAACATTTTAAAGAGGAGCGCTCAGCACAACGGAGTTAACACCGTTAACAAAAAGTTAACATCCGTTATCTAAGGTGCAGATTGACCAACGAACTCTTATTCCAGGAGCGCCAAAGACAAAATTCTAAATTTTACTAAATTAAATATTTTTTTCTCAATTGTCATTATTCAAAACTACTTGTATAGATATCTATGAACAAAAATTATTCATTATTTAATTTTGTCAAAATTATAATTTGCTAAAATAAACAAAATTTTTAATTAAAAATATAATTATATGATTTAAATAAAACTCAAGGTGTTTTATAATTTATTATATATGTTAAACAAAAAATTATATGATTTATTTTTATAATAAAACTCACATAAATTTCTTCTAAAATAAAATAATAATTTTATGAGAAAAAGAATGTATGATAAATGATATGAGAGAATTAGAGTAAAATATGTAAAAGTGCACTTATTAATCAAATAAATTAGAGTAAATTTATGTATGTATTTTTTTTTACTCTATCATGATTTTTATTTTTATTTTATTTCTAAATATAAGTCTTATTAATCTAAATTTATAAGTATGATTTGTTTCCCTCTTTAAATTATAGCAAGAAATTTAGGTTAGTAGTTCTTAAAGCTCAATTGTGTCAATTGCCGTATAACTTATTCCCAACGATACATTATCTATCTTAAATATAATGATATTAAGTTAACGGCAAAATCGAAAGAAAAGAATATAAAACACATTGAGTTTTATTTAAATCATATAATTATATTTTTAATTAAAAATTTTGTTTATTTTAGCAAATTATAATTTTGAAAAAATTAAATAATGAATAATTTTTGTCCATAGATATCTATACAAGTAGTTTTGAATAATGACAATTGAGAAAAAATTATTTAATTTAGTAAAATTTAGAATTTTGTGCTGGACGCTCATGGAATAAGAGTTCATTGGCCAATCTACACCTTAAATAACGGAGGTTAACTTTTTGTTAACGGTGTTAACTCTGTTGTGCTGAGCGCTCCTCTTTAAAATGTTTGTTGGTATTTTTGGTCCAAAAAATAGTTTGTTGTGCTGGGTGGTCCTGGCCCAATAGTTCGTTGGTATTTTTGGTCCGTAACCCTATTTTAAAATCACAGTCACTTTTTACATCTCAAAAAAGTATTTAGTGTTGAGTGCACCTCAACCCTTAAAAAAAAAAAAGTATATTTTCTATAAATTTATTACTGTTAATAAATTTCAGCAATATTCTTAAACAACGCAATTCATTTAATATGATCTTATAAATAAGGACAGAGGGAGTACCTTCCAACTGTCCATCATGCTAACTATTCTTATATTATTTACAATTAGGACATCACATTTTATATGAATTGTAGATTGTAGACTAGCTGAACAACTCGAGGCTTGAAAGCAGAAAAGGCCACCAGAGAAAAGTCTTGAAATCAGTTGGCCGGCCATCACAATTTGACGGATTTCATGTAAGTTAGTGCAATATGAGTTCTCTAGGGCATGAAAGTTTATGTAAACTAGTGATTTCCAGATGCCAAATTGTTTAATGAACTCCTCTGGGAAAAAAACTTCGCTAATGCATTAACTTCCTAAAAAAAGTCCCACTACCATGAATAAAAGAAAATGCTGAAACTGACAAAATAGAATAATTTATCATTATAAGCACTCATGCTCTATATGTTGGCCCTAACAACACACAATCATAAGTTCATAACAATTGAAAAAAAAAAAACATCAAAGTTAAACATACGAATTGATTGATCGAAGGATGTAGCCACCCAGTGTTATGGCTTTCACTTTGGCGATGGCTTCCAAACCCCCAGCTGCACCAATGCAATTCCCTATCACTGACTGATTCAAAATAAATATATTCATCCGCATCTAGGAAGGAAATGAGTCAAATACATGTAAGAACCGACTGAACTCAAGAGGGGGTGAATTGGGTGAAGTATAAGAATTTAGGAACTTTAAAAATCTTTTTGTAACTCAATAAAACCAGTTTGTATGACAATAAAGAGTTACAAAAATATAGACAGTCATTCAAACATATATGCTAGAAATATAGGAGATTAAGGAAGAGAATATGCAAATTGAGATTTATACTGGCTCGGCCCAATCCTTGACCTACGTCCAATCCCCAAGCTCTACTTGAGATTTTTAATCCACTATCCTCTTATTTAATCTGGGCACAAGAGAAGCCTTTACAAACCCACAAGTTCACTCAGGCATTTGTGAAGCCAAATCTCTCACCGAGATACTCCCCCTTACACAATGTAAGGTTACAATCTGTTTCCCACTCAAGATTACCCAATCTTGAGCAACTCTCAGATAAAATGATTACAATAAATCTTCTCTCTCAGAAGTGAATAAATAAACACTGAAGTACAAATCATTTCACTCTCTAAGATGAGCTATGTAAGCATTGAGAACATAGTGTGTATGCGATGAATGTTGAATTCAGAATTTGGGCATTTTGACAGTGCAAGCTCTTTCCATCGTTTTTCTCCATCTTGAATGTGTCTCTACTTATAGATGAAGATCATTAGAATGTTGAGAATATGACCGTTGTGAATAGTAGCCGTTGGAGATCAGTTGGAACTAGCCGTTAGAACTTTTGCACAGCTTTTGATGTTCTGACACAAATCTGAGATTTGCTTCTAATCCTTCGTTTTAATCATCTGAAACTCACTAACAAATTGATTAAACATAGTTAAGAATAGTAATGAGTGATGATATGAAGTATCTAGATCATATATGAAGATTTTGCAAATTCGAAAAAACTGTTTTTCAAACAGAGCGCTGAAAACTGGAGTTTCCAAATGAAAACTGGAGTTTGTAACTGTTCACTCAAGTGCAAACTCGAGTTTTGTTCTTTCTTAGGGAAACATCGTGATTGAGCTTTGAAGAACATTTTGAAATAGGAGCAAAACTCGAGTCATTAAGTGACAAACTCGAGTTTTGGACTTTTATGATGAAAAAACAAGTTTAAGTTCAAATGCTCAAAACTGGAGTTTTAAAGACAAGACTGAAGTTTTCTCAAGTTCAAAATGTTGTTAGCTCTCTGTCTTGTCAAAACTAGAGTTTTCATAAGTTCAAAAAGATGTGAAACTCTCTGTCTGATCGAAACTCGAGTTTTGAGAATGCTCTGACGTTCGTTGCTCTCTGTTTGATGGAAACTTGAGTTTCTAACTTAATGACTCGAGTTTCGGTTTTTCCTAAAATCATATCTTGCTCTCTGTCCCCGATAAACTCAAGTTTTTATTCCAAAACTCGAGTTTGCTTCATTTGATAGCAAACTTTGCAACATCTTGAACAGACAGTCCACTTTCGAGGGTCATATCTCCCTATTCGGAACTCCGTTTTGGTTGGTTCAAATCTTTATGGAAATACCTTTGAGTCTACTTTCATATGCCACCAATTTCAGCTTAATTGGATTTGTATTTTGTGAGATACACTCAAAACATTGAAGCTTGGTCTGCTGTGTGGCGTGAATTTCACTGTCAACTTCTACAATTCATAGTTCATTCATCTGAACTTCTTTTGGCTTGAATTTTATATCAAAATGACGCATTGAGAGTCTAGATTCATATGCCACTGGTTTCACTTCAATCCGATTTTTTTTTTGGGAGATATCATCGAATTACCAGACGTCGCCCAAGTGAAACGTGAAACAGAGTTGCTGAAGACCGCTGTAAACTCGAGTTTTGACTTGTAAACTTGAGTTTTCCTTGTCCAAAGATGCCAGAGTTGCTGAAGACATTACAAACTCGAGTCAGTTAGTGATTAACTCGAGTTTTGAGTTTCAAACTCGAGTTTTGTATCCTAAACTCGAGTTTTCTCATACCAGAGGAGCAAATCATTATAGCGAAGTAGGAAACTCGAGTTTTTAGATTTGAACTCGAGTTTTCTCATCCTGGAACTGATTTTTTGCTGGTTTTAACTCCAAACTGAGTCATTTCAACTTCCATATGATCTTGGAGACTTCTAACATCAATATAAGAACTTGAATAATGATATTCCACTACATTGTGCAAGTTCTTCTTTCTTCAATTTCTTCTCTCCTTCTAGATTATCCCCCAAAATCATTTGATAACTTCTTGCTTCCTTGACATTATGATATTCCCATTATATTGTGCTATAACTTCTTTCTTCAATCTAATTTTTTGATCATTCTCCATCATTCAACTTAGACTCATCATTCTCTACAAGTTCTACCTTCTTCAATATCTCATCTTCTTCTTGAACTTGACATTCTCTCCAGTTTCTTCTTTCTAAAATCTTTTATCTCCTTCTTGAGCTATTATTCAACTTAGACTAATCTATATTAAATATAGTAGTTAGTCAATGTAGGAGATAAATATATCATGCAAGCTTTTTGCTCTTAATAATGGCATCTATATAAGACATCATCAAAACTAATCATATCCAACAATATAACCTGCTATAATCTGGAAGACAGAGAAAATGTCACGCCCTTAATGGAATGTGAGGGAAAATCACACTTCCTGAGCCATAAGACTTAAAAGAACTGCCATATCTCGTATCTATAATCTATTCCAGCTACCATCTCTAATTCTTATCTATATATTCTACAATGATCAAAATAACATTTGGAGCTCTGCTCACCATTACATATGCATATACATATGTTTCGAATAAAAGCAAGATAGGGATCTTGCCTATAGACTACATGGAGCATCTAACTTTTAATAGTAATACAATAGTCTAAATTTATAATTACATTAAGTAGCAACACTACAAAATGAGCCAGTGAACTTTAAATTATTGAAGAGGCTCTTCACTGCTTAGCTGGAAATACAGGGTCAGCAGTACTATCTGAACCAAACAAAATTTTCCGGTGAATAATGTCTCATTTATAGTTTAATCAAATACAAAAGAAAATAATTTAAACAAATAGCAATATGGCAATAAATTACAATTTCTACATCATATGATCATGAATAAAAACATAACTCTATGTAGGATCATGAATCAAATAATTTGAAATACGTAATAAATCGTTTTGTTTAACAAAATTAGTTTAAACAATAAATATCAAATCTCGTCTAATCGTAGGACTTCTACAGAACGGGTGACAAGCGTAGACATACAGTCCACTAGGGTAACTAACCAAACGTAACTCAAGGTCACGAAACCAAACGTGGACATATAGTCCACGAGAGTAAGTAACCAAACAAATGCAGCACGAGGCCACGAAACAAGCACAGGTACAAGACCCACAAATAACAAGCGTAAGAACGAATCCCACAAAAATCGAGCATGAGTACTATGCCCACAAATATCAAGCGAGCTCGAGGTTAACCATGGTGCACCAAGGACTAACAATGCTGCTGTTAGTAACCAACGTTTCGTATTCAGTCCTCTCAAAAATATTTTTAAGTATGCCTAGGGTCAGTTTATTAATAACAACAAAAGATCTTTCAATATCGATTTCGCATAACACGTGTTCCATAACCAAGGACCCAAGCATGAAGTTCACAAGTGGTATCTCAAGTGATTTTCTTTAAAATTCAAATGTCAATGCTCATTGAAAACAAATGGAGAATAGGAGATTAACAAATAACAATAAATAAATTATTATTATTATTTACTTGATTCGACATCAAAGTAAATAATAAACCAATTCAAATAAGTTTTCCTCGATGAGATCATATTATAACATGTAATAGATAAACAAAATATAATAAGTAGTAAAAATATCATTGATAAAAATTATAATGGAATGTTATTTACTCATCTATAATGCTTCTACTTATATCTCTTTCTCCAATCTATTAGCTTCCAAATTATTCAGCTCTTCCTCTCCTAATGTACAAAACAAATCAATCATTACTTCAATAATAACTTTAAATAAAATTCTCATGGTATCTTATTTAGTAAAATTCTCTACTTCCTTCCTGATGATGGTACTATTTTTATAGCTTTTACATTCACAACAAAATCTTAAGCTACATGACCTCTAAACATAATGAATTCGACAAACAAAAGACACTATCTCAATCTTCAATTTGCACAATATGCAAGTCAGAAGAAAATTTAAACTTTACTCCCTTTCTATGGATGATAGAATCACAAACTCACTTAGCTTGATGATAAAACTTCACCGGTCTCAATTATTACACCCACTGCAACAACTATAGACACACATACAACTTACATCATTTCTTTAGATTCATACATTAGAGCTTTGGCAACTTTACTTCAACGAATAATTCCCTTCTCATTAACAAACATCCAACAAAAACTACCAATAATGATACATGCTTAAGTATCCATAAAACCTCTTAAGTTAAATTTCTTGTGAATTCCAAACTTATAATCATAATAAAACAACACCTATGTCCTTTTTATTCTTCTCATAACATAAGCTTTAGCCGTCTAGCAATTTTTAACAACATTCCAATCAATTTCTTCTCTTAAACGTTTTAACAAACACTTTAAGTGCAATCAAAATCAATTAATATTTTTCAAATCTCTTGGCAAACAATCTCCAAACACCAATATATTATCTACTATGATTCCCAAACTCCAATCTTCAATAATAATATATTTTCGTCCTTAAAGATCAAATCTGGAACTTGTCTTCTTCACAACATATTAACCAAAATCATTAATGAAAACTTTCCCAAATCAAGCTTCAACCCTCCTTATAACACAACCAGCAAGGATGAGGAGAAGAAATCAAACGAAATACACCCTTATACTCTCAGCCACGAATAGATTAAAGGGGGAAAAACTGACATTTTGGAATCAGAGAGGGAAGGGCGTTTCAGGAAGAGGACGGAGAGCGAAGGAGCAAATAAGGCTAGGGTTTGGAGCTTCCGATCGAGAAGCTTCTTCTCCATTCCCTCTCTCGCCAAAACGGGCAGAGCCAATTGAAACAAAACAGAACAGATTGGAACAGAACGAAACAAAGAAAAAGTAACAGTAGCAAGAATTCTGACCGGAAGAGAAGGACACCGGCGATGAATGGACGAGCTACGGTGGCGACAAGCGGATGGAAAGGACGAAGGAACAGGGTCGCTCGATGGCTGGGGCTTTTGGTTAAAATTCATGAAGCTTCAGTGCCCCCTATTTCACGATGCCAATGACGTTAAAAAATTGTTTATGATTTTTTTTAAACCATTACATTCCCCCTACAAAATTCGGTCCTCCAAATTTAGTTATATGCTTACCTAAATTCTTGAATAGATGGGGATACTTGTCGCACATCTCACTCTCGATTTTCCATGTAGCTTTCTCTTGTGAATGATTTCGCCATAACACCTTCACTGAAGCAATTTCCTTTGACCTTAATTTTTTTACTTGTCTATCAAGGATGGCTATCGGATTCTCCTCATATGGCAAGTCATCATTTACACAGTTTCCTTGATATTCAATAACATGGGAAGGGTCGTATAGATACTTACGTAACATTGACACATGAAATACGGGATGAATGCTAGACAATTCTGGCGGTAAGGCTAAACGGTAAGCTACAAGACCCACTCTGTCTAACACCCATACCTTGGACTCAATTTGCCCTTGTTTCCAAACCGCATGACACCTTTCATAGGAGACAACTTTAAGAATACCTTACCTCCAACCATAAATTCTAATTCCCTGCAGCGATTGTCCATGTAAGACTTCTGCCGACTTTGAGCTGTTACCAACCTCTGCTTGATTACTTTCACTTTCTCTTTAGCATTTTGAACCAAATCTGGTCCTAAAATCTTAGTATCGCCAACTTCAAATCATCCAATAGGAGATCTACATTGTCTGCCATATAATGCTTCAAATGGTGCCATTTGAATACTTGCTTGATAGTTGTTGTTATAGGTAAATTCCACTAATGGCAAATACTTATTCCAGCTCCCACCAAAATCTAAGACACAAGATCTTAACATATCTTCAACTATCTGAATTGTCCTTTTGGATTGATTGTCAGTTTGCGGATGAAATGCGGTACTGACATTCAATCGAGTGCCCAAAACTTCTTGGAATGTCCGCCAAAATTGAGAAGTGAATTGGGGTTTTCTATAAGAGATTATAGACAACGGAACACCATGCAACTGAAAAATTTGATCAATATAAATTTCTGCATATTTGGATGCCTTGTAGTTCGACTTAACTAGAATGAAATGGGCTAGCTGATTTAGTTAACCTGTCCACAATAACCCAAATAGAATCATATCCAAATGTTGGAGGAAGACTCGTGACAAAGTCCATTATAATATTTTCCCACTTCTACTTTTGTATCTCCATTCGCTGAAATGGCCCCGCTGGCTTTTAATGCTCGTCTTTGACTTGTTGACATATTAAACAACGTGAAACAAAATATGCTACATCTTTTTTCATACCATTCCACCAATACAATTGTTTTAAGTCTTGATACATCTTAGTTGCCCCTGGTGAATAGTATATGCAGAGTGATGAGCTTCTTCTAAGATCTGCGGCATTCTTAAGTTTTCCACTTGAGGCATACAAATCCTATCATCACATCTCAACACACCTTCCTGATCAATCATAAATTCAGTAGTACTCTGATAAATCCCAATTTTTATATATTTTATCCCGCCTTATTCATTTATTTTGGAGATTATTTTAGGCTAATTTGGATTTATTAGATAATATTTGGATTGTTAGATAATTTTAGGAAATAATATAAATCAGAATTAATTATTAGATTATTGGGTTTAAATTATTAATATTCTGATTGTTATCTTGTGATTAAATAATATTTCCTAATATATGATAGATCATGATCTTATCATATTAGAATATCCTCTGGTGTAGAATTTTTGCAGGAAAGTTGAAAAAAAATCTAATTTTAGATTTTTATTGGGCTTCTTAAATTTTAATGGGTTCAACTTAGTACCAAAAAGTTCTCCCCTGTTAAATCTAACCTAGCCGCAAGACATAGACATGCGGGAGACAAACGCTGAGTCGCTGACACAGAGACGCGGAGCAGCTGCAACACGCACTAACGCAAGATTGAATTGATTCATTCTTCCATTCATTTAATCAAGTCACGGGCCCACCTTCACCTATCCATCAAATACCTCAACTCATATCTCACATATATTACTCCAGGGGATGCGTAGAGATTGGAAAATTGATTTAATCAATTCTTCTCATTCTTCTCTCATGGCCTGTTGCACACTTGAAGGAGGAAATTTGATGGTAGCTTAAGCTATTTTAGGAGGCAACTTGGGAGGAGCATGAAGGAAGCTAGAACCTAGGAACTTATATTTGAAGGGATTTGGCTTTGGTCCGCTGCACAAAACTGCACCGTTTTGGTGCAGTTTTGTGCAGCCCCTCCCCTTTTTTTATTTTAAAAAAAAAAAAAATTCTGACTCTTTCGGGTAATATAAAGATAATCCAGGATACTGACTGGTACTAAAAAATAATTTATTATTCATGATGATAAAAATTATTTTAGGATCTTAAAAAAATATTTCAGGATACTAAAAAAAATATTTGAGAATATTGACTGGTACCAAAAAAAATACTTCTGGATACTGACTGATACTGAAAAATAATTTACGATCTTACAAAATTATTTTATTCTCTTAAAAAAATACCCTAAAGATATTTTTAGGGATTTTAGGGTCTTAAAAAAATATTTCACGGTACTGACTGGTACTAAAAAGATATTTCGGGATACTGAAAAAATAATTCATAATCTTAAAAAAATTATTTTTAGATCTTGAAAAAATAATTTAGGTACTGAATACTACTAAAAATATGTTTTACGATATTTTTTAAGAGAATAAAATAATTTTGTAAGATAGTAAATTATTTTTCAGTATCAGTCAGTATCCTGAAATATTTTTTTGGTACCCGTCAGTATTCTCAAATATTTTTTTTAGTATCCTGAAATATTTTTTTAAGATCCTAAAATAATTTTTATCATCATGAATAATTTTTTCAGTATCATTCAGTATCCTGGATTATCTTTATATTACCCGAAAGAGTCAAGAATTTTTTTTTTTAATAAAAAAGGGGAGGGCTGCACAAAACTGCACCAAAACGGTGCAGCTTATGCGGCTGTCCGTCGAGACTTAGCCAAATCCCATTTGAAGACCACAAGGGAGTGTTGTTCTTTTTATCTTTTTAATTCAAGACTTGAGATAGTTTAGTTTTAAATGATTTCAAGTTATGTTAATTGAAAACAATCTAGTTTTAGATTGTAAACATATTTTTTATTGGATTGGATTGATAATTTGAATTGTGCTTGAGACAACCGCTGGATTTTTATTTGCAACTTTGAATTGTCAATTGAATTAATAATTGAGTTTTCGTTATTAATTTAATTGTCAATTGAGTTTATCGATTTGATTGTTTAATTGAATTGATAAATTGTCTAGTTGTTTAATTGGATAATTGTAAACAAGATTCCAAAATTATTTAGAAATTAACTGTAATTGGTTTTTAATGAGTTTAATTAGCCACCACTTATTTCACTATGAGTTTTCTAGTGGAATAAGTGTTATTGAACTTGAGGGTTTCCCATGTTTCAATTAGGTAATTAATTTCATTAATTCCAATTTTCATTAATCTCCCTTTGGTCTAATTAATTGATTTGGGCTAAGAAAGTTAACTCCATGTGAATCCTAAGTTGTCCCCTTCACCATCATAACTGAACTAGATATTTGTTGTTTGATTTTCTTTTAATCAATCTTTTTCTTGGGATTTTTAATTATTCTCGCATAACAAAATCCCCCCAAAAATTGCATTCAAATTCATATAGATTAGTTTCACTTTCATTTAGGTTTAGATTATATTTTCATCTTGCATTTAGTTAATTAATTGCATATAGGTAGTAGTGTCTTGCATTTTAATTAGGTTTATTCCATTACACTTTTATCACCTAAATTCAACATAAAGAAAAACCCACATATTGCTCCTTGGGAGAATGACCTAGGTTGCCACTATATTGCATTATTAGTTGGTCCTGGTTTAATTGATTGCTTTAGCGACGAAAGTAGCAACATCAATTTTGGCGCCGTTGCCGGGGAGCAATGGTTAGGTTTTAGGTTTGAGTTTTAGGTGATTTGTTAGGTAATTGTTTATTCGATCGAATCCACTCTTGAAAAATTGAACTTGATCCCTCATATGATGGCTTGGCATGCTTCAATTTATGGAAATAACTGTTATAAATTCTGTGCCTTATCATTATGACTGTTCTGTAATAGAACACAGATGTCTAGCCTCGATGGGCTAGGTATGATTGATATCGGATCGGTTATAGCGCCCGCTGATATCTATGGAGGAGATAACAGTGGTTGCTAATGGATCACTGTGCTACATGAGGGTGGCTATTCGCCTTGGGGTGATGTGTGTGCACAGTGAAACTGAATGATAAAGAATGGACTAGTGAGTCTGAATGGGTACCTGGTAGGTAATCCCTATTTATAGAGATTACCTAGGGTTTCATCCTCCTTCTCCACATTCTGTCGTCGTGCGCCTCCCACCTCTTGATCATGTGCTCTCCATATCCTGCATGATCCTTGCAGTATCGGCACAGTCATGGGTGATTGGCAGTTTACCTATTTCATGGAAGGTTTCCCGCCTAGACCCTTTCACTTGGGCCTTGCATATACCAGGTCCATTATTTGGGTCCATAACAGTTGCCCCCAAGATTGGGAGTTCGGGTTTCCGGGCTGCCGAGATTAACTGCTCTTTATCCCGGGATGTTCCTTCCTCATTTACCTCGGTATCGATCAAGCCCTAAGAACTAGTTCCCGATTGGTCTTTGTACCGGGCTTCTTTACCATGATGCTTCGCCGTTTTTCTTAACCCGGCCAATCGAGTTAAAACCACGACGGTGTCTTTATAGCATCTGAGATTTGTCTTTACCGGATTGTGCAAAGTTTTGTCGCTTTGAATTCTCCACACGCATATTGCCCCCAATCTTGGGTGAAACAGAGACACGTGGCATGGTCCGTTTGGATGATCTTTCGGCCCATCCATCTGACATCATACTATCACATCCTGGCATCCATTGGGCACTTTTGGCCGTTCTTGGTTTTTGTGCGCAGTTATCCCTCACGCTTTCCTAATAACAGTTATGATTTCTTTTATGGGAATCTGTAACGCCATCTCCCTTAAAGCACCATTATTGCAACGTGGCCCTTGCACTCCGCTGGGCCTATAAATTCTCTTCATCGCTTCTCGTTCTCCTACCCCACTGGTCTTCTTTGCCTTTTCTTTACTGGGTAAACACTCCATAAAAACGATGAGCCTTCTTGTGAGAGTTTCGAACTCTATCATCCGCTGGCCCACTTCCATTTTCTCACCCATGTGGGGAAGGAGAAAGAGATTCCGAAGAAAGAAAACTCTTGGTCGGCCTTGTGGCCTTGCCTTCAGATATAGTTGCTAGTCTTCCAACATGTCGCTTGGTGGGTGTCTGGGATTCCAGATGTAGTTGCCAGTCTTCACGTCTGGTTCAACTTCGTATGGATTTTTGGGAAGATGTTCGGGTTTTCATCTGAACATCTTCTAGTCAGAGCTTCTTCATCCACCAGGGGAGGCCCGAGATTTGTTTAGCAGTCCTCCTGGACTTGTCTAAACTTCTTTAAGGACTCCAGCATATCCAACAAGCACCTTCAGCAACGGGAAGTGATTTGTTGGGTAGTCGCTCGACCTTCGGTGCCAAGTCTTTCCAACTTTGCTGGAGGTTTCTGGCCATCATCGCCTGTTGTAATTAGGGGATGTATAAATGTAGTTTCTTTCTTTACATTGACCTTGTAATCGTCGCTGTTGACGAGTAGTTCAGTTTATTTCCTTGTAAAAGAACTGTGTAACTTGACCAAACATCAATATAAAGATGATTTCTGCTTTCTTCATTTGCCTGGCATCAGTTTGAGTGTATGCGATCACCGGTATTGAATTTTCTTTCAAAACCCGAGGTCAACTGAGCGCATTCCCTGGGCTGTCATTTACTCAATTTCCCCATATGCCTAATTTCTTTTTTTCTTTTTTTAATAAGGACTCTGGCATTCCGCACTACCTTAACTCAGTTGTCACCATTGTCTGCCATACCGTGTTTTCAGTACCGTGTGAATCCGGTTATAATCCTCAGCTATACGAACCGTCATTTTTCTCATCATGACTCTTCTGCAACCCATCGGTTCACATGGATATGAAAAGACGCATCTTCTCTCTGCAGACTGTCACGTCTCTGCGTATCACTGCCTTCTCAGTCGTAGGTGCTACGTCATAGGTGTTTGAAAGGCGTGAGCATTTAATGCTCACACTGTTTTTAGAAACGACATCATTGCGCTTTTAGGGTTGTCCTGACTTTCCGCCGTTTCTACGCAACTGCCTCTTTCGTTTTAAATTCAAAACTTTTCACCAACTTTTTGAATTTCCCCAAACCTATATATCTCAACTTCCTTCATCATTTTAGATATTTTGCTCGCCCGACGCTTTGCCTGCTTTTTTCGCATTGCCTCAACGACTGCCTGCTTCCGCCAATTTTTTTGTTCGTTTCTCGCCCAACATCTCTTATCAGGTATTTCAACGGCTCGTTACAACTTTCTTCAATTTTTGTATTCGCTCTACCTTTAGTATTCAATGTTGAAAAACTTTTCTGGATTCTTCATCACCGTTTGTGAGAGTTGTTTCTTCGATTTTCTGGGTTTGGGAAATGATCTTTGAGTAGAAAGGTTTAAGAATGATTCTCGCGCTTTGAGCTCTCTACGTTTGAACAAATTTCTCGCACCCCGTTCCTCCACCTTGAACGCAAAATTTCTTCTCTTCTTCCATCTTCTACTGGTTCATCGCTCTCGTGGACCTTTAGGCATGTATGATCAAAACGCTTCTGAACATTTCATTGATCGCTCATGTCCTTACCCTAGTGTTGATTCGGGTAAGTGCTTTTGCTAACTTGCTAACTCTACCCTTTTTCCTTTTTCTAGGCATAGATGGCATCGTCATCTCAGTCTTTGGTGCCGTCCCAGGCGGACGAGGCTAGTTCGTCCGGATCAGTCAGAAATCCCAACTCCCCCAAGAAGGCCGTTAGCGCGAGAGTTACCGATTTTAAGAATACCCTGACCGCAGAGGAATTCCCTCAACTCGGTATAGGTGCAATCGGGCCTGGATATTCCGTAGGACTTCCCTTGGACGATGAATCAGTTGCCGTTGCTCGGCCAAGGAAGAGCCAGCCTCACGAGCCTCACTTCTTCTTCTTTTACCGGGATGTTATTACCCTCCTTGGTGTCAGGTTCCCTTTTACCGACTTCCAAGTTGATCTTCTCAACCATCTGCACCTGGCTCCCACACAGCTTCATCCCAATGGTTGGGCATTCGCTATTGCTTTTGAGAGCCTCTGCAAAAAATTGAGTATTTGCTGTACCATCTCGGTTTTCATGACCTTTTACGCCCCCTTAGAAACGAATACATTCCTAGGCAGGGGGACAACGTTCTGGTTTGGGTGGACCACATTCCGGGGGAGAGGCGAGCATAAGCTTTTTAAAGCCTTTATTGAGTAGTGGAAAAATTTCAAGTCGGCTTTTGTCAAGGTCACGGCCACTTCATTCCAGTGTCCTTGGTTCCTTAAAAAATCTGATTCTGGGGTGCTGGAGGGGAGATTCCCTCTCTACTGGACGAACGTCCATCATAAGTTTAAGTCTGGGGATTACACTCCCAGCCCGGCCAGCCTTACTCTAACTGAGGAAGCGGCTGTGCAAATGCTTACCACCCTTTCCAGTTCCCTTGACTCGCTGATGGATCCCGCCGATTATATTACCACTTCTTCATTTAAACGACGAGCCCCCAGGGGTATGAGATTATATGCTTACTTGCTCTATGGTTATGGATGATCCCTTTGTGAAATTTTTCGTTAGCTAACCTTCTCTTTTCTATGCAGGGCAACAAATGGGAAGGCCAGCACATCTTGACCTCTTTAAAGAGCTCCGTCTTCGTGCCAACCCTACTGGAGCTGCACCTCCTCCTCCCGTCGATGAACTCACCGTGGGCAGCCAACCTGCTGTTCCAAAGGTAGCTGCCACCGCCAAGGCTCCCCGCAAGAGCTTTGCTACCAAGGATGGATCCAAGCGGGAGAATAAAAGGACGAGGAATTCCACGAATAAGCAGGTGGCTGCTACGACTGTTGCGCCTGCCTCTCCGACCCCGTCTACCCCGCCGAGGCGACTGCACCACCGGTTTCTCCGACTACTTCCTGCCCGTCTACCTTTGCTATGCCTCACTCCCATAAAACCATGTCTGGAGGGGTTCTTTAGTCTGATGGGGTGACGAAGGATATCAGAGACTTGGTACGGCCGCCTGCTCCGCTCTATTCCCCCACAAGGCCCACCAGAAAAGAGGAACTTCATCTTGCCGAGATTGAGCTGCATGCCCATCAGGCGGCTTCTTTGGTACAACCCTATGCTGCGCTACGGATCCAGTATGCCACTCGGTCGAAAGCTCTGAATGATGTATCAAAACAACTCTCCAAAATGACCGACCTTCTTAACAGGGTGCAGAAGGAGAAGACCGACCTTGTGGCCGAGCTTGAGAAACTACGCCGGCAGCTGGTTACCACCAATGGTAAACTGGAAACCGCTATTGACGAAGCTGCCGCTGCGCTCTCTAAACTGGAGGCGAAGGAAACCGAGTTAGCTGCCGCGCGGGACAGGTTGCATCATCTCGAGATCCTACGCCAGGAAGATGCCGCCGTGATCCAGAAAGTGACCCTTGATAGTGATAATCTGAAAGGCGTGCTCAGGGAGAAGGATGAGGAGCTTGAGGCCGCCAACTCCAAGCTTGTGCAGTATGGTCGGGCTGCCGAACTGTCCTTCCAGAACGCGGTGGAGCAAATTCGGGTCCTGAATCCTGACATCACTTTAAACACGACTGGACTGCACATCGAGGCCTATGTCAATGACGAGGGGAAGCTGATTCCACCTGGGACTGACGAAAGCGAAGATGAGCAGCCTTCTCCGTCGGCCCCTAGGCCGCAGTTGTAACTTTAAACACTTATCTGGCGTGTTTGTAAATTTCTGGCCGTAGGCCATAACTTTTGTCGTAACTTTGGTTATGTAAGCTGGTGCTTATATGAATTATAATTTGTAGACCCGCATTCTTGATTAAAGCATTAGCTTCGTCCTCGCGTATTTGAGCCTGCTGGTTTGTTATATGATTTCTAATAACCGAAGTCCTCATCATAAAACCACCAAATATCTTGATCGCGATGCTGAAAAGCGAGCTTTATTGCTCAGCATTCGAACACGCTTAGATTTGTACGTAGCATCGGAGGATGGGTTTAATTCCTCTATCCCTTATATGCTCGAACGAGACATGATTTTTGCAGACTAGGTACCATCATCTACCATCATGTTCAAATTATGTATGCTTTTGAACGTCGGATTTCAATACCCTGACTACTGCATATTTATATTACCCATGATTTTAGAGGACGGATAATATCATCCTGTCCTCTACACGATAATACTTTACACGATTTTGGAAAGCGGGCTTGTTGCCCTGAGTTCATCATGTTTTAGTTGTGACATGATCTTGGTGGGGCGGGTTTCGTCACCTTGCCCTCTACATGTCTGGACGTGATGTGATTTTTTAATACCGGGTTTAATTACCCTGGTTTCACCACATTTAAATCATACATGATTTTGGAACCGGGTTTTCAATACCCGGGCTTCTACATGCTTTAACTCATACATGATTTTGGAAACCGGGTTTTCAATACCGTGGCTTCTACATGTTTTATTATCAGAAGGCAGACGTTGATCTCACTTGCAGAAATATGGCTAAGCCATTCTTTTATTCATAGATTTGCGTTTGTAAAACGTCTTACAAAAAGCATAAAGAAATAACATGCCGATAAAGCAATAAAATGCCGACCTCCCACAAGTAAGATCATGTCGGGTCCTTCTAATGAAAACGCCCTCCTAAGGGTTGTGAACCTCAGCTATAATAAGCTTTCAATTTGTCAGCATTCCAAGTCCGCTTCACAGCTTTCTTTTGCAGCATCTCCAACTTATAAGCTCCTTTATCGAGGTTTTCAGTAACTCGGTATGGGCCTTCCCAGTTGGGAGCCAACTTTCCCTCTGCGGCATTCTTGTTGCCAATGTCCGCCCTCCTGAGGACAAGGCTCCCCTTGTCGAAAGACCGGAGTCGCACCTTTTTGTTGTACCGGGTTGAAAGAAGTTGCTTGTCTGCCAGATCCCGACAGTGTACCGCGATCCGAACTTCGTCTATCAAATCTAATTCAACCGCAATTGCATCATTGTTCTCTTCTTTATGTTGAAGGGCTGTGACCCTCCGCCAAGATGACTCTCCAATCTCGACCGGGATCATGGCTTCACATCCGTAAGTCAGCTTGAATGGCGTTTCCCCGGTTGATGACTGGACACTTGTTCGGTAACCCCACAAGACATAGGGCAACTGTCTACCCAGCTGTACGTAGCGTCTTCCATTCGTTTCTTTAATCCATCTACAATGATCTTGTTAGCAGCCTCTGCCTGCCCATTTGATTGCGGATGTTCCACAGACGCGAAGTGCTGCTGTATATTAAAATCAGCTACCAACTTCTGAAAACCCTTTGTCGATAAACTGTGTTCCGTTATCGGTGACAATTTCAGCTGGTATACCGAAACGTTATATGATGTTCTTCTTCAAGAACTTTTGCACCCTAGCTGATGTGATCGTAGCAATCGGTTCTACTTCAATCCATTTTGTAAAATAATCGACCGCCACGATGAGCCATCGCAGCTGCCCAGCCGCTCGCTTGAAAGGCCCCAATAGGTCCATTCCCCATTTGAAGAATGGCCATGGTGCAGAGATTACCTGAAGGGAGGCCGGAGGTGATCTGATGATGCTAGCATGCTTCTGGCAACTGTCGTATTTTTGGACATGACCCTTAGCATCCGCCGCCATGGTAGGCCAGAAGTATCCAGCTCTCACCGCTTTTCTAGCCAACGCCTTGGCTCCCATGTGATGACCATTGATTCCCTCATGGATGTCCATCAAAATGTAATGGGCTTCATTTTCCGCCAGGCACTTCATCATTGGAGAATGCAAACCTTTACGATACAATTCGTCATTAACGAGTGCGTATGAAGCTGCTATTCTCATGAGCTTTCTTGCTTTTAGTAGCTCGTCAGGCAGGATTCCTCTTTCCAGATAATTTGCAATGGGCTTCCTCCAGTCGCTTGACTCTGAAATGACCATCACACAACTTGGTTCCAGAAGATTTTGTTGGACGATAGTGCGGTGATTCCCAGGACTTTTGGTGCTTGCTAGTTTTGACAGGACATCAGCCCTTACATTGTCTCCTCTCGGAATGTGTGTCACCGTCACCTCGTCGAACTCGGTGATGATTTCCTTTACCTTCCCCAAGTATTTAATCATTAGGGGTCCTTTGGCTTGGTAGGTTCCATTGATCTGAGACGATACCAACTGATAGTCAGTAGAAACATGCACTCGACGAGCCCCATTTTCCTTTGCTTGGATCAAACCAGCTATTAACGCCTCATATTCCGCCTGGTTATTGGATGTGGAAAAGTTGAAGCGTAAAGACAACTCCAGCGAGACGCCTTCAGGGCTTTCCACAATGATTCCTGCTCCACTCCCTTTAATGTTTGATGAGCCGTCTACAAACAACTTCCAAATACTCTGGTTGTCATCCCCGTTCACCGGGGTTAGCTCCATTACAAAATCTGCCAACGCCTGAGACTTGATTGCACGCCGAGCCTCGTAAGTAATGTCAAACTCAGATAGCTGAATGGCCCAACTCACCATTTGCCCGGCGAGGTCTGGCTTGTGAAGGATTTGTCGAATGGGCTGATTAGTGCAGACCACGATAGGATGGCTCTGGAAGTACGGACGGAGCCGCCTTGCCGCTACTAGTAGAGCATAAGCCATTTTTTCCACTTTCTGGTATCGCAACTCTGAACCCTGCAAGGCTCTACTTACAAAGTATACCAGGCTCTGGCCGTCCTTGGTTTCTCTGACCAGCACGGCGCTCATCGCCTCATTGCCAACGGACAAGTATAATATCAAGCTCTCTCCTATCTCGGGTCTCGTTAGTACCGGAGGCGTCGCCAAGCATTGTTTGATCTTTTCAAACGCCGCCTCGCACTCTGTATTCCAATCGTCAGACGCTTCCTTCTTTAGCAATTTAAAGAAGGGGAGAGAGTTTTCTGCTAATTTTGGTAGAAAACGAGTCAACGCTGCTAACCTTCCAGTCAACTGCTGAACCTCTTTTTTATTTCGTGGAGCCTCCATGTCTAACACTGCCTGACACTTGTCGGGATTTACCTCTATGCCTCGGTTTGTGAGCAAGAAACCCAGGAATTTTCCAGCAGGTACTTCAAATGCGCATTTAGCCGGGTTTAGGCGAATTCTATACTTCCTCAGCTTGTCAAATGTCTGCCGAAGATCCTCCACATGATTATCTTCATTTAAAGATTTGACGATCATGTCGTCAATATATACCTCCATGTTCTTACCCAACTGGTCTTCAAAAACCCGGTTCATCATTCGTTGATAAGTTGCTCCTGCGTTTTTCAACCCAAAAAGGCATCACGTTATAACAGTAATTAGCCTTCTCAGTGATAAATGCGGTCTTCGCCTGATCCTCCGGATGCATTGCAATCTGATTGTATCCAGAATATGCATCCATGAATGACAGCAAACGGAATCCCGAGGAATTGTCAACCAATTGATCAATATTGGGCATCGGGAACGAATCTTTTGGACATACTTGGTTCAAGTTCTTATAATCCGTGCATACCCTCCATTTGCCATTGGGTTTTTTTTAACAAGGACGACGTTAGACAGCCATGTGGTATACTGTATTTCACGGATGAAACCAGCCTCCAACAACTCTGCCACGTGCGCTTCTAGAGCGTTCCTCCTGTCTTCTCTTCGCGCCTTGCGAGATCCAATGCCTTGCCGATTTTAGTAACCTGGCCGGGTTCTGATACCAAAAGAAAATCTTGTAACTCACCGCTTGGCTCAGTTTTCATTTTTTCCTCTTCGCGGAGGTCCAACTCTACCACGTTCACTACTTCTCCTTCTGAACTTTCTTCTAGGGTTTTTCCCACGTCGGTCCATGGCAACTGGGATGGTTCATGCCTGACCGTGTTGTAATAACACTGCCGGGACTGCTTTTGGTCTCCTTTTATAGTGACCACCTCGTTCTTCTTGCTAATCATCTTGAGTTTTTGATGCTTGGACGACACCAACATATCCCAATTGTGAATCGTTGGCCGCCCCAAGATTATATTGTATGACGATGGGAAGTCCGACACCACAAACCGGACTCTCTCTGACTTGAAGGCCTGCGCATCTCCCAAGGTCAACTTGAGATCAACGTAACCCTTTGGACGGGTATCCTGCCCATTAAAGCCGGTTAGGGTTGTCTTACACGGTTTTAGAACGTCAGCGTCGAAGTTCATCCTTTTATATGCGTCCCAAAGAATGATGTCCACTGCACTCCCGTTGTCAACAAATATCTTCTTGACTCGGCAATTTACGAGGGTTCTCGTGATCACCAAACCGTCATGATGTCCTGGGGCAACGTCCTCTAAATCCTTATCAATAAAGCACAACATAGGAGACTTGGGTTTGCTTAAGTCTTCCTTAAATTTTGGGGCATTCTTTATTAACAGTACCTCCCTGAGGTACTTCCGCCGCTGGCTTGTTGAGTCTCCTCCGCCGCCAAAGCCTCCGCTAATGACATTGCAGTCGTACTTGTCTTCGGGGAACTCCTCATCACTTTCTTCGGGCTTCTTCTTCTGTTCCCTTTTTCTTTTTTCGGGGGGTGGACTCTTGCTTCGGGCCTCTCCCTGCCGCTTGCTGCCCTGCTTTCCCTGGGTCTGGATGACGTATTTTCGGAGCTTCCCGTCTCGGACAAACTTCTCGACTGCATCCCTTAAATCCCAGCATCGCTCGGTTGTGTGTCCGTGTTGGTCATGGAATTCACAGAACCGAGTTTTGTCAGCAGTGGTTCTTCTACCGAGGGGCCGAGGTCTTTCGACCTTCTTCATTTCGGTCGTGCATACTTCTTTCCATAGCTTCGCCTGGGAAACCTTTAATGGAGTGTATTTTTCATATTTAGCATCTCGGCTCTTATCATTGCTGTCCCGGGCGCGAAGATTTTTCTTGTGCGCCTCCTGATTCTCCCTCCCTCGGTGCGGTGGGCTTTTAGGTCGATCTTTCACAGTACTAGCTGCCATCTCCGTCTGTTCTAACTCCAGATATTGTTGCGATCGTCCGTGAAAGTCGGCCAACATTGTAGGGCGTCGTTTGATGATCGACTTCTTTAGCCGGGATGATGCGTCCAAGCCAGCTATTATGCAATGCAGGTGTACCTCGTCCTTCAACCCTGGAATCTACAACGCGATACTCTTAAAGCGATCTAGGTATTTGCCCAAGGTTTCTCCTTGCCCCTGCTTAACCTGAGCGAGCTGGAACTCACTCTTTGGTTGCCGCCTACTCGTTGCGAAGTTTAGTAAGAACTTCTGCTCCAGCGTCTTCATATCGGGAATGGAAAGATATGGCAAAGAATGAAACCACAACTGCGCGGCTCCTCTGAATGTCCAGAAAATAACCGAGGTATCACATCTCCCCTTATTCCCTTCACCATAATCTCCATTTTAAAGTTGTTCAGGTGTGTCAAAGGGTCCTGGGTTCCGTCATATTTTTGCAATTCCCTTGAATCTAGGCCCTTCGGGTACACGGCCGCCATGACTTTGTCAGTGAACTGTCCTAGAAATGTGTCTTCATCTGTCTGAGCTGGTGACTTGCTGAGCGGTGGGGGCTCATCTTTGGTAGCATGGTCTTTGGCAGACTGCTTGGCCCGCACGTCACTGCTCTTTACGACTTTCTGACTGGCTTCCTTCTCCTGGTCCTTATCTCGGCTATTGATGACCGAGGTCTTTCTTCGGGATTCCTCTTGGTCATCGAGTATAGAAGCCGAGTTGGCCGTTTTGTTGGAACCTTCGTCTATATGCCCTTCATCTCGGTCTTGGTTTACTTTGGCATCATACAGCTCCTTTAGCATTTGCTGTATCTCCAGTCGCTATGTGGCATTTTGTCGTTCCAATTCTTCCCGAATAACTCGGGTGTTGTCATCCTGTTGGAGCTGATGCCGGTTTTCCATGTTGTCCATCCGCCGAACCACCGATCCTAACGTGTTGTGCAGCAGGCGTATGTCGGGATGGTTAATCTGGAATTCGTGCTGGGGCTGAGGGATGCCCTGGACCTGAACTACCGGCTGATCCTCCTGCAGCACCCGACTGGGATGCGGGGAGCGGTCTATGTCCTCGGTCTCGGTCTCGACTCGCCCTTCCTCGCAATGTTGTTTTGACCGATCCTGAAATGAAGGTTGTCCTTCTGGCGGATGCGGTGGTCGAGGCACATTAGTGCGACTCCTGGTGGAGGCAGCCATACTCAGTGATTACGAGTAGCTTTTAAAGTTCTAAGAATCGATCTTTTCGACGATCCCCGCGGTTGGTGCCAATGTTCTGTAATAGAACACAGATGTCTAGCCTCGATGGGCTAGGTATGATTGATATCGGATCGGTTATAGCGCCCGCTGATATCTATGGAGGAGATAACAATGGTTACTAATGGATCACTATGCTACACGGGGGTGGCTATTCGCCTTGGGGTGATGTGTGTGCACAGTGAGACTGAATGATAAAGAATGGACTGGTGAGTCTGAATGGGTACTTGGTAGGTAATCCCTATTTATAGAGATTACCTAGGGTTTCGTCCTCCTTCTCCACATTCTGTCGTCGTGCGCCTCCCACCTCTTGATCATGCGCTCTCCATATCCTGCATGATCCCTGCAGTATCGGCACAGTCATGGGTGATTGGCAGTTTACCTATTTCATGGAAGGTTTCCCGCCTAGACCCTTTCACTTGGGCCTTGCATATACCAGGCCCATTATTTGGGTCCATAACAATGACCATGGAGTTGAGCAGGTATATGAGGTGGGATTACTTTCTTCTAATTCTGAGTCTCGCCTGGAGAGCGTAATTGATAGGCTTGCACCTGTCGTGGAAAAAATGGCTATGTCCCATATGCAAAATTCTTCTAATATGGTCAATCTTATAGGGCTCTCTACTTCTTTTACCCCACAGCCTACCTCTTCTGTTTTAATAGGGCCACTCTGTCCTATTTGCTTTCTAGCCACTCATGCTACTGACTCTTGCCCCTACCTGAATGACGAAGCTGAATCTTGCAATGCAATATATCCTTCTAGACCCATGACTCAAGGTGGCCAAAAATATGATCCATATTCAAGTGCATATAATCCTAGAGGCATGATCACTCAAATTTTGGAGATGTCAATCAAACTGTTCAAGTTCATGATGAGTATTCAAGATTATCAAACAAGAGGGATGTTATGATGGATGCTATGATGAAACTCCTTGAAGAAAGGGGAGAGCAGCTTGACAAGCTTCAAACTCTAATTAACAATCGGCAGAGTGAAGATTTAGAAGTTCAAAGTGAATTTCCATGTGGTAATATACTTTCACCCTCTAATGATTCATCCATTTTTTCTTCTACCACTTCAAATGATGGGATGATTGGTACATTAGCTGAGTATGCATGCACTGATGTTGTTTCTGAATTGACTAGTTCTATTGACTTAAATTATACTGAATCTTGTAATGCATGCATTGATATTTCTTCTCATACCTTTGGTCCTATAAATTCTATTGATTCTGATGAGGAAGTTGATGAAGAAATTGTTGTTGACTCCCTTGACACTATTGATTTTAAAGACACCCAACTTAACACTAATCATGATTATGCTTTGAATGATGAAAGTAATATCTCTATTGATTTCATTGATACTACTCATGATATTGACATGACTATTGTTAGTAGGGATATTATTAAAGATAAGTGTGGGGGAAACCTTGATTTAGATATGCATTTAGAGGGTAAATTGAATCATGATGTTTCACAGGAAGAATTTATCTTGTGTGATGATTTGAGCAAGCATGATGAGACCATTTTGAGTGATCACTTGATTCATTCTTTAGAGAATTTGACTCTTACTGAGGAGAGTCATATTGACTTTGTGGGTTGTTCAAAATACCTGGAAGTTCCAATACTTTCTATTAATCAATTTCTTTTGGGATCTTCCTTTATTCTTGATCAATCAAATTTTATTGATTATATTTATATGGGACGAGATACTGCTTGGAGCTATGATTTTATGCAGGTACATGAATTGATTCCTCCCATCCAAACACCTTCTATACTTGAGCTGAAATGTTATCTGCGGATCTTAAAATATGGTATGTTTGCTGAACGTCAAAAGGGGACATCACTAGTGCTTTCATGTGACTTACAACCAGACAAGGGAGAGAAGCCAATTATGCTACTTCATTTGAGCCTCCAAACTTTTAATAGTCTGGTCGTATTCCTTCCTTACTCTACACACCTTCCTAGTCAATCATAAATTCAGTAGTACTCCCTTCTTTGACTGCCTCAATCAACTTACGAAGTTGTGGATCTAAACATTGAGTGCCCTTAATTTGCTCGATTAGTAAAGAGAATGCTTGAACGTGAGCTCAAAATTTCTCCTCTTTTGATATTTCAAATTTAACTCCACCTTGTTCAAGCTTATGAATTTCTTGTATTAAAGGTCTTCTCAATGCAATTATGTGTGCCAGGCTATCCATAGATTTCCTACTCAAAGCATCAGCAACTACATTCGCCTTTCCAAGATGATATAGAATTGTACAGTCATGATCCTTGAGTAATTCCATCCACCTTCTCTGCCTCAGATTTAGATCCTTCTGATTAAAAATATATTTAAGGCTTTTGTGATAAGTAAAAATCTCACAAGTCTTACCATGTAGGTAATGTCTCCATATCTTCAAAGTAAAGACAACAACTGCCATTTCTAAATCATGGGTTGGATAGTTCAGCTCATGCTTCTTAAGTTTCCTAGAGGCATAAGAAATTACTCGCCCATTCTGCATCAAAACACAGCCTAAACCAACTCGAGAAGCATCACAATAGACTTTGTATCCTCTAGTCTCTGACGACAGACTTAACACTAGAGCAAAAGTCAAACAATCCTTCAACTTTTGAAAACTTTCTTCACATTCATCATCCCGAACAAATTTCACATTTTTCTGAGTTAACTTTGTCAACAGAGAAGCTATTCTTGAAAAGTCTTTAACAAAGCGACGATAATACCCTGCCAAACCCAAGAAACTCCGACTTTCAGTGACTGTTATGGGTCGTGGCCAATTTTTGACTGTCTCCACTTTACTTAGATCCACTTGAATACCATCTTTAGAAACAATGTGGCCCAAGAGAGTAACTTTATCAAGCTAGAATTCACACTTAGAAAGCTTGGCATAAAGCTGCTGCTCTCTCAACTTTTGTAACACCAGTCTTAGATGATGCTCATGCTCCTTCAAACTCTTTGAATATACTAGAATGACATCAATAAACACGATTAAAAACTTGTTAAGAAATGGTCTAAACACATGATTCATCAAGTCCATGAATGCAGCAGGAGCATTTGTCAATCCAAAAGACATTACTAAAAATTCGTAATGACCATACCGAGTTCTGAATGCTGTTTTTGGAATATCATCCTCCTTGATTTTTAATTGATGATAGCCCGAATGCAAATCTATCTTTGAAAAACATTGAGCTCCTTGCAACTAGTCGAAGAGATCATCGATAAGGCAACAGGTACTTGTTCTTTATGGTCACCTTATTAAGCTGTTGATAATCAATACAAAGTCTCAATGACCCATCTTTCTTTTTCACAAAGAGTATTGGGGCTCCTCAAGGAGAGATACTAGGCCGGATGAACTCTTTATCTAACAATTCTTGCAACTGAGTCTTCAATTCCCCCAACTCTGAAGGTGGCATTCTATAAGGTGGAATTGAAATTGGTTGGGTGCCAGGAATCACATCAATGGAAAATTCTATTTCTCTATCCGGAGGTAAACCCGGCAATGCCTCCAGAAAAACATCAGGAAATTCCCAAACAATTGAAATTTTCTCAAGGCTAATATTAGGTTTATCAACATCCCTGATTAGGGCTAAAAATCCTTGACAACCCTTCATCAATAAACATTGAGACTTTAATGAAGAAATCAAGTTAGTTGGTGTTAGGAACCAACAAATTGATATTTGAAATGTTTAGTAATCCAAGAACACAGCTGCAATAAAGCTTGAATACAAAAATCTGTCGAAGCACTAAGACTCCCACAGCCAAGAAGCCCATGGAAACTTTTCAGTATTCCAAAAATATACTCTCAACAAAAATGAATATTCCCTTCATTAATGGAAATTCGGTCAATTCCCTACTCTTCCACTCCCTTTCCTCTCACTCCCTCCCCTCAAATCAAACACACCCTAAAGAGTGGGATAATACCTTGGTGGCATTGATTTTGATCTCTGATGTGTTCTTGAAAACCTTTTGATAGCATTAATCTCTGCCAGGTCACCAGCAAGAGTAGAAGTTGTATGAGCATTTATGTAGTTGCATGGGAAAAAAGTTTAAAAATAACATGCTTTTAGTTGGCTAATTTGCATTTACAGTTTTATAAAATGAATAACGAGTATAAACAGGTGTGTGTGTGTGTGTCTACACACACACACGTACTAAAGTCTAAAACCTCAAGCAATGGAGTCTGGTTTCTCTCATAATTGCCCCCTCTCATTATCGCCATCTGGACCATCCAATTTTTGATCCAACGATCCAGAGGGGATTTCCAAAAAACCGCTCTGGATCGTTGGATCAAAAATTGGACGGCTCAAATGACGATGATGAGGGATAATGAGAGGGAAGATGATGAGAGTATCTTCTTCCCAAGCAATGTCTCATGTCAGTTGATGTAGTTTCCTGGACTTGACTGAATAAACGTTACTGTGACTTCAGTTTTAAGTACTTTGTTTTTTAGAGGTTCCTTCTTTCTAGGAAAAGAGAACATAAAAATCAAGGACAAATTTATTTGTATGTATTCCACATGGTAAGGTTGAGAGCTTGGACAATTAACATCAGGCACTCAGAAAAGAGACATGCATTGGGCTTAAAAAAATAACTTGAAGCCATTTAACAAGGTTATAAATAGTTTATATTAAAAAAAAAGGTTATAAATAGTTTAGGAACACTAAATACTATCACCTCAAAACTAGTGTGCGGAGAAGGGGTAATAGAGTTGTGAATGATGTTGGTTGCTGGTTAGAGGAAGAAGAGGACATTAGGAAACTAGTAGTTGAGTATTTTAAAAATCTCTTCAAAGATGAACATCAATGTGATGAGATTTTAATCACCCAAAGGAGCTTCCCGGTAATTGATCAAACTAGAATGGAGGCCTTGGCGTTTGTTCTGCTGAAGGAAGAAATACATGCTGCTTTAAAGGCTATGGGACCTTATAAAGCCCCTGGGGTGGATGGTTTCCCACCTATCTTTTTCCAGAAGAACTGGGAGGTGGTAGGGCCTGCTTTGTGCAGTTTTGTGCAAGGGTTTTTTCTGGGCAATGTTGGATTGGAATTCGCGAATCGCACTTTAATTTCCCTAATTTCAAAGATTGATCAACCTCGACGGGTGGCACATTTCCGGCCAATATCTCTCTGTACTGTGCATTATAAATGCATTACAAAAATTCTTTCTCTTAGGTTGAGGAGCATTATTGATCAGTTGATATCCCCCTATCAGGCGAGTTTTATTCCTGGGAGACATATCCAGGATAATATTATTTTGGGGAAAGAGATTTTGCACAAAATGAAGAGAGCGAAAGGAAGGAAAGGAATTTTGGCAATGAAGATAGACCTAGAGAAGGCCTATGATAGAATAAAATGGTCCTTTGTGCGGCAGGTTTTATCTGAGGCTAGGTTTGATGACAAGCTGGTTAATTTGATTATGAATTGTGTTACTAGCACATCCCTGAATGTATTATGGAATGGCTCTGGGACAGAGGAATTCAAGCCGAGTAGGGGGTTAAGGCAGGGGGGATCCTATTTCCCCGTTTCTTTTTATTTTGTGCATGGACAAGCTCTCTCATATTATCTGTGACGCTGTTGCGGTTAATAAATGGAAGCCGATATTAATGACTAAGGAGGGACCGACAATATCTCATCTAATGTTTGCTGACGATCTCTTATTGTTTGGTGATGCCACAGAGCAACAAGCAGAATGTATGATGGCTACTTTAAATCAGTTTTGTGAGGCTTCTGGTGCTAAAGTAAGTCTTGTGAAATCCTCAATATTCTTCTCTCCGAAGGTTTCTCCAGGGCTGAAAGGGAAAATAAAAAGCATTACTGGCATGAAGGTAAACGTGAAATAGGTAAATATTTGGGGTTCCCTCTTTCTAGACAAAGGAGGGCTAGAGATACATTTCAGTATGTAGTGGATCGGGTGAAGCAAAAGCTATCTGCGTGGAAGGTTAATTGCTTGTCAACGGCAGGAAGAAGCACTCTTGCTAAAGCTGTGGTTTCCTCTGTCCCATTATACCCAATGCAGGTAACTAAGCTTCCTGTTAGTATTTGTTCTGAGATTGAACGCCTTCAACGTAATTTTATTTGGGTTAAATCGGATTCAAGAAAGGGGTTCCACCCGATAGGATGGAACAGAATTTCATTACCAAAGCACTATGGAGGCCTTGGATTTAAGAAGTTAACTTCGGTCAATAGGGCCTTTGGGGTCAAAATTGCATGGTCTCTGACTCATGGCTGTAATGGCTTGTGGGCTGAAGTTTTAAATAAGAAGTACATGATGAGAAGTGATGTATCGTTGTTGAATGTCAAGCCATCAGACTCTAGTTTGTGGAAGTTTGTATGTGCACAGAAGGAGATAGTGGAGGCAGGAATTAAATGGCAAGTGAGGAATGGGAAATCAGTCCATTTCTTTCTTGATTTCTGGCTGCTACAGGAAGGCTTGGTTAAAAATCATTGTATTAGATCTCTGTCAGTTGAGGAAGAGGAGAGCATGGTTGCAGACTGGGTTTTGTATGGTACTTGGGATTTCAATAGATTGGCAACAATTGTCTCGGGCGAAATCATATAGAGGCTGCTTGCAATACTTCCGCCACTAGAAGAAGCAGGGGATGATGTAATGATCTGGAATGGGAGTTCTCATGGTCTCTTTACTGTTAAAAGCGCCTATTACATGATAGAAAGACCCCCAGATATTCTTCATGATAGGGTGTATAAGTGTATTTGGAAATGGAGAGGAGTAGAGAGGATAAGAGTTTTCCTTTGGCAGGCTTTTCAAAATAGGCTCCCAACTAATGAGTGGAGGAGTCAGTGGTCGGACACGACACCTATGTGCGGCTACTGCAATGCTGAAGTGGAGGATGAACTTCATATATTTAGGGATTGTTTTTATGCGAGACAGATCTGGCTTCAATTGGTAAGTCCAGGTAAATTATCATCCTTCTTCTCCTATGACCTCAAGAAATGGTTTACTAGTAATTTGACAGAAGGAATGGGAGGGTACAGAACTGAAGAATGGAACCTGTTATTGTTGGTTTTGATTAGTTTTGATGATGTCTTATATAGATGTCATTCTTAATAGCAAAAAGGTTGCATACTACATTTATCTTTTACTTTGACTAATTATTATATTTAATGTAGATGCAAAGTTTTACGATGGAGAATGTTGATTGAAGAAAGAAGCTCTTGCACAATATAATGGGAATATCATAATATTAAGGAAGCAAGAGGTTATCAAATGATTTTGGGCGATAATCTAGAAGGAGAGAAGAAATTGAAGAATGAAGAACTTGCAATGCAATGGAATATCTTTATTGAAGTTCTTATATTGATGCTAGAAGTATCCAAGATCATATGGAAGCTGGAACGGATCAATTCAGAGTTTAAACCATCAAAAATCAGTTCCGGGATGAGCAAACTCGAGTTCATAACTTGCAAACTCGAGCCTGTAATGTCCTCAGCAATTCTGGCGCCTCGGACAAGTCAAACTCGAGCTTAGAACTCAAACCTCAGGTTTGGAACTCCAAACTCGAGCCCATCATTAGCAAACTCGAGCCTGTAGTGTCTTCAGCATTTCGGTGTCTCTGGACAAGGCAAACTCGAGCCTATTAGTTGGCAAACTCGAGCTTACAGCGGTGTTCAACATTTCAGCTACTCTGTTCCACGTTTCACTCGGGCGACGTGTGGTCATTCGATGATATCTCCTAAAATAAAGATCAGATTGAAGTGAAACCAGTGGCATATGAAACTAGACTCCCAATGAGTCATTTTGATATATAATTGAAGCCAAACGGAGTCAAGATGAAGGAGCTATGAATTTGTGAAGTTGACAGTGATATTCACGTCACACAAATGACCAACCTTCAATGTTTTGAGTGTATATCACAAACGGAGAATCCAATTGAGCTGAAATCGGTGGCATTGGAAAGTAGACTCAAAGGGCTTTAAAATAGATAGTTGAACCAACCAAAACGGAGTTCAGACCAGGGAGATATGGCCCCCGAAAATAGACAGTCTGTTCTGGGTGTTGCACAATTTGCTGAGAAGCAAACTCGAGCCTATTAGTTGACAAGCTCGAGTTCGCGGGTTACTGAGAGCTACTGTGTCGCGAAAATCATCCAAACTCGAGCCTATAAGTGACAAACTCGAGCCTAGACAAGACAGAGAGCAAAAGATGATTTTGAAGAGACCCAAACTCGAGCCTATAATTATAGACTCGAGCCTAGATGCTGAAAATGGTACAAACTCTAGAGTTTGCTCGAACCTCCGGTTTGCACCTTGCGTGCTGAACTCGACCCTTGCAAACTCGAGCCTACTTATCCAAGCTCGAGTTCATGACCCCGATTCAGAAAACAGAAGTTCGAAAGTCTCGTTTCTCATCAAAGAACATCCACATGATTACCCAAATGACTTATACTTCTTCTTAACATTATTTATATCATTTGTGTACATGTTTCGATTATTAAAGCTTGAGAGAACATCAATCTTGACAGAAATCAAGATCTAGAAGATGAACTTGCTGCATAATCTCAGAAATGGGAAAGATGACTGAATCCAATGAGAAACTTGAAGAAACGAAGTTGTCTACTCAATTGTAATGCTTCTCCAAAGGATTAAATCATTCGATGATAAAATACTCCAACGGACATAAGCCAAACAGATTCAGCATTCGAATTAATGTTCATGACAGAATCAACCACTCGTTGACGAAACGGAAAATCGAGCATTTACTTTCACGCGTCAAACAGAGGAAAATTCAAGAAGAAGAAATCCTTCACTTGGAAACAATTGATATAGCCATTACTCGAATGATTCCCTGAACAAATAAAGGAAAGTCATTAAATGACATAACGGTCATAATCTTCAATGCGAGCAAAAGTTAGAAATCGAAAAGGCCGTGAGTCCCAACGGCTAGAATTTCGAATGGAGAGAATTCGAATTGAGAAGCAACAGTCATATGAAGATTTGCCGCTATATATAGAGCTGCATACAAACCTTCAAAGATACAACAATAAGCAGATAACAAGCTTACATCTTCAACATGCTAATACTCTGATCTTTATATCATTTACTCTCGATTTTCAATGTCTATAAATCATAGAGAGTGAAATGTTTTGTATTGTACTTCAGTTGTTTATCCATACACTTCTGAGAGAGAAGAATCATTGTAAACATCCTATCATTCTACCTTAGAGTTACTCAAGATTGGGTGATCTTGAGTGGGAAATACATTGTGTTGATTACACTTGTAAGGGAGTGAATCCTAGTGAGAGGATTACTTCGAGTGCAGAGTGTGTAATCAAACGGGTGTATTGATTATAGTTTGTAAGGGGGAGTAAGTCCTAGTGTGAGGATTACTTCAAGTACAGAATGTGTAATCAAGTTGAAAGAAAATAGTGGATTGAAAATCTCAAGTAGAGCTTGGGACCGGACGTAGGTCAAGGATTGGGCCGAACCAAGATAAATCACCGTTTGCATATTCTCTTCCCTTATCTCTTACATTCCAAAGATATATGAATGATTGCTTATCACTTTATAAATTATTATTGACATTCAAACTATTTCCAGCAAGTGAAGAAAAAGTTCTTAAAGTTCTAAGTTTTTAATCAAACACCCAATTCACCCCCCCTCTTGGGTGATAGCCAAGTCTTTCAGTTATGGGGTGTAATCACGTGGTTATTATGGATATGGCGGAATAATTGTGTATTTAATGATAATTTTCAAAAACCACGTTTTCCTTTAATCATTATCCAGAGAACATGGAAGTCATATTGTGAACAACTGAACATATGGATACTCCAGCTGAGCGTTTGCCCCCCTCTACTGTGAGTACTATCAAATGGGTGCGACTACCTATAGGATGGATGAAACTGAATATTGATGGGGCGGTGTCTGCAGGATCGGGTAGAGCAGGCTGTGGAGGAGTTATAAGGAATTCTGAAGGTGCTTGGGTTTCGGGGTATACACAGATGCTGGGTCTTTGTAGTGCATATGAAGCGGAGGAGTGGGCTATGTTGTGGGGCCTGAGATTAGCAAGGGATGAAGACTTTAGAAGGATAATTATTGAATCTGATTCTAAAGTATTAATTGATAAGTTGGTACAGGGCGAGAAGGAGCCAAGGTGTAGTATGGTGTTGTTGCAGATACGTGGTCTGATTCAAGAAGACTGGGAGGTCAAGGTTCAATTTATACCTCGAACCCAAAATGCTTTAGCTGATGGGCTAACCAAGGAAGGGCTATCTAGATCTTTGTCTTTAGCTGTTTGCCCTAGCAATCTTAGACAAGTGCTTTTAAGTGATTGTATGGGACTTGATCCCCTTTTTATTTCCTCTAATATATAGTGGCTATATGCCTCTCTTTTACCCAAAAAAAAAAGTTGGGTAGGCTTTAAAACAATATTTTAAAGCATTCTTCGGGGATTTCAAAACCAACCAACAAAATTCATATGATTGACAAAACCAAGAAAAATTAAAGGCTAAGGGACAATTTTACCAATAAAGTTTTTTCCGATGAGTGTCTGGCACAAATAAGTTTTAGAAGGGATAAAAATATCAATAAACAATTTAAAATGATACAGATTCACCAAGGCCTTTAAATTTCATCAAACGGGAACTCAAAAACTAAACATAAAGCATATTTTAGGCAGAACATTAATAAAGGATTTAATAATGTCAAAATTTATTTGGCTTCCACGTTTCTCTATATGTGTATTGTTTCAAATAGTTTCTCAAGTGTTTGAGCAAAAAAAAAAATAGTTTCTCAAGTGCATGCAAACTCGCACAGTTTCACATATAACATATATAAAAAAAAAAAACCTAAAAAACATTTTTTTTTAACATGGTTTTATAGCTATCATGACAAGATTCAAACCATTTTTACAACCTTTGGGAAAAAATCCTTTGTCCTGAGACATAAACTGGCTTACAAAGTGGTGAATCCAAAGGTTTCGCTTCGGAATGGTGGGTAAAAATTCTTAAGTTTTATGAATTAACCCACTTTGAATCATCAAAAGGTTTTTAGCAATAGCTTCCAATTTAATAGAACGTTAACAAAACCTCCCCAGTTTTCAAGACAAATGCTTCAAGGTCAATGCTTGCAGGACATTAGCACTCGCATGTCAGGCCATCAAGGAGACGGGAAAAATCCCTAACCAAGTTCTTTTACTTTATATATTGAAAATTGTTGTCAACGATCACAGCAATCCCAGATAACTCTCAGTATTACTCAAGCTTAAATAAGGAAACCAATCAGAATATCAGATTATAAAAGTGATTTATGTTTAGATTAACAGTGGGGGAGTAACTTATTTTATATATGACTTATGCAGAAGTAATATAGGAAAAAAGTTAGATTGTAAATGTAATTTTTGTTTGAATTGACGGTGGTAAAAACGATTTTTTTCTAAACAGATATGTGTTTGGATTATTATTTTAAAAGTCAGTTGAGATGGAAATCGATGAAAAATGTACGAATTTAATTGAATACTACATATATCAAACTTGTTTTATATATTGCGATAATTGAAGATAAAAAATTATATTTATATTCAAATTTGGAAAAAAAGTTAAAAAATTATTTAAAAAATTAATAAACAATAAAGTCCTTAATTAAATATATTTAATGAATAAAATTGTATATAAATATATTTAAATTAATTGAAGATAAATTAATTCAGTCTTAATTAAATATAAAAAAAAATCGTGTGGTAAGAAACTAGATGTGAACATTGGGAATTTATTTCCCATTTAAAGAATTTAATTTTGGCAGAAGAGGACAAACTCTGGAAAGAAAGGGACAACGCTGCTAGAAAGGCTGAGCTTCTTCTGCCAATGCTCGCACGCTAGCGTTCACGGAGAAGTAACTTTTTTTGTTGAAGCCCAGTGAAAAATAAACCAATCCAAACAAGTCTAACTAGCTAGGCTTTGTTTTCACTGAAATTTCTTTCAACTTCCAATGGACTTTTTTGCATATCAATGCTTAGGTCACCGCCAACCCAAACATGCTGAACAACAATAGAAGAGGTAGAAACCATAAAGAATAGAAGAGAGAGAAATTAGCATAATCTCCTACTTTCGCAACCAAATGGCATTGATGTCTGACTCAGCAAATCTTCATGCAAAGTCAATTCCAAATCATAAAGGAACAGGCCTTATGCAAGAAATCTATTCCGCAAATGTAATGGACCAGCATATTCTAGACAGACAAACCTGATCTCTAGGGAGACCAAAAAAAGGAGAGAGGGTTAAAATCATTTCTAACACTAGAATTCATTGAAGTCAGTTGCGGTATGTTAAAGAGCAAAGGCATCATCAGCTGAGTATGAGTCAATGATCCAAGTAAAACATATTGAACTGTGCACACCTTTTGTTGAACGGTATATATATCTAAAGAGTTGGGACCGTGCAAGCCTTCAAATGTGAATTTTGATCATGTTACTTTGCCTATATCAGATGAACGCACATGGAACTGACTTGAGCAGAAACTTTTCACACAAACAAGCCTCATATACCATAAATCATATTGGAAAAGTAACTTCTACGGCTAATTCAAACAGGCACACACTCAGATACATCATTGATGAGCGATTACTGAGGATAACGCTTGTCAATTATGGTGATACAGTGATGAACAATTTTCAGTAGGGAAAAAGGAAAAATATCAGTTCGACTTCAAAATTTTAAATAAGTTATTTCTTACTAAAACGGGTTGTTGGTTGCTACTCAAATGATTAACACATGTACTGTTGTAAGTAACAATACTAATTTGGGATGTTGAAGTCCAAGTGGTATATTCTTATCTTTTTCTTTTTACTAATTTGTTCTGGCTAGCTCATTTTCTTCTGTTATGATGGCTTGATTGGACAAAAGGTGTGCTGATTGGATCTCGCTTGTGTTATTTTTTTGTCAACAATTCATAGCTAACATCAATCTATATTCCCTGAAACTTCTTATAGATGGAATCATTACTTGTTGTTATATTAGTTTGATGAGATCTCTTCATTTCAACTACATTGGCAATCTCTGCTTTGATTAAGAAGCAGAGGAAGAGGGTTTATTGGGGCCCAAGAATATGAAAATTGATGGGGATGATGCTGATGTCCCACAAATAAGGTGGATCACACTATCATGTAAGGAGAAACACAAAAAAAGATGATACTCTCATTGCCCCTTTTTCTCATTATCTTCTCATAATCTTATCTTCATACTAGATCTAAAATAAATGGTTTAGATTTAATATTTTATAGAATTTATTATTATTATATTTTATTAATTAGTTTTGGATTGTAGTTATAAATGATATAGATTATATTTTAAGAATTTAAATTTATTTATTATTTATGCTTATATAAATAATTTTATAAAAGATTGAATATTAACCATATTTATTGTTTTAATCTAACCGTGGATATGAGATTATGAGAAGAAAATGTGAAAGGAGATAATGAGAGAAACTTGACCTAAAAACACACATTTGAATTTCTTGAGGAGGAAGGGAGAAGGAGGGGGAGAGAAACTGCTCATCCAATGAGAGATGAAGCACTTATTGAGGCATCTCACTGCATATTTGGGTAACTTTGAAATCATAGTTTCAGAAACCATTTTTCGCGGGCAAAACCCATTTCATATACTTACCTCGTAAATCGTAAAAACTATTATCTAAAAACTAATTCAAACATATAGTCAAAAATTGAACTTGCGAAGGTCAAGTGGATAGAGGCAAAGAGAAAGAAAGCCACGAGTGTTAAAAAGTAAAAACAGATTCATGTGATCATTCCATTTCCAAGTTTGCGTCTCCATTCTTGAGCAGATTGATGTTGTCTCTGAGGCAATGTACGAACAAGAAGGAATGGATGGCTAGATTACCTCTTTTCTTTTCTTTCTTTTTTTGCTTGATGGTGAGTTTCTTTTTCGGTTAGTGTTCTTTTATTAACATTGACAATTTATCATGATGTATCATATCGAATTATTTTACATAAACTTCATTTATATATATCCATGGGTGCGTGTTACACCTATATTTGATAGATCTTGTACACAATCTTCAGATAATGAAATTAATGGTACGACCAGAAGTCCGGTAGCCATCAGTAGTCATTGGTAGTGACAGTGGCGGAGCCACACTAGTGTCTCTGTGGGTGAGTGCAAATACAAAAGTTTGAATATATATATATATATGTATAGTAGATGATATTTAAGTGTTATTATTTAGTGACAATTTATATGATAAAATTTAATATTTGAAAAAAATAATACCGGTAGATGATATTTGAGTTTAATACCTCCTTTCCCTTCTTTAAATCTATCCCTGAAGTCATCATTACGTTACTTAACCATCACAAGAATGAAAAAGGCGTCGTTCACTGTTTCATTTAAACACTTCAACATTTGTAGCTGTTTATAAAAAACAGCTACAATCTACCTCGTTCCCAGTGACACTTTATAGCGGTCAACAAATCACTACAAGTGTGGTATTCTGTATCAGTTTTTGTGAGTAACCGCTACAAAGATGCAGACTCTTTGCATTCTATAGCGGTTTTTAAGAGTAACTGCTGTAAATATGAAAATTCTTTACATTTTATAGCAGTTTTAGTACTCATCGCTACAAATTTTTAAGACTTTTTGCATTCTGTATATAACCGCTACAAAATATCCAATACAAAATTGGTGCCAGCTTAACTTCATATTTTGTAGTGGTTTTTTAGTGATAACCGCTACAAAGTTTGTTCCCTAACTAGGGCGTGTCTTTGGCGCGAGTTGCCTTACTACAAATTTGTAACGATTTCGGTCTAGACCATTACAAAATGTGATATTTGTAGCGATTTTTTTTAACCACGACAATTTTTTTTAATGTAACTTAGTCCTCCTATTTTGTGTGAAGGGTTACATAGGACAAGCATTCATGAGTCGCCGGGAGCCGCAGCAGTAGCCGGCTGTAGATTCCTTAGAGTCGTTGTGGCCGTCGTCCTCAACAACAACAACGTCCGAGTAATTTGAATAATAGCCAGGCTGATTCTAAAGGTCGGCAATATTATTTTCTGCAACACGTGTTCTTGGTATGGTGGGGCTGGCTGTCCTTGGGCTTGAATTGTAGGGGCTGCAGGTGGGGCCTCCGGACGACATCACGGGTGCTAGAAAATAACAATACAATGGAAACCCCAAATTGAGAAACCAAGTTTAGGCAAATTAAAGAAGGATTATGAGAGGAAAAAGAAGAAGAGAAGTTGCTTTTGGTTGTGGTGGCAATGAGAGAGAAAATAGAGGGAGGGTATTTCAGACTTTTCACCGTTGGAATATATTACTCCCTCTGGTCCTTATTATAAGACACCAACTAACTAGTTTATTTGGTCCTTTTTATAAGTCACTTACTTGTTCCTAATGAGCATTGATTACTTTTTTCCATGTCTACCCCTAATTAATAAAGGTAATGAATGAGAGTAATAATTAATATAATATTAAAGTTTAATGCAATTAGTATGGGTATTATTGAAAATCACATAGATTTTAGGACAATTTTATTAACTTTAACTACTTTTATTGGTTTGTGAGAAAAATTAGTTGGTGCCTTATAATAAGGACCAGAGGGAGTACTTAAAAGTCCCACGAAACTTTACTACAATTTGAAGATTTCAAGAGACTTTTAGATTGTATTTTGTCTTGTTTGAGACTTCCGTACAGTTTTCCTAAAATTAATCTAACAAGATTTGAATCTTGCTACAAAGGTGAGGGTATTAATTACAAATACATTTTTGTGAGAGGGATAGGTGAGAGTGGGAGGCAAAACTTATTTGTCAAACTTGAATGTTGAGTACAATTAGAACTAAAATGAATCGCTATTTATTGAACTATCTCACTTCAACCATCCAAACAGCCCCAATTAATGTTAACCCCAAATGCATTCACAGTTTGGTTTATAATAAATGAATCAGTATTTTTGTGCCATTAATAATGAATCAATTTGAGTAAGGGAATATTATCATGTGGTCCCTCCTGACCAAATTATAGAAATAAATTTTACTCCAAAATATAGAAGGTTTCACGATAATTAATAGTAATTGTTTTTTCACTTATACCATTTGTTACAAAATACTACTACTAGGAAATGAATTGAGTTCTAAATGTGAGAGAGAGAGAGAGAGAGAGAGAGGGAAAATGTGACAAATGATAAAAGTATATTTGAAAAGTAATTTTATCATTTCCTGATCACATTATTTAATAAGGGTGAAATAGTAAATTTTATCGATTTAAGATATATAAAATGATTTAACTAACATTTCTTAATTCGTATGAATTGGTTAACAACATTTTTTATATTGGACCAGGGTACTACTTCCTATCTTTAATGTAATAGGAAGTTGACTTTTTCTTTGAGAAAGTGAGGAAAGTAGATAAGTTATATTAAAATATTTGTATTTATTGTTTTTTTTTTCAAATTAATATGTCTGACTTATTAATTGATATATATTCTAATGTTAGACAATAAATGTTATGATAAAGTAACTTATTTAGCTTCATTAATATCTCTAAAATGTCAATAGAGAAAGTTACTACCTCCGGTTCTAGTTATAAGACCTAATTGACTTTTTTTGAAAAGATTAAGGAAGCTAAATAAGTTACTTAATCATTTCATATGTTGTATAACTTTAGATTATATATTAGTTTATTAGTCAAACTAATTAGTTTGAAAATAAAAATACTTTAAAGTAATGTAATTAGCTTCCTTAATATCTCCAAAAAAGTCAATTAGGTCTTATAATTAGGACCAGAGAGAGAACTATCTTTCAATCTTTAATATAAAAGTCAGTTTGTAGTTGATCCAAAATATATAAGATATCAAACCACTTTGTTCCTAATATGTACTCCCTGTGGTCCTAATTATAAGACTAAATTGACTTTTTTGGAGGGGTTAAGAAAGCTAATTAAATTACTTTAGAGTATTTGTATTTTTTTCTCCAAACTAATTGGTTTGACTAATAAACTAATATATAATCTAAGAATACATAATATATAATATGATTAAGTAACTTATTTAGCTTCATTATTATCTTCAAAAAAAGTCAACCCGATCTTATAATTAGGACCGGAAGAATATAATTTTTTTTCTTAACTATCTCATTGATTACACATGTTAATGGAGTTTGCATCATAAAACAATTTCAATACAAATGATCTAAGAGAGTACTCCTATTCTAAAAAAAGTCAATATACATTTTAGACGAATAATTCATTTAATTAATTTACCTTATCTATCCAAATTAGTTATGTGGATTTTACATTCAAAGATAGCTGAATAGCTGAGGGGCACGTCAAGTACTGATTTTGGCGGCAACTAATGTGTGATAGGCAGGTCTTAATCTATGTGGGGTTGGAGCCTTATTGGGTTTTAATGATAAAAATAATGTGTGTTGGTCCCTTTGTTTTTTTTGGGGTTGGTCGCCATTTTTAGTCTCTGACTTGTGTCTCTTTAGGTTGTTGTGTTTAGGCGAACAACAAAGAAAAAAAAAATTAAAATCTTTTTTATTGGGTTTCATTTTGAATTTAATAATATTTATGATTTTGTTGGAAAAATAACGAGCTTGTATGTTACCTTTAAATGATTTTTTCATTTTTTGTACTTTTTTTAATAATATTTTGAAAAAAATTAGGATCGTTTACGATGGAACGCACATAAATTTTCATACTTGTTTAAGTGAAATTACAATTCAAAGAAGCACATAACGTCTCTAGATTTTTTTTAAAAAAAAAACATGACTTCAATAAACTATAGTAAAAAATTGTAATAGGTATTTAATCTTATATTAATTCCACATAAATGATAGTAATAAATAAATAGGAGTGGACTGTGATTTTAATTTTGCATAATATTTTATACTAAACATTTCAAATTAAGTATTTCTTTTTTTTTTTCAATGAGCATATATAATTTCCTTATTTTTCTTTCTAAATTTTCCATTACTACATTTTTTTTGTCAACATCCTTCATTACATCTAGACTGTCAACATTGTTAATTATATTAAAAAAAATTTGTAGGACTTACTTTAAGTCATGCAAATGCGTAGAATTCAATTAATTCAGCTTATGACAGGCAAGTGGCCAACAAAAATTAATTCAGTTTATCAAAACAATAATTCAATAATACAAAAGAAAAATATTTAGATGAAGTTCTTTATACGATGGATCTTATTTCTTAATTATTATTATTTAACTATAAACCCATATGAAAATAATACGATACATGATCAGATGTGATTAGAGAACTTAATATAATGAATATTAGGAATTTGATTAAGTATGATACAAATAGAAATAGGGTTAATGTGCAGATTTGCCAACGAACTATTACCCAAGGAGCATCTGGCATAAAAAACAATTGAGGTTACCAAAATTTCCAATCAACAATTAAAAAGTGAAAAAAAAACAATTTGGTGCAGATTCGCCAACGAACTATTACCCCGTCATTGTCTTGGTGTCTCCGTCTTCCATTGACTATCACAGTGTCGGCGACGTCGGTGTCTCCAAAGCTTCCATTGTTACTAGGTGTTCCACTCACCCTCTTGAACTCATCTAGCAATTCACAGCTTTCGACCAGCATGCGCCTTACACCCTGGTTCCATCTCTCCGATGCCACAAGCAGCAACCGCCGCTGCCACAACGCCTGCTCGCATGGGTTCCATCTCTGTTGGTGTTTTCCTTATCCAACAAAAAGACTTAACCGCTCTTTTCTCCAGCGTTTTCGCCACCGTCTTATGCCAGTGCCTCATATTTTAACATAATTGTGATAGTTGTTTTTTTAATAGTTATTTGATATTTTTTTCACTTTTTAATTGTTGATTAGTAGTTTTGGTACCCTCAATTGGTTTTTGTGCCAGATGCTCCTCGGGTAATAGTTCATTGGCAAATCTGCACCTTAACCCAATAAAAATATATGTTTTTGCATAGTTGACTTTTTTTTAAGAGATTAAAGAAGCTAATTAAATTACTTTAGAGTATTTTTTTTCAAACTAATTAGTTTGATTAATAAAATAATATATGACTTAAGTAACTTATTTAGATTTTTTAATCTCTCCAAAAAAGAGTCTTATAATTAGTACGTAGCAATGAATTTGAAAAAATAGTATATATCAAGTTACTTGTGTAATAATCTTATAATCTACCACTCTGGTTCTATTTATAAGTCACTTTTAACTAAATCACATTTATTAAAGAGACGTATAGTTAGCTCAATGTTTACAAGGTAAATTTTTAAATTTGTCCTTATTTATGAATGAGTATCTTTTAACTCTTTCCTCTCTATTTTCATTGGTACAATTAATATAAATAAAATTATCACAATCTCATTTATTATCTTAAAGTTGGACTTATAAATAGAATCCCTTTTTTATCAAAAAGAACTTACAAGATTAGTGTGACTAGTTTGGTTTCTCCGTCTGCCTCGTTCTCACTAGCGAGCTCACTCTGGGCAAACGGCCACTCACGGTCACACCAATCACATATAAAACATCGATGGGATCCATAGAAACCCAAATAGCTTGGCTTGCTTTTTCCGGAGAAACCGAGGCGGGGCTCTCTTTTTCCTCATAGTTATCTACGTCGAGCTAATCCTCCTTCCGCCGTTGTCGCCGCCGCTGCAACACTATGCAAGCGCTTCAATCCCCAACTTTTCGAGTTTCTCCATTGGACCCACTTCGCAAATCGTCCAATGTCACTGCAAGAAGATCCAACAAGGTCTTCTGCATGTCGGCCACCGTATCCCCCAATGTTTCCGCCCCTAAGAGAGAGAAGGACCCGAAGAATCGGATTGTGATAACCGGAATGGGCCTTGCCTCTGTGTTTGGCAACGACGTCGATACTTACTATGACAAGCTTCTTTCGGGTGAGAGTGGGATCGGCCCAATTGACAGATTCGATGCCTCCAAGTTTCCCACCAGGTTCGCTGGGCAGATCCGAGGCTTCAGCTCCGAAGGGTACATTGATGGCAAGAATGATAGGCGTCTTGATGATTGCCTTCGGTACTGCATTGTTGCTGGCAAGAAGGCTCTCGAGCATGCCGACCTTGGTGGTGATAAACTTTCAAAGGTATTTTTAACTTTATTATTAATTATTGATACATGGGTTTATCTACACTTCTCACTTCTGTGGTATAGGCGTATAGCTGAGTGGATTAAATTTTTGGCTTAATGTTCTTTATTGTTGGCTCAGTTAAAATTCTCTTGTTCAATGCACTAAAAATTAGCAATTACTTCCTGAGTCGTCGATCTGAAGCTTTTTGTTTGTTTGTTTTTTCAAATGTTTAGCAGCTCTTGTGCTAGGATTCTGGTTTCGTACTTTTATTATCTTCTGACATAATCGTCTTAGAACAGCTGCGAGCAAGAATTTTGAATTTGGTCCGTGGCAGTTAGCTGCTGCATTAGTTTCTAATTAATAGAAATAGGGGAGAAAGAGAAAAAGGAAGGGAAAAAAAAAGCTTCTCTAACATTTAGAATAAACCGAAAAACTTCAATTTGTCACAATGAATACGTAGGTGCAGGGGTGAATTTGCACACAAACGAGCCTGGATATCATTTAAATTACTGTTAAATCCTTTGATCTGTCGATTTGTTTGTTGGTTTGCACCTCCCCAACATAGAGCTATGCACACAGTGTGCAGGCCTTCATAAGTGTAATTCATCCTTTTTTCTTATTTCATATCTTTAGAACAACCAACACGGTTCTTCTTCTTGTTTTTTCCTTTAATTTAACCTTAATATCACATTGAAAGGCAACCTATTTGAATCTTTAATTATTACATTGCGTGATACGTTATTCTGACTCTCTGTAGGATGTGCTACTGAACACAAATTTGTATTAGGCTTTAAAACTGCGCCTCGACCTTTTTTACCCCTACCTTTGGTTTAAGCTGAGTAATATATTCATGAGGAACTTAAATTGTTGAGTTCTGATTCTCTGTGCAGATTGACAAGGAACGGGCTGGTGTGCTTGTTGGATCAGGAATGGGTGGTCTTTCCGTCTTTTCTGATGGTGTTCAGAATCTTATAGAGAAAGGACACCGCAAAATAACTCCATTTTTTATTCCTTATGCAATTACTAATATGGGTTCAGCCTTGCTTGCAATCGATCTTGGATTCATGGGTCCAAATTATTCTATTTCAACTGCATGTGCAACCTCCAATTATTGCTTTTATGCTGCTGCTAACCACATACGTAGGGGAGAGGCTGATCTGATGATAGCAGGTGGGACTGAAGCTGCCATCATTCCCATTGGTTTAGGGGGTTTTGTTGCATGTAGGGCTCTGTCCCAGAGAAATGATGACCCAAAAACTGCTTCAAGGCCCTGGGACAAAGAACGAGATGGCTTTGTGATGGGTGAAGGTGCTGGAATATTGGTAAGCTAGCATTTATTCTTATCCTAAATTCTAATTATGTGCGGAGGAGAATCAAATTTATGTATTGGTGTTTATTGTTTGCTTGTATTGATCATATGGAAAATTGACTTGGACTATTGAGTTTTGTGACCTTCTGGTATAGTAAAGCTGAACTATTAGGAAATCTGTATTTGATATGGATAGGCAATGAATTCATGCTTTCCTGCTAAAATGATACGTATCATCTGTCAAGGTTAGTGTTTTTGGCCAATTTAATTGGCTCTAATGCTTCCTAGGTAAAATAAGACCATCATGGACTGTATTTGATATGGATAGGCAATGAATTCATGCTTTCCTGCTAAAATGATACTTATCTGTCAAGGTTAGTGTTTATGGCCAGTTTTATTGGCTCTAATGCTTCCTAGGCAAAATAAGACCATCATGGGACTAAGTATATATGGTAAAATTGTGAAAAATGTTCTTCTAGTGTGGTTATGCTGCTCTACTACAAGGGTATTTTTTTTTACAGGTAATGGAGAGTCTGGAACACGCAATGAAGCGAGGTGCACCTATTATTGCTGAATACTTGGGAGGTGCTGTTAACTGCGATGCTCATCATATGACCGATCCTAGAGCCGATGGACTTGGTGTATCTACATGTATCCAGAGTAGCCTTGAAGATGCTGGTGTTTCACCTGAGGAGGTACTATCTTTTTCTTTTCCTTATGCCAGTTTTAATTTTTTAATTTTTTAACTTTTTCGGTGTTAAAAAAGATATACTGAATAATGATCAGTTATACAGGGGTCAAAAGGCTTTTCGCTGAAATTTTTTTTGCCCTCTACATTGGCTCTTCATTTAACTTGCTTTGCTTTTCTATCACTCTGCCTGCTTACTGGATGCATTTTTTTGGTTTCTAGGAATATGATCAGGAATCCTATTGTAAAATATAAATGACTTTAGACAATTTTTAGAAAAGTGTTGCTGTGTAGTATAATATAGAGTAGGCCTCCAAGATTTGCTTGCAAAGAGGCTCCAAATCACTGCACTCTAGAGTTTTTGGTGCACGATGAATTTGTGGGTCTAGTTGCGCTGTAATGGATGCTGAATGATAAAAAAATATTATGCCAAGAACTTAGAACAGTTGTGCTAACATTGAAAACAGATGAAAGGAGGGGACAGAGTAATAATTGAACGTATTTTATTAATTTATTCGCAACAAGAAAGTAAGGGGACCTTGGATGTGCCGGACTAGTCAATTTTAGAAAGTCTATCATTGCATATGTAGGCTTTTTCTTAACTTTTGTCCAAACTATATACTAGTAAATTAAAATTCATTTATAGGAACTGCTGCTATTAATGTCTAAGTTCAGACTGAGATTGTCATTATCCTATCTAAACCGTTTCTGAGATTAATCTTACTATACATACCTGTTTATGCTCTTATTATTCATTTTTGATACTGTAAATTGGCCAACTAAAACAATTTTATTTGATTTCTTTTTCCAGGTCAACTACATAAATGCTCATGCAACTTCTACTCTTGCTGGTGACCTGGCAGAGATTAATGCTATCAAAAAGGTTTTCAAGAACACATCAGAGATCAAAATTAATGCCACCAAGGTATTACCCCACTCTTTAGATCATGCTGGTGAAAATTTCTGTCTTTCAGATTATAGCATGTTATATTTGACTAATTTCTTGCCCATATACTGATGAATATATTCTTTTTGAATCAGTCAATGATAGGGCACTGCCTGGGTGCAGCTGGGGGTCTGGAAGCCATCGCCACTGTGAAAGCCATAACAACTGGATGGCTACATCCTTCAATCAATCAATTTGTATGTTTAACTTTGATGCTTTTTTCAATGGTTATGATTGTGTGTTGTTAGGGACAACAGATAGAGTTTGAGTGCTCATAATGATAAATTATAATATCTTGTCAGTTTCAACATTTTCTTGATTTTTTTTTTTTAAATTTTATTCACGGTTGTGGGGAATTTTTCTAGGAAGTGGATGCATTAGCGAAGTTTTTGTTCCTGAGGAGTTCATTAGACTATTTGGTATCTAGAAATTACTAGTTTACATAAATTTTCATGCTCTAGAGAACTCATTGCTATTATATGGCACTAATTTACACTGAATCTGTCAAACTGTGACAAACAACTTATTTTTTTGGGTTTCATGCATTTTATTTGATCCCGTAGTATGTAAGTAACAAGTTTTTGTTGTTCCTATGGCTATCATTACAATATCAAGATGTCAAATGGTGTGCGTGGTGTGTTGCTTTCCTTTTGTTAGGTGATTGGGTAGGACAGGATGGTTTGTGGTGCTTTGGAAATTATTTCAATTTCAAAATCGTTTGGTCGCTTTTGCAGACTGTAATCAAAATATGAGATCTTTCCACTTGGTTGTGTGTGTGTGAACCCTACAAAATTATTCAGTTTTATAGCCAGAATGAAATGATTTGAGTGTTAGTGAAACAGTTATAATATGTGTTTGTTCTTGAGTGCAGAACCCTGAGCCTTCAGTTGATTTTGATACAGTTGCAAACGTAAAGCAGCAACATGAAGTGAATGTTGGTGAGCTTCCAAATCTTTTACTACCCTGATATTTTCTTAGATGCCGAACTGAGAATTCTTAAAATTGTTTAGCCGCTCTGGATTAGGTCCTTAAAAAATAATTATACGAGCTAATCCGTGAAAATCATAAATTCATTACACTTTTGTTCTTTTGTTATTTTTGGAGACTAAATGGTCATTTGTTGATTTTTTAGGACTGGAAACTAAAGATGATTAAACTGTTAATTTAGTACATTTGTCCAAGCATTAGGGTGTGTATTTGTAAAATCTAATGGCTATTTATTTTATTTCAGGCATTTCAAATTCCTTTGGATTTGGTGGACACAATTCTGTCGTGGCCTTCTCTGCCTTCAAGCCTTGAGTTGTTCAGCTTTTCCACACTTCATATAGAATAAGTCTTTAATTGATTGAGATTTTGTCCTTCATTCATTTCTGAGGCTGCTTCTCTGAATTCTTAGTCGGTAATTATTAAGAAAGGAAACCCATAGTTTTGTGGTTTTTAGAAATCTGATAGCGTGAGGACCACTTTGGCGTAGTAATTTATGAATAAAGTGCTTGGCCTAATTGATCTGATTTTTCTCTTGGTTCTAAATTTATGTACAATATTGAAAGCGTCGTAGGATCTTCTTCCCTTGAGCTTTCCCTCTCACTTCTCATTCAGGTTGTTATCAAGCCTGAACCTGAATGAGAAAGCACTTACACATGCAAAAAAACAAAGTTGTATTTTTGCAATACGCTTCTGTTGCTTTTATTTATTTATTTATTTTTATTTTTATTTTTTTTTTTTTTGCTAAAAAAAAGTTTTGGAGGGGTTCGACATCAGTCCCCAGATACCACATGACACCTCAAATTGCACTTGAAATTCTTTTATTTTTGCGGGCAAGAACATTCATATTCTATTGTTATAAGTGTTTCTTAGCCTCTTGCTTAGATGATTGTGGTTAGAATCACTTCTTAATATGTAAATTACTAAAAAATGAAAGATAAGTAAACTTTCGGCAACAGTCCATTTATTCATTCCACCAAAGTTCCTTTCGGCCTTCGGCGTCATTGCAGTCCTTATCACTGCATGTGGTTAAAAACGAAAGTCTAAGCCACGTTGTATGACTGACTTTAGTATACTATCCATTGAACTTTTACGAGCCTATTTGGATTAGCGGTGAGAGAAGTTATTTATTTTTTATCCAACTTTTATAGAAGTAAGATAGGAAAAAGTCATATTGTAAATGTGATTTATGTTTAGATTGATGGTGGTAGAAGTGATTTTTTTCCAAACGAAGAAGTGTTTGGATTATTATTTAAAAAATCAGTTGAAATAGAAAATGGCTGAAAAGGGTATGAATTTTATGGAATACTATATATATTATTTAGTTGTATATATTGCGATAATTGAATATAAAAAATTAAATTTAAATTAAAAAACCGTTAAATTATTATTAAAAAATTCTATGAATAGGTTGATATTAAATAATAATACATCGCTAATTGGATCATTGAGGTACTAAAAACAATAGTTACGTTGCTAATAAAAAAAATTATGAACATGTATGAATCTTTTTTCCATTCTCTCTCTCATTGCCTCTCTCTGTCCACGTCTGTCTCTACCTTAGCCATGAGCTCCATCGCTCAGTCTCTCACTCACCTTCCTTAGCTTACATTCTCTTTGATAAAATCAAATATGAGGTTGCCCAAAAAACCCAATCAAGCCTCAGATCCCCTCTTCTCCCCATTCCTCATGCTTTTGTCGCCTTGCTCCAAATCTCGGTCAGCCATAAGATTATTATGGTGGGATACAAGGAATCATTGAGAGTCGATTGTGATAGGCGGAGGAATTTTCGGTCTCACCGCCAACGCTCTCCAGAAGCTGCAAATTGGAGCATCCAGAAAAGCTAACGGTCGCCACCAACGCCCACGCAACGCCCAGTGAAGAAAAAGCTAACCCAAACACTGATGCTTTGGCTTTTTTTCCACTGATCCTTCCACTGAGTTTTTTTCCACCTCCAACGCTCTCCCAACGGTGTTGCCAAACAGGCTATATGTTGGTGAGAAAGTTCCCACCAGCCTTCATCGTCATCACATTTCTTATTGTAGTTCTCATCATCTCTAAATATATCTTATATTAAGAATCAGATAGAGTAATATATGAGGCATGCCTCACCCTAACCAAGGTTAAGAGTACATGCTTTCATGAATCAGAGCACAAAAAAGGGAAAAATTTAGAAAAATATCGTCAAAATTTGAAAATCTTGATGATTTCCTACTAAAATGAGTTGTAAATCACTAATCAAGTGTATCATTCAATACCTAATGTATTGTAGGAAACAAAATTGATTCGAGATTTAAATATTTTGAAGTATTTTATTTAGGAATTGTAAAAAAAGGATCATGCATGCACTCTAGCCACACATGTTTATAAGCAAATGTTGAAAAATATAGCAGTTGAAGAATATAAGCAATTCAAACTATACATATGAAATGTTGTTTTACAACTTGTTCAGTATGAACATTACAAGGGTTAACATTATACAATTTGATTGAATTTTTACTTTAGTCCCCATACTTTTAGATATTTAATTCATATACCGTAAATTACATCAGGAAAACAACTTATAATGTAAATATCACTCTAGCCGACCGGTGTAGAAAAGGGTCGATCCAACCCAACTAGCTCTATCAAACCGGAGTTATCGAGCTTTGGCCTTTCGTGGTAGACACCAACGGACCACCCCAGCCGCACATGTAGCTTCTCTCGAAGAGGAACACACATGGCGAAGGAAGCTACGCGGTCGCTAAAGAGGTCTCTCTCATCACCCACTGCTTCTGCTTCTATTCAACACTCTACAAGAACTTCTTCTGACGGGTAAGCATTTCACTGTACTCTTTTTTTAGTTGCTTGTGCATAATTTTTCTCGCTTTGTTCCTTGACTCTCATCTCTCTTTTGGAGTGCCATTGATTTTTTCATCTGGTTTCCAACGGAATCCATCAACTTCGACTATATTTTAGGTTTGCTTTATTTTATTATGTCAACGTAACTTATTTCAATTGAGTGTTGGGTTTCACCAATTCGCCTCATGATTCAATGGTTGAAAATTTTTGTTTCCCTCTTAAACATTTGAATATGCATTTAATTGATAACAATTGAACTGGGGAGATGGCTAAATGGATTATTAGAGTAGGTTGGGACCTGGGACTCTCTGGTTTTTGGATTTACCAGTTTGTCTTTTGTTTCAATACTGGGAAAATGAATTTTGTTCTCTCTGTCTTTGTAAAAATTTTGCTCCCTATAGAGATTACTTAAAATTTATTTGTTAGAGGAACGAAGGGTATAGTTGATGATAAAAAATTGGGTGGGAATCTGCTGGAAAATTTTTATGTGATGAATTTTGTGGTTTCAAACCAAGTGAAGTAGCTGCGTGAATTTCAACTTGGTCTGACACTTTAGTTTTTCTCCTCCGTTTTTTGGCTCGTGCACAACATAATTTTGTTTATTTAAATATCTTCTGAAACTTTGTCCATGACTGTATATGCTGTTGCTTTGGAATTTTCAGCAGGATAGTGTTGAGGGTAAAATTAAATGAGGGGGTGAAGAGATCTTCCCAGCTGAAAAAGTCAGGGAAGAAACCCAAAGCAAAGCAAAAGAAGATTAACAAAAAACTTGATGCTAAGAAACCAAAGAAACCCCCAACTGCTTTCTTCTACTTCTTGTAAGGCTACTTGCTTCTTTTTCTCTTTATATATGCAGGTATTAGTTGCTTATGAGAGACTATGAGGTGTTAGCTCTCAGGAGTCACACATGTTTTTATTGTATGATCCTGTTGCTGGCTCTTTTCATTGTAAGACTTAACGAGAGTATGCTGCCTTGTAATTTATATACGTAGTAACGGAAACACTTTTACTGTGTATTTTTAATCTTCGAAATATTGAGATGCCTAGGATTGTTTGTGGTTCAGGTTATAATGAACAGCATACAGCAGTTCATGTTATTTTCTTATAGGTACTGTTTATAATTGGGGAATATGGAATTCTATTAAAATTCATGGATTTATGATACTCCCTCTAGTCCTACATGCAAGAGCTTGATAACTAATTCTAATAGATTAAGAAAATTAGTTAAGTTGGTTATTTGTAAAAAATGTATATCGGTTTCCTTAAAATATTCTACTCTGTAAGAATTTACATTGGCAACTACCGTTATTGATTACACACGCATATTAATGTGTGCAATTAATAGGGGTAGCTTAGGAGAAAAACAATAAATTTGGGAGACAATTGAAACTGATGTCTTACATTTAGGACCAAAGCAATCTCCACTGCTAGCTCTTACATTTAGGGCTGGATGGAGTTTATGTTATTTGTGGGACTGGAACAATGCTAGATACAAAATGACCATGAAAAATAATTTAGAATTTTCCATATAGATAATTCACCTCATTATGCACTACATGTCTTGTTAACACACATCCTCTTGTAACCTCCCTTTTTGTATTTTGTGGATTATATTTTTCATTCTTTTTTTTGTCATTCTTCAACTATGAATTGTGATAAATATCAACAGCTAATTGCATATTACTGCTGAGTTACCCATTTTTTGTTTTTGTTAAGCATGCATTATTTGTTTTCCTTGCTTATAGTTCGTTTTGTTGATTGTTGCCTTATTTGCCTGAGAAATTTGCGTTCATCTACCTGAATATTTGCACCCAATTGCAACGTCCACCTCTACCTTCAGACAATTGCAATTGATTTCCTGATCTATCAAACCCATTGTGATAAGCCTCTATCATCTAAATTAGAAAATTCTGGCTATATAAAATCAGTGTAACACCTTGCTATTATGTAATACCTCTTCTGGCGTCCTCTTTATTTTTCCCAACCATTTTATTCTGAACTATCAATTTACCCACAAACAGGCTCAATAATCATCTATCACAGAATCTACATGCCTGCATTCTTTCTGCCTTGTCAAGTGAAACCTTAATTGTATTGCACATTCTATGTCCTGTTCTTACATACTCTAAAGAAGAGTGGCCATAAGTACCTGCAACTAAAGTTTTATCTTCGTAATGCAAATGTATGTTTATCCCTTTTCCTCAGAAAGTTTTCCCTCCACACACTTTTTGTGTATCCTCCTTAATTATCATTATCTTCTTCAATACTGTCATTTCCAACGTCTTCAATGGTTAATAGTTGAAACCTTAGCTTCTAATTTCACAATTAATTTAACTTAATTGACTATCAACAGTCTTCTGATTTTAGCCTTTTTAGGCGACCTTTTGGTGTATGTATGCACAACCTAGTTGTCAACTTTCAATCCATCTTCCAACACCTGGCAAAATCCCCCACCAGAAAATTCACCCTTTCCTGTCATTCAATTCAAGGTTCTTTGGAAATTCTTCTGAGTGCTTATTCCCATTTCAAAATGAGTGGTTTGAACGAATTGGGATTTGATAGGTCCAAAGAGAAATGGGCCTGGCCTACAAAAGGAGGAGTGAGGAAGGGCCTGTAAAGAAGAAATGGGGCCGTACTCGGAAAAGGGCTGAGAAGGGTCAGGGAAAAATGACATCACAGAGGTACAAAATGGTACTGATAAAGGAGTTAACTAACTTGTGTCCAAGTCTGAAGAGGAGAGTGAGTGGCAGGTGGGTGAGGCTTTTATGGAGAGAATGGTATCAGTTGGAGTTAGGCAAAGTTTTGGCTTGATTGTGCGTAGAGTTCTAACCTCTCTAATTAGGCAGTAACTGGGGATACTTTTTATTTCCTCTTACCACTAAACAGAGAAGAGATGCTAATTTCCCTATAGTTTTTTTTTGGCCAAAAACTCCCCTATAAGTCTCCATCAAGGGTGCCTGTTTGGGAAACCCCCAAACCATGGTTTCAGAAGTCCTTTTCCGCAATCTAAGACAAAACTCCTCTCATATACTTACATCGTAGTTCGTAAAAGCATTTCTGAAAAACTAAAACAAACAGGCACTAAACCATGGACATGGGGAGTTGTGGAAGATGAAGAGAATGACAGAAAGGTTATTCAATGAACGGAGAGGTATTATATAAACAACATAATAAAAAAATATCTAAATTTAGCTGAAAGGGGGCTTGTTACAATAGGGTTAAAAGACTGCAGAGTTGAATGCTTTTAAATAGGAGCAGACATTGCAATTGGAGTCAAGATTCTGGTTGGTTAGATGCAATTTCCCCTACTTATAGCATTGTGTCATAGCTAATTAACCCAGCATGGTGCCATAGTGGCTATATTGAACCACATCTGGTACTTCCATCTCATTAATTAAGTGCATCATAATCCTTTACTACTGCTGTGTTAAATTTTTTTTTTCTTTTCATTTTTCAGGGAGGATTTCCGGAAAGAATTTCAAGAGCAGAATCCAGATGTCAAGTCAATGCGTGATGTAAGTGTAGAATTCATTTTGTATTAATGCAGCCGCTTGTTTAATTTGATTTATATCTTTAGTTGTGAAGCGAGATAATGGCACTATTGTTTGTGTAAAGACTTCATCCTGTCTCTGGAATCTAATAAATTTCAAAGCTAACCAATTCCTTTTTTCAACAAGCTGCCAATTATTCAACAGTTTGCAAGAAAGTTCTATACGATGCTGTGCAAATAGCTACTGGCCTGTTTTCTTATACCTCTTCTTATTTTCTACAAGTAACCTAACTCTGTTTTCCCTTCTTTTTTTTCATTTCAGATCGGCAAGGCTTGTGGGGAGAAGTGGAAAACAATGACTTATGAGGTTTGTATTTGTAACCTTTCTTTTTCTTATTTAGCCTCCACAATCAAGAGCATCATTATGATTATTGATGTTGGAAGGTTGAACCGTAGTCAATCATATATTGAAGTTCCAATTCATCGAAAAAATATATTGAAGTTCCAAATTTGGTTTAGGAGCATCTTTATTTGGGTATGAAGTTGTAGAACTTCATTGTGCCTGATCTTGACATGTCTAAATGTGGATAAATATAAATTTAACAAAACCATGCAAAGAACAAATTATTTGTTCCTAGGATGATATTCAATTCGGGAATTAGCATAATACTGTATCCTCTGATAGGAGTTCTTGTCTAATATCAATTTTTATTATCGAAGTCTTGACTTGTTCTGTATGATCAAAGCCAGTTCATGAATGTGTTCTCAAAAAGTAAACAGAATTCACCCGTTTTACGACACTGTTATGTTACAGGAGAAGGTTCAATACTACGATATAGCCACAGAGAAACGAGCAGAATTTGATAGAGCAATGATCGAATATAACAAGAAAATGGTAAAGAATCTGTGGCCATTGAACTGAGACTTGTTTGCATGATGATTGAAGGGGATTTATTTACATGTATATGATTTTCTGATGATACTTGGCAGGAAAGTGGAGAGTACGAAGAAACTGATGAAGAATCAGAATTTGATGTGTAACCATCGCCTATGAAAAAGGATGATTCTGTATAATTGGAGCTGCTTGGGCTAGAATTTGTACATCTAATTGTAGCATGTCATTGTGAATAATTATTACTCACTGTACCATATTTTTTGGTGTGTAAAGTACTGATGATTACAATTGCAAATATTAGTTTGCTATCTTGCTATTTAAGACAATCATGTTCAAAATACTGTTGGCACCAAATGTGGTAATCTCTCTCAATAGGAATTCACATATATTGGTTATGTTACGACCTCCGGTCCTAAATATATAATCTAGTTGACTTTTTTTTTGAAGTGATTAAGAAAATTAAATAAATTACTTAGTCATATAATATATTTTGTATGATTAAAATATATATTAGTTTATAAGTCCAACAAATTAATTTAAAGAAAAAACGATAAATATAAATACTTTAAAGTAATTTAATTAGCTTCTTTAATTTCCTAAAAAAGGTCAATTGAGCTTACCTAGTTTTCCTTTTACCAACCTTAGTGAGCATATGCTTTTGGAAGGAGTTTTCATCTCACCTTTTGGTTTTGATCCTATTATTTTAAAGGGAAAAACACTTCTCATGTTGTAGGAGAAGTGTTTTCTCATGTCACACACACATGAATTGGTGGGACCCACATATATATATAATTATCATTGTATATATATGTGGGTCCCATCATTTCATGTGTGTGTAGGAATCTTCTTCTTCTCATGCAACATGAGAAGTATAAACCCCTATTTTAAATTATAGGTTTTGGTCTTTCAAATAGTACAATAATCCATATTTTTATTAATATATAAGGATTGAGGTTTTAAACCGAACCTGAGGGACTAAACTTATTATTCGAAATTATAGGGATTTAACCTAAAATAAGGGCAAACTATAAGAATTAAACATTATATTAACCCAATATTTTTGTAAAGAAATTTTACAAATTTTAAAACTAAGAAAAACAGTTGAATTATCACGTTAAAATTTATATCTGATAAAAATTATATTATTAAAAATTTTAATTGCTCAGTGATATTTTTCAGTGGTACGATTTTTAATCCTGCTGTGCAATTAAACTTTATGGCACCTTTATAAAAAATACTCCATGCTAGCATCATAATTTTATAAAGAATATGTGAAGCAAAATCAACACCGCAATGTCGCTACTCTTATCTAATACTCCCTCCGATCTTAATTATAGGAACTATTTAACCGATTTTGGGAGGATTAAGGAGAATAGTTAAATTAGTTAATTTTACTCATTTTCCTAAAATGCCCTTATATAAATTTAAAATGACATAAGTAAAAGTGAATTAAATCCCGCCACATATCTCTTCGACTAATTTTCCTTTCTACACGCTTTCTAATTGAAATAATAGTCTTGCTATATAAACATTGTATGTGTGTGTGAGTGTGTATATATATATGTGTGTGTGTGTCTATATATATATATATATATATATATATATATATATAAATATATATATATATCTACACACACCCATATATCTACACACTCACACACACATATACACACACAGAGATATATATATGTTTATATATATATATGTGTGTGTAGGTGGGTGTGTGTACATACACACATATATATTGACACACACAAACACAAATATACATATATGTGTACACACACATATACTGATATACATACATATATAAACACACATATATATAAATGCTTCTAATAATAAGTATAAATAGGGGTATTATAGAAAAAAATTAACAAAAGTTAAAACTTGCTCTTATAATTAGGACCAAAACCAACTCCAAAATGTGTTCTTATAATTAGAACGGAAGGGGTAGTAACTATTATTATAAATCAAGATTAGTGCGATAACAAAACAATATTCTTGAAAATAAATATTTAATAAAAAAGCATCGCTAATATAATGCGCCTAAAAAACTGTTACTATAAAGAAAAACTCTTTTTTATTTAGTAAATTAATTGATTTGGATTTTTTTTTAAAGTCCATTAAAGGTCGAGCATAAATAATTAAAATCATCATCACAAATTAAGTTGTCATCCAACCAATGATCATAAAAATATCCACAAGTTGCAATTAATGATCCTTTTAATAAGAGCAATCAATGCATTTTCATTTGTTTTAATTAAAAGTACAACCCTTTTAAAAATTAGATTAATCATTTTTTTGATATCTTTGTATGATGCACGGGAAGATGTATATAATTTTCCATCATGCAAGATTTTGAGTATTTTAATTTTTGTTAGCTGTATAAATAATGTTGATAAATTAAAGTATGACTTTTATACATATATTATATATTATAATCATAATTATGTATATATATATTTTTTATCTTTGTTACAAAAGTGGGAGGGGAAAAGTTTCAAGAATTGAAAATGAAAGAGAGAGAGGAAAATAACTAAAATGAATTGAACTAAAGAGTAAAGACAATCTTCATGACCAACGGAGTTGATATAAGTGGTAAGCGGCTTGTATGACTTAAGCAAGGTCTCGAGTTCGAGCCTTATGAATACAGAAAATTCTCACGGGGAGACTCACCCACCACAATGACATATATAAAAAATGTATTATTTGGATCAAAATTATTCAACATCCTTTCCATTTAGATTCAAACTCAGCTTTTATATTCTAAATGCACAAACGAACAATATATATATATGTGTGTGTTAATGATACAGGGATATTCCACAGGACAATCCTCTAAACTAGATCTTGAAAGAAGGACAGTAATTTTTTAGGTGACATGAAGGAAAAAATATTATTTGTTCTAAATATAATATAGGGTCGACTTTTTTAAGATATTAAGAAAGTAGTTAAATTATTTTAAAATATTTATATTTATCATTTTTATCCAAACTATTTTTCTTAACTTATAAGCTGATATATAATCAAATGATATACAATACTACCTCTGGTCCTAATTATAAGACCTAGTTGACTTTTTTGAAGAAATTAAGGAAGTTAAATATAAGTTACTTAATCATTTCATATGTTGTGTTTTCTTAGATTATATATTAGTTTATTAGTCAAACTATTTAGTTTGATGAAAAAAATAACAATAAAAATACTCTAAGCTAATTTAATTAGCTTCTTTAATCTCTCCAAAAAAAGTCAACTAGGTCTTATAATTAGGATCAGAGAGAGTATATGATATACCACTCTGGTCCTATTTATAAGCAACTTATTTAATTTCCAACTTATTTAATCTCTAAAAAAAAAAGTCAACTCTATCTTCTATTTATTTCTATTTATAATTGAGACTTGGGAGAGTATTTTATTTTATTTTATTTTGATACGAATATGGATAAAAAACAACGAAAGAAAAGAAAAACAGTAAAGATCATAGCCCCCTCCTAACGGGAGGGAGAGTAATATTTAACATCACATGTATGATACAATTTTCTTGAATTTTATTAAAAAATGACATTGAACTTGATGGTGAATCGAGACTCACACTGTTATACTAGTATTAAATTCATATTTAAATTTAAAATTAACTAATACCATTAGGATCTTTAATATAAGACCTAATTGATTAATTTGAGATTTAAGAATAACAAAGCTAAATAAATTCTTTTAATTTTTTTTATATTTATCATTTTTCTCTAAATTAATTTATCTCACTTATAAAATTATATATAATCTAATGATAGACATGTAAATATTTTTGAGAGATTATAATATTATATAACATATACTATAATTTATTTATTTTTTTAGTTTCCTTATTTTGCCCCAATTAGTAAACTAAAGCATGTAGTAACTTATTTATATGTTGGTGATGTAAACTATTATTAAGATATTAAAAGTTAAAACTAAGAGTAAGATAATCCAACTACTCTTCTATTTTGTTTTAATTACACGAACATTTCCTCTATTTTATAAACGTATATAAATCTTCCTTAAAATTTAAATGTATGTTACACACAAACATATTTTATATTTTGATATTTTATTTTCATCCACCCAAACCATTACTTGACTATTAAATTTGATTTTTGAACTTTTATTTTTATCAAAATCCCGCACTTCAACACTGTGTGTGTATATAGGTATGTATGTATATATGGGCCAAGAAAAAATTTATACCACCAAATTTTATTCTAACATATTTTTAACTTTCTAATATGTCAAAAATTTATTATTTTTGATATTATAAAATTTATTATTTTAATTTTTCACCATATTAATTGAAATTTATTTATTTTTACTTTCTCAAATGACTAAAAATATATAGCAAACATATTTTTTTCTATCAAATATAATATACTCTATACGTTTGAGATATTTTAGAAGTCATTTAAATTTATAATTTTATTTTTCTACAAACATTTAAAAAAATTACTCAAATGTTTAGAAGTTTGTGATATTTATAAGCTATGAATTAAATTATAGAATTTAGTATAAAGGGTAAATTGATAAATAAATTTTAATGAAAAAATATATTTTTAGAATCTTTCTAGAATATTCTTAGCATAATTAATAGTTTGAACTTAAGTGTATATTTTTAAAATAAAAGAAAGATCTATATAATTAAAGCAAAATAAAAAGATGGTTGGAGTATTTTACTCTTAAACTAAATTAATGCCGGTGATCAATGTTGTCAAACTCACGAGTTTAAGCAAACTCATGAAGGTGACGTAAACTCATATCGTGAACTCGAATAGTAAATTCGTAAGAGTTTACTTTTATTATAAAATAGGTATTAACAAGGTATAATTAAATAATTAAAATATAAAAAATGACAATAATTTGATTTAAATATATTTTAAATCCAAATAATTGAAATTAAATATATCAACATTTATAATTTATTATATTTAATAAAGAAATTTCTATAAAATTAATACATAAAGTCGTTGAGGATGACAAAATTGAAAAAATTAATATAGTTTTATAAGTTAGAATTGTAAAAATGATAAATTCGGTGTGTAAACTCGTGAGTTTAACTAAGTTTACAACTCACACAAGTTTACTAGAGGTTTGACTCAATTTAGTAACAACAATGTACATGATATTTAGGCTTTATGTTCAGTCAAACTGCAAAGTCAGAGAAGGATCTATGGAATCTTTCATCTTTTTTTTTGACTGAAAGCCAACACCCGCGTGATTTCAATTCGACATCGGAGCGGATCTTTTCTCCACATAAACATAATCATCACCCCAAATTACGTCACTGACCTTCTTCTTTCCCCTTATTTACCCAGAATGCCGCCTTCAAAAATAGCTAAACCGACCCATGTAAAAAAAACAGAGCTATCTATCTGTCTCTCTCGCTCGTGCTCCTTGGGAAATCACCTGAAGCCGTGGCGATAAAAGTCCCGTTGATCTCCCCATGAACTATACCCTTCAGAAAATTTGGTATTCGTCTTGTGGGTTTCACTGTTTGGAGCTGCAAACATTGGTCGTACTCGCTGTTTCTCTTTGGTAGGGACAGAGAGGGACGGCTTTGGATGAGGATGTTTCAAATGAGAGAAGATGGGTATTGTTTTCCACGAGTCTTGGTGGGTGTCATTGTGGGTCTTGCTCTTGTTGACGGCATTATTGCTGTCTTTGCATATTTTCAGGTTTGTTACCTTTCTGGATTTGTGGGTTTTGCTCTGAGATTGATTCATGCATTTCCGCTTTCACTTTTCATTTACATCTAATTGGAGAAGAGGTTACATAGAAAGATGAAGAATTGTAAAATGGGATGTGTCCAGTGGTAGTTCTCTTCGTTTATGTGGGTTCGAGTAACCTATGAATTGTCTGGGACGGGAAATGTATTGACTTTTGGAGATTGAATTGCTTTTGATGATGCATGCCCGAATGAATTGAAAATTTTTAGTGTGCATGTTGAAACTCTCCTTCTTACGTTGTACTTTTCTTATAATCGGGTTCTTTCTTAGCTCGATGATAATGGCATTGGATTTCTTTTGACCCATTAAAAGATTTGCACAAGTGGTTGGAAGGTTACTTTTGTATTTATTGTCAATGTTCAATCGACTGCCTCCATTGTCAATTCTAAGAAGTCACACTCCCATTTGAATTGGGGTATAATTGCAAGCATTGCGCTTTGTATAGTAAATAACGGTTTCTGTTAGGGCAATTGGGAAGCTTAGTGGCATCAGGCGCTGTTTATTTTAGTTACGTCCTAGTTGATTCTTACAGTTGAACTGATCACCATCCATTATAGACGATTGGGATACTTGTCAGAAAACATTAGATCTTTTATGTCATTGATGCATGCCATGTGAAAGTTCTTTCCCTGCAGTGATTGTCAGTTGCTTTCTCTTGGTGTTACAGTTAATAAGAATCCACCAGAGGAATTCGCAAGTTGGCTGGAGTCGGCAAAAAGTAAGGACATTTTCCAATCTGTTCTTTGTCAACATGATTTGGGTCTGATGTCACATGTTTTCCATGTCACGTAGCTATGTTGATATGCTCTTTTCTAACTGGATGAACTTGTTGAGGTTGTAATTTGTGAATTGTTCCTTCTGGTTGGTCAGCTGTTGTCTACTGTTATGGCATGCTGTATAGCTTCTGGAAATAGGCCCGTTATAATGAATTGTGAAGATCTCAGAGGCTGTCGATTTCAGCAGCAATTAACCCAATAAAGTATAAACTATTGGCTGTCAATTGTACCAGATGGGGGATTGTGTTATTGTTTTGTTTGAATTGTGTGATATTGAACTAATATGGCTATTCTAGATCATCAATCTGTCTGCACATATCTATTATTTAATATTTAGTGACTACTACATTAGTAACTATCTTTTTATTTTCTGGATATAAATAATTGCTTCCCTTGTGCATTAGACACTCTATCTTTCTTTTGTAATTTTGCTGGTGTGGGTGTATGTGTGTTGGAGAGTGAGATAAAAATGTGAAAATATTACTAATGAACAATACAAGAGATTCTGATGATAGACGACACAGATATGAAGTCCTTGTGTCAATGGTGTACTTAATTTTAGCACTGTTTTACACCTTTACTAATGTGAGATGGGTGGACATGGGGAGTGGGACTGATGTATGTTTTGTCAATCGTTTTTCAAAACATGATACTTCTTGTAGTTATTCTTTATGGTTTCCTTATGAATGTGTATGTTTATGGTATGAGCTTCCATGTATCTCACTAGGCATACTGCCCCAATTACTCTAACTGCTTTCTATATATATATATATTAGCTTCTCATGAGATGTAAATATGATGTGCTGCAGGTGTTTCATCTAATGATTGGCACTTCCAGTTTGGGTTTGTTCTATTTTGCTTTCAATGATTATCTGAACTGTTAATTTATCTAGCATGTAATATTTCTTGTAGGTTTTGGTTGCTCTTTTGATGCCATTTCCACATTCTTTATGGTTTGTTTGAGCTAACTGCATTTCTTGACTGAGCTTCATAATCCTTATTGAGTTGTGGTGAGCAAGGTTGGGTGCATGCGTCAAGTATTAATTTGACAATAGGCATGTTGTATTATTTGGAAAAAAAAACATATTTCTTTCGTTCAATTTTGTCTGGATTGCCTTGACCGTAAAATTTTGGGCTCACTACCAAGTCTTTTCACTTTCTGAGCAAGGTCAATTTTGACCTGCTGCTATATTTTTCTCCTGAAGCTTCGATCTATATGTAGAAAGATTAGAATGTACACATTACAGACCAGGCACACATACAAGAATGATATACTCCTTACCACCCCAAAAAGCCACATCTCTGTCTCCAGAAGACACAATAAAAGTCAGGGCATGTACATGGTTTTATTGAAGGAATCAATCCAAAGAAAATTGACTTAACAATTTAGAGTAATATTTTTATTATGAAATTAAAGTTGTAGATAATTGTGTTTTCATTGTCATGGGTGTTAAAGACAAAGGCTTTCAGTCTGCTTTCAAGTAGGGTTAAACCAATTTGAATGTATTGTTCTTGACTTGATTACATGAAGTTAGCTCACGCATGCCTTAGCTTGTTATTAGGCTTTAAAGCCAGTTTATAACGAGGATCAACTTAAGAGAATGGCATTTTATAAGGCAGAATTCATGAAATCCACTACTTGAATCATAGGAATATGAAATTAGGTTACTGTTTTGTTAAGAAGTGCACGTTATGATTTTTACAAGAAATTGTAACTATTTAATTTTATGCTTATCAATAAATAATTTATGTAAATTTTAGATGGTATAACATAGGATTGTTCATAGGCCAGGTCAGGTATGACCTTAGCTTGATGCCCAATTGCCCATCCTGGTAAACACTGAGTTACTTTTTAATTTTTATCTACGGTCATTCTTCATTGCATTCTAGAGTGTTGAGCCTTTAGTGTCTTGCGGTTGTTATATTATAATCAATTGATTTCTTGATATAGTCATCACCAGACACAAAATGTGGGCATTAATTTATTGTTTTAGGTTGCTTTCTGTACTTGGTTCCGTCTGATCTGTTCAATTTGGGATTTCATATTTCAGGTTTCTTCTTTTATTTTGCATTGACACTTCTTGCTACTTGTTATGGATGGACGTGCTGGTCACACTCTTGCGGTTTTATTTTTTTGGGTATACCTCCTTTTGTTACCAACTAAAAATATGTGACGAGATTTGAGCTTTAAACAAAATTATTAAATTGTTTATGTTTTGTCTTGCAGCTTTGCCTAAAATACTTTTCTTTGCAGCATTTCTTCTGCTTTTATCCTTCTGGTATGTTATCTGATTTATTTTCAAGATTCTTGATGTTTGGTTTATAGAAATATGAATTTTCAAGTTACTTGCAGTGTTTCCTGGCGAATTATATGCTGTGTTAAGTTCTTGCAGTCATCTTCATTATTCTCAGTTGATTTTTCTTTCTTTAGTCCCTCTGTCAGTCTACCTGTCTGATTATTTCTCTTATTTCCTTTTTCTTTTCATTCTCATGTTTTGATCTTTTCTTCAATCTAAGAATATTGTCCACAGATAAACATACCCTTCTTTGGATAGAGGGATAATGGCATGCGTATGTTGTCTTAAAAGAGTAGCTTATGATTCTGATCATATTTGGTTTTGAATCAGATTGCCTCAGAGATGTGAAGGACTGTCAAAGTTACATGTGTTTTGAGAGTGATAAAGAACAACACTTGAACTGTTATATTGTTTTCATAGTTAAGAGACTTTTGGGATGAAGAATTGTGGTCTACAATCTTTTGTAGGCATATCCTATATCAGACCCCCTTGCTTTTCTTACATCCTAAGTTTCTACTCAGGCAGCATCCTTCTGTTTCTATCATTTTGCTTGCACTGTTGGTACTTAAAAATGGGGTCATGTGCTGCTGTTGGTTTCATAGTTCTGCTCTAAATTTTGTTCTTATCATGATCTTAAACTTATTGCATTGAAGCCACATTGTGAAATTAAATTGTGGATTGACTTGAGGATACTTCATGCACTGGTAGTGTCTACAATGTTTTGTTTCTATTAGAATCTCCCTACCAATTGTTACGTGTTTTCATATGCACAGAGACAACATATGATCATCTCACTCTTAAAGTTATCTGCAATCGTCAGCGTGAAAATGCTGATGCTATATATGTATAACTATTTCATTTTATGTCTTTTCCTTTCTCCTGACCATAATGCTACTTTCTGCATTGCTCTGGGGTTTCATTTTACAGGGTTGATCTTTGCCATCAGCCAGATGACGACGACGATTATGAAGGTAGCTTTTGTGAGGAAGCTTTACTAAGAAAGTCCTTTAACGAGGCACATTCAGAGGGCATAGCAAGTCATAGAAAATGGTTTCCCCTTCGGTTGTCTCGACTTGGTAATCGGCAGAAGATTGTACTTTTGGTATGGGCAATACTGAATGTTTCTCCTGTATATGATCATGTAGTTTCTTTCTTTGTTGTGTCATGTTGCCCTCTTTTTTGTGGTCATCTAATAATTCACATTAGAATGTAATATTTTCAAATATTTCACTTGGACATGATTCACCAGGTTACACTTCTAGTTTTTGTCATCATGTTGGCATTTGCTGTAATAATGTGGATTGGATTAGGGAAGAATCCCATTGATTCAGCGGTGGCTACTCGGGTATGGACACAGCAATTGTGGTTTTTCTTTTTGTTTTTCATGCCATGCTGTGCTCTTTAAATTTTTTATGTATCAAGTTGGTATCGTCTTTATCCTCTTATTGTGGCTGCTTTTCCTATGAATAGCAATATTGGTTGTGAATTTTTTAATTTCTCTCTGTTTTGGCGCCCGCCGGGGGGTAAAGAAGGAAGGAGCAGATTTGTAGCATATGATGATGGGACAAAGATGAAGTTTACCTTGCTCTCTAAATGCATGATATGATAGCTACCTAGGGCTAGCTCAAGTAGCAACGGTAGGGTGTGGTGTGACTGTGAGTAGAAATTAAGGGTATAAATCCTCTTGTAACAAAAAAGAAAATGTTATGTTAGTACAAAAGTGAATGTGGCGAATATATATTTGTAAACTCTGATAGTTACTTATTAGTTTTGGTTTTAAAACCAGCCATAGCGCTAACTTATGAGTTAATCATAAATAATGGTCATGCCTTAATTGGCCAGAATTATTAGAATCTGTCCTAATATTTTGAAGAACAATGTTGAGTGACGAAAAATGTTAATTATGATCTAGTGACTTAAAATATGTTGCAGGTGTATGTAGATCTTTTTGCTGTTGGAATGCTTATATTAGGAGCAGCTTTAACATGCTATGGTGAGCTTCTACTAATTCTTTTGTTTTCCATTCCGAGTTTTATCAAATTGAACTTGTATTATTTATTCTCATGCCTGCATGAGCAATAGGCAGTTCTTGAAACTGGTTTAAATCTTCAGCAGATTTAAAAGGCATGTTGGTTTTCAAATTAGATGAATGATTAGACTCTGTGGTTAATGTGTTTCTTGCCTTCTACTACTAGCATCTCATGTACTGTGCATTTTGTGCTCATTGCTGATTTGATTATTATTCATTATTACTTCTATAACCAAAATGATAATCAAAATTATGAACTTATAATTTCTATAGAATAGTATAACTAATGCAAGTAGTTCGTATAATAGATATGAGCCTGTTTGAGTTGGCGTTGGAAAAACACGTCCAAACAAGTCGAGGCAAAGCTCCTCTCACAAACTTACCTCATATACCGTAAATCACGTTGAAAAAATAACTTCTACTGCGAATCCAAACAAGCACTAGTGAAATGAAACCTTGTTCTTACTGAAACTGATCATTTTCTAAATAGACTCGATTAAAAAAGAAATTAATGGTGTAAAAAAACTTTTCAGTGTCTTTGCGTGTCAGAAGTTGTTATTCCCTTAAAAATGCCATTTTTATACCACTGAAATCATATACCTGACCGTCCTGTTCTAGATGTAAAAGCAAAAATATCCCTTGACAAGGGGGTGTTTCTGTCTGACTAGACAGACTGCAGAATCTTCTTAACTTCTCATTTCTCTAGTGTGCTTTATTTTTCTTTCGATATACCCAACTTTCACAAATAATACCAAAGAGGTTATTCCATAGGAAACACACTGCTGAACTAAATGAACTTATTCGCTGGAGACAAACTACAGAATTCCAAATTAATTTTGTGACATTATACAAGTTGTCTTGTGTGGTTGACTATGTTCTGTTAGCTAATAGGTAGCACGTGGGAATTAGACTGCCTAAAAGCTACAAAAGAGAAAAAGAAACCATGACACCTGTAGTTCAGAGCATCTAACAACTTAAATAGACTTGTGTGCAAGAATAGAATGAGCTGAATTCTCATCCTACAAACTAATGGATGCTAAAATCAGTTCCAACTGCTTGCTAAGGAAGATTATTCTGCTAATTCCTTCCTTAACCAAACTTTAAGTTTCAACCTTTCATTGAGACATAAAGTATTTTTGGCAGAGTGATGCTTGCCAAATAGGAAAACTCTCTCTCTGGCTAGTTTATTCAACCGTGGGAATGTGGTGCAATAAAATGCATTTCACGGTTTTGCTTACAGCTGCTAGAATTCATTAGTCCGACAAAAATCAATGTCAAACAAACCTGAGCATCAAATGGCCTTTTAATTGGGAAAAAATTGCTGTCCCAGAGTTATGCTAGAATTCAGGGCCTGTTTGGCATAAAAAGTGTGTTGATTTCCTGAAAATATCCCCATTTAATCATTTATGTTGGAAACTACCCCCATTGATTGCACATATTAATATGTGCAATTAATGGGGGTAGTTTGGGAGAAAAATAATACACGTTGGAGATTAAGGCCTTATATTTAAGACCAAAGAAACTCAACTAGCTTCTAAATTTAGGATGGGAGGGTGTAGTACTTCTTTTCAATGTTTGTAGATGGTGATAATTATTGGAGAGATCATTTTGAACATGCATGTAAAAAAGATGTAACCTCAATTACTCTTCCCATAGATATTCATAGATTTGTGTGTGCGCATGTGTGTGTGTGGGAATCAAATTTCACTACTATTCTTGCTTGATGGAGCTATTAGGACGCATTCCTTCTTCCTCTCATATCCCCTGAGAGGCTTAAAATTAAAATCTCCTAGTGAAAGCTACTTTTTGGTTGTACTCTAATGAAAGTTGTGCCTTCTTTTGTGGACATAGAAGTTTCATTGTCTTTTTGAACAGGAATCCAATTATGCTTGAAGATGAGCAAAGTACGAGCTGAGCAACCTTCATCTGAAATGTACAAGGTATATTTCTACCGCCCAAAAAATAGGGTACCATCTTTCCTTTTCCTTCTGAATATAGTACCACAAACAGCTTTTCCATTTGAACTTGAAATGGAAAATGGATGATAGGTCTGTTACCTTTGGTTGCCACATTCTGCCAAATAGAATACATATGGTGAACTGTTGATGTGCTTGTGTATTCTCTGGATGCTTAATAAATGGACGTGTAATTGTTAGATAATCAAATGGCATCATGCAACGATACTTATATGCTGTTCCATGATCCCTACCTAGATTCCCATGTTTCATCCGCTTGGACCTCTAGGGGCATCATGCATGCATGCCATCATGGCAGCAAGACCTTTAGCTAGCCTTTTTGTCAGATGCATACTATTTTTTCTGCTCACGCGCACATGCACAAACTGATGTGCGCTTACCATATTCCTATAAAGATGGATATTTCTATTTTTAAAATTTTGAAGATTAAGCTGTCAATATATACATTTTTTACAGGTTGCCTGTTTAACTGTGACCTGTGTACTATGCTTCACATCAAGTGCCTTGGACGCTCTCTTCACTGATATTCCCGTATGTATCACTCACCTTTCTGCTTGAAATGTTCTGTGCTCCATTTCTTGAGCTAAGTTGTATTAAGATTTCCTCAACTTTCCGTCTCATGATTAATGCAGATGTTATATCACTGGCATCCGCGGCATGTGTATGATGTTTGCACCATTCTTTTACTCATTTTGTATTATTTTGTAGGTATGTGCTTGTAATATTTTCCTTGATTCTCAGTTCTGATACTTGAGGGAATTTTATATTCATTCCAATTTATCATTGATTTAGTATTATCTAAAATCCAGGGGGGAAAAACAAGTAGTAGCTTGAATTATTGACATTAACAGCCTTCTCTCTAAAACTGAACCTCGGTTTATCCTTCAAGAAAGAATTTTGCTATAGTATGCAAAATATAGTTGCTTATTCAAATGGTTTTATGAGTGAGTTGATATTAGTTTAAAGTATTAACAGGCTGCTCTCATCTCTTCACACTGCATCTTCAGGTTCATCAATACCTTCAGCAATGTTACTGTGGGTAATGAGAGAATCACCGCCTGCAGAAACTTCTAGCACAGTGGAAGAACCAAGTACATTAGCTTTTGTTGGTGATAATGCAGTTATAGTTCAAAATCCTCAGCGGTGGACTACTGCAACAAGCATGCAGAATCAGGTCCCTGCATCACTTTATCTCTCGTTTTTAAGCTAATCCATTTATGCAGTAAACAATTGCTGATGTGAATGGACTTATTTGCAATCCCTTTAGCTTTAAGTAGTTAAATACAACAAATAATCAAATAAAATACTAGCAAAGAATTAAATTTATCAAATCTAAGTTCCTTTCGTTTATAATTCTTAATTTACAGATAATTGACATTATTTTTCTTTTTTTCTCCATCCTCCTTTAGTTTGTTTCAATTCTTGTGGGTTCGTTTTTTCTTGAGATAGAAATTTGGCAGTCTGGAAATTTTGGTACAAAAGCACTGTGCAAAACCTGCAAGGAAACTATGACTTTGCATTTTGCAGATCTAATGTTCTCAAATTTTCAATCACACACTTGGACTTTGCCTAATGTCTCTTAATACAAAATTCATTTGATATGGCAATTGTCATGCCCTATTACTGAAAATATAATTTTGTGTGGCCTGTTCAACCAAGTTTCAAATTAGGAAACATGGTCATTTGACATGCTTTCATGTCATCTGTATTATATCTAATGGAGAATATCATGTTGTGACTAATACAGTACAGTTAGGGGCCATTTCTTTTGCATATAAGAAAAGGCCTAGTGAAGACAAATATCAAGTGAAAATCAGATTTTGTTTAACTTGTAACCTAGGATTAAATTCTAGAAAATTTCTTTTGCCGATGTGTATAGTAATCTTCTTGTACCTTCTTGTGTGGGAGTTGGTTCCATTGGCTTGATTTGAGCTTTTCTCTGCATCTGTTTTCTTCTCATCTTTGCTCTTCTGACATTATTTGGCTTTCAAATAACTTTATAAAACCTTGTATCTTTGTCATTGATGCAGGCATTGAGAGTGAGTCCAATATAATCTCGTTTTGGCTACTTGGCATTTGTGAGTGCATCTTCATTCTGCCCAAGTTTGGAGGGCTTGTTGGAATTGCTTCAGAATATGTAAATTCTAACTACAGTAGAGACAATAAAGATGCAAGTGGTTGTATGCTTTCTTAAAGTTTCCTTTGTACACACAGTATTGGCACTCTAAATGTAAATAGCAGAAAATCAATTAATTCATAAAACTTGTTCCCCGCTGAATAAATTTTGGGATGTCTGGGATGCTTGTGCTATTAATGTTTGGTATTTTGTTCGAGTTGATAACTTTCTTGTCTATGTAGGTATAATATGTGTAGAATAAGCTGGCTCATCTTGCCTTGGTCCAAATTGTATCATTTAAACGATTAATTCTAACACAGTGTGTCTTGTGAGTAAACAAAACTGATTATATGTGAAGTTTGCTTTGGTTTTCAGTTTAATCAAATTTGTGGATTATAGAAATTAGAAAGTGAACCCAAAAAAATTGAACAGGTGTATGCGTGTTTTCATGAGGGGTATCTAGAATTTAGATACTTCTAGGTGATACTTCTTGATAAAAGGGAATAGTTATCCTATATACTACTCTTGGTTCTTAGTTCACTTTTTTTAAATAAAAAAGATTAGGGAAATTAAATAAGTAACTTAATCATAGTATATGTTATATATTATTAGATTATATATTTGTTTATAAGTTATGTAAATTAATTTGTTATAAAAATAATAAATATAAATAATTTATTCAGTTTTCTTAATCAGATCTTATGTTAAGGATCAAAGGTAGTATTATATATCGAAATTAAATTTAATTTCTCCAATGAGCAAAGTATTATTTTAGTGCTTGGTAGTTGTTACAATAAGCAAAATTATATATTTTTTATTTACATTTGAAATTCTTGTTATTTCTCTCCGGGACAGAATTAAAAGGGCGAAGATCCTATCAAATTAACAACACTGAAAAATAAGAATTTAAGTTTAGATACCAATAAGTTGTTAGTTAAAGTGGTAGGCAATTTTAACTCTATGAAAAGGGAAATACAAGTTTAAATTTGAGGAAGCACACTTATTGAGATAGATAAAAATTCTGTGTTAATTGGCTTGGGGTTGGGGGTGTCTTTGATAAGAAAAAAGTCGAAAACAAAATTCAAGCCAAGAGAGAGGAATTTCAGTGACCGGATGGTGCTCCACTTTGACTATTTGCAACATTGAGGGGACCGTGACGCACAATGCATGCATGACAGTGATCTCCACTTTGCCTCAAACCAATTATTTTCAATAATCAATTTTCAAATTGGATATCAGATTCCTCATGTTAAAATTCCTGGTACATAACAACAACACAGTCAAATGTTCATATGCAGACAGGCATGTCTATAATTTCACTCGCAGTTCTCTTGTCAAGTTCAGTTACTATTACGTTGCAGATAGCTCCCTTCTTTCTTAGTACAGCCATTCCAAGTGACCCAGTTATGACCTCATCTGCTTAAGTATAAACAACTAAAACCAATGTGAGTTGGCTTAGATGGTAAGGGATCCATGATTAGGCCCTTGGGTCGTGGGTTCGATCCCCTCTGCCGTCGCTGGGACTCCTTTGGTAGGCGATCTCGTAAGTCCCCAGTAAGTGCTCATAGAGCCCGGGGCCGTGCCCTGGCCTTGGTGGGGGACTGATGCCGAACCCCTCCAAAACTTTTTATTATCAAAAAAAAAAAAAAAAAAAAAAAAAAAAGTATAAACAACTAAACATACTAAACATCTGCACAAATCGGCTTTCTTCAAAGATTGAATAGTGTCAAAAGTTCCTTACAGACGGATGACTGTAGATTAAAATAATGGATTTTGTGAAAACAGGTCTGCTTCCATTAAAACCATAGTTTTGATGACAGTTTCAACGTAAACCCAAATACACGCTAACAATTTCAATAAGGAAGTTTGTAAGTGCACGTGTTACATGCATTTGCTATTCAAACAAAACATGCTTGCAGAATATCAATGCACAAGAAAATGAAATAGAAGAAACCAGGAATGTACTGCACAATAAGTATCACACGTATCTCTCCGAGAGACCTTATCTCCAAAAGCCTCCTCATGAGGTCCAAGAGCCCTATATATATATATCACATAACATAAATCCCATAATCATGATGCGAGACTCAGGTTCCATGCATTGTAATTGGGTAACACGGTAGGTCCACCAGGCATAAAGAGAACAAATGCAAATGAAAAGAGACCCGTTTAATGATTAATCTCGCAAAGTAAATAGGGAAACAACACTGATAATAACAATCATGCCATAAATTTTTTTTACTTTTTTTTTGGGGGGTAAGAACTACAGTCATTCCTCAATCTAAAACAGAAGCAAAGCAATAGAGTCAATGCCAAACAGCAACTTATAGTACAATAATGAATGTACTTTCTTGTCTTACATGACCTGAATATGTGAAATGCCAGTTGTCATTTTATTACTTTCCATGATTTCTTCCCACGAGCAGGAACAAGAAAGGAGATAGACTGGAAGGAGTGCTATTCATAGAGGGTAGTCGATAAATTTCGATTATCGCCACAGGAATAGAACCAAAGTGTTCCGCTTCCATTTTTAGAGTGCAACTCCAAGTTTCTCAGCCTCCACCTTGAGGGACTTGAGGTATCTCACAGCTTCATCTAAAACAGTGACAGAATCCATCTGGTCACCATCGCCAGGTACGATCCCTCTCAGTACCCTGATCATTCTCTTCATTTCCCATTGTTTAATTTCAGGGTTGCTGCAGTGACCATGGGTCTTAGAAGACTTTCGAACAGATGATGAAGACCTCTTCTTAGATTTTGAGCCATAACTGGAGCAAGTGTCACAGACACTTTCATAATTTTCGTTAGTCCTCGCAGTGCTGAGCTCTTCCTCATCATGGTCTTCTAGCTCCTCCCCTTCCAAGCTCAACAATGCATCGATGTCCTTAGAATCCTCTTCAAAAGAAGATGATAGTTCTCCTTCCACAGGATTAGCTTTGTTCTTCTCAGAGTCTCGATTATAGGTAGCATGAACATTCAAGCCAGGACCACTAAATTTGTTGGCCATTGCAGGATGGAACATAATTCTGCTTTGGTTATCGGTCTGATCAAAGATAATGAAATTCTTGGGGCAAACCGCAGAGGGTTGCAGTTCAACTCTTTCAAAGGGAGTTATCGGCCTGGCACCGGAAGGTAAAACAGCATCAAGGGCAGAAACAAGAGGAGCATGCAAATAAGTGTCAACTGCTTCAGGTGCCAAAGGGAGTGCAAACTTCTCGGGGTAAAAATATTCGTGATTCTGCATGGTAAAGTTCGGTTCCCAATCAATAAACTCCCAGCAAGTAATTCTGCCTTGGCTTTTGCAACTGACAATTATTCTATCTTAAAGCTGGACAGAAGCTGCGAAAGGAATGAAAAGAGAGAAAATAGGTACTAAGCTGAGTGCATTTTTAACAAACGATGGCCACTTCCTCCAATCAACGCTTATCTCTTCTGCAGCCTCTAATAAATGATGCCAATACAACGAAAACAGCCCCTAAACCAACGTCGCTTGATTCTAGACTACGTAACAGGTTTTAGCAACTGACGGAAATACTCAGCCTGCAAAGAAAAGGGTATGTAACATCAAATGCAACAAAAAAAGGGAGAAAAAAGTGTTCAATGTTGCAGAAACAACTAGTGAAACCAGTGGAGTTTATCTTAAGACAGGTTTGAGAATTGAACTTTAGTGTTCAAAGTTCGAACTAAAAGCAGCTCAATTTACACAACAAGAATAAACTTAAACCTTGACATGAAGTTATATGTTTCAGAACCTAATCCAAACATCACACGGTACTTTCTAAAACCATTATAACAGAGATATCTGAGCTTGCTCAGCCTTTAAAGTTCTAAAAATTTGAAACATAGATACTCTCTACCTCAATATTTAAAGGTAGTAGCTAAGAAATTTCCCACTTCAAATTCTGATATACAAAAAGTCATCTGCTACACAAACTTTGCAAAATCCATTCCCCTCTGGAAACCCAATAAAAGGAAGTGGATGAATTATTCACCTGGAAAACTTGGGTTAATTGGTAGTGTGCAATGAATCCAACATTCATTTTAATCTGCCCAACTTCTGTCACAGCTCCGTTTCTCTTTGTTGTTACTGCAACATACATTCTCAATCCTCCCCCACAACTTAAAAGAAGAAGAAAACACTAAGAAAGAGCTCCTTCACAATCCAATGAGACTTTGCCTACAGCAGAAAGAAACCATACAAGAATTCAGAGGGGATGAGAAGACAATATGCAACACAGGAAGAAGACATAAAATGGTCAGACTGTATTAAACAAGCACCCCATCATTTCATGAATTTTGTGATGACAGGCCAAAGGATCCATACAGTGTTCGCGTCAAAATCTCAAGAAGTTTTGTGATTCCAAATTTCAAACAATAGGCATCAAAATATAGTACTAAATATTAAAGGCCACAGAATCCACTCTGGTTAAGTTCACATTTTGAACATATGATTGGAGCTAAATAAAGTGATAGCCAAAAATTGTAATAATTAAAAATAACTACAGCAGCAAATAAGTGGGGACAATATCTCTGACCTGAATTAATTAAATTACAGAATCACATGAAAGAACACCACCAAGCTAACACAGTTCCTATTGTATAAGGATGTCCACGGCATCTTGAGGTCCAATCCAGAATATCAGAATAAAAACCAAGCCTCTCTCCTGAAAGTACAGAGAAGACTTAATCAAACTACAAAAACCACTACTATGTAGAACAAATGAAATGTACTTCCCTACCAATCTTAGCTTCTAGAAAATGCACTAACAAGATTATTTTTTTCAGAAAAAAGTACAATAATCATCCCAGTTTAGAATAAGCAGGTATTATAAATCAGAAAAGCAGAGCCCTCGTCAACAAGTTAAACGCACACTCGGACACGATACTCGTGATTTGAAATTTAAACCCCTTAATGTACACAATATTTTCACCGAGTACGGAGTCAAGTCCCAAAAGTTTTCTTACAAATTTAACCCGATACCATATCAGTCAACAAATTTCAGATTAAAAACCCTAGTCACCACTAACTGCTGCGACTTTCCCAAACAGAAGATTAAGTCCTCTGAAAAACAAATCATGGAAAATAAAAACTTCGAAACAAGCATAGATCTTCAAAGCTAAACTCCCCGCATGCGCTTAATAACATAACGATAGCTTTCAATGATTCATAAATTCTAAAATGAGAAAATGGGTAACAAACTGAGTCAGAGACACGAACTTTCTGATGACGAGGAAGATCAGGCACAAACCCAGGCAAAGGAGGATCAGATACAGAAATTCCACTAGACTTTTACTGAAAGACGAAGCTCTAGAGAGAGAAAGGAAAGGAACACGGAGTATGAGAGTGAGAGAGAGGGGTTCAGGTCGATGCATATAACTTTTTTTCGTGGTGGTTACAGGGATGTGTGCCAGATTAAGACAGAGAAAGATGAGTCAAACCAAGACGATGTGAACCGTTAGATGGGATAAGGCCACGTCTCTGAGAATGCCCTTCCGTGTATAGCGGATGTGATGGTGACCGTTGGATTAGGGCACGCGTGATGGAGGAGTGGGGCCACGGGGTTTGACGAACGGGTTCAGAAAATAGACTCTTACGAGCTTAGCTTTAATTATTGGCCTAATTCAATTGTAAACTCTACTTTAGGCTTCCTAATTATAGATTCCATCCACACTAATTGAAATAGTAATTAGATTGAGTTCATATCATACTTCTAACAAATTTTGGAAAAAAAAATTTAAAACCAGCCACGAATAAGTCCTTATTATAAGACATACTCCCTCCGGTCCTAATTATAGGAGCAAATTACCAGAATTTTGAGGGATTAAGGAAGGAAGTTTAATTAGTTAATTATGTGTATTTTCCTAAATACCCTTACCCAAAATTTAAAATGACATTAAGGAAACACTTGTTGAACAAATTCAAGCCGTACACATAGTTAGATCTAAGAAGATGACAATTCTTGATTAGGATTTATCTAATTTTATAAGAAGCTGAGAATTGTTTTTTTTTAATATGTCACAATCACGGTAGAACGATAGGAACCGAATTTTTTAAAATAAAAAAAATTGTTTGATCCTTCATTATTTTCGCTCTTCAAGTTTGTTAATTTTATTGGCCACGTCGATCGAAAAAAAGCAGTTTGCAAAGTTTACTTTAAAATATATAGGTGTATTATTAAATTATTATTACCTTTAATTATTATTGAAAAAGTATAAATAGGGATATTATAGGAACAAATTGACAAAAGTTAAAATTTGCTCTTATAATTAGGACCAAAACTAACTCCAAAATTTACTCCTATAATTAAGACCAGAGGGAGTAACTAACAATTTTTCATAAACCAATAAAAGCAGTTAAAGTCATTAAATTGTCTTAAATTTTAAGTAATTTTCAATATTACCCTTACCAATTGTAATAAATTCTAATATTATATTAATTATTATACGGGTATACATAAAAAAATTATTTAATACTCTTTAAAAATAAGCAACTGCCATATAAAAATATCCAAAAACACTTAATTGATACTTATAAAAAAGAGTTGAGGGAGTAAGTTTTAATAATTTCTGTGTCACGTTGGAAAAAAAAAAGATAATTTCTCTGTCACATTTGTAAAAGAATTTTGAAGTGTGGTTAATTTGTTCCTATACATAAGAAATAATTAACCTTTATCTAAAATACTAAAACATGTATTATAAATTGTCTGTTATTCCTTTATTTTAAAACGGGATATAATGTCATTATTATTAGTCTTATTTTCTAAGTATATGTATCCTCCTATTAAAGGTAATCATGTTTGAGGCACTGTCGGTTTAAATGTGGTCACATCTCCTAGCAGAAATTCAAACCTTAATTCATTAATGAATAATCCAATCTAGTCAAAATTTTAAAATAAATATTATTTAAAAATTCTATCCATTACATGGTTAAAGTTTATAATTAACTTTTTTATATGCAGAGAGATAGTATTGATTTCTTATTAAAAAAACGGAGTGGATAAGTTTGTTATAAATATTTAATTGTTTTGAAGATTTGTAATCATAGTTTTTCTCTGGCAAAAACAAATATGTGGTGTTTCCAGAGAGATGAACTTCACTTTTATTTGTATGTTTGGGTCAATGAGCGTAATTAATACGTTTTATCAACCCACAATACCATACTCTGACTTTGATGGCAGACATGGGGCATGCTCAATTTTATGTTTTTGATAGATACAAAACATTATTTCGAGCAAAAAAAGATAGATACAAAACATTATAAAAGTCAATTGGTTGTTTTTTTTAGGGTTAAGTATCTTTTTTTCCTGAAAAGTTTTGGTTGAAGTGTAACATCCTAACTTTTAAATTTTAAAATTAAGTAATATTTTAAAAAATATTAATTTATGCTAATTAAAATTTACCATATAGTTATTCAGTATGAGAATACATTTTTTAAGTAAAAATTAAAGAAAATATTGTAAGTTATATTTTTTTTAAATACTATAACTTATTAAGTATTAAAAGAAATTTTATTTGGATCGAAAATATAAACTTAGGTCCAATTGTTGTTAAAAAGAAAAAAAGAAAAAATTTCTAATATAGTAATATATTATAATAATAATAATTATATATTTATTTTTAGAGCAGACTTGATCTCTCTCAAGTTTAGTTATTGTGTTAAGAATTTAAGGTAACCACTTTCCACTTGTTATATGTGTTAATATGTTGTTTGTGGATATTTTGTGAAATGATTATGAGAATGAAAATATATGGATATTGATTTATTATGTTAATGAATACTTTAAAATGGTTATTGAGACAAAAAATTTATATTATTATATGTTTTGGATAATGCGCTTTTGTTATGATTTTGTAAATTGAAATAGTATTGTTATTTTAATGATTATTGAAACGATGCTTATTTTTATAAATCTCGTTTGGAACTCATATATACATGCCATGATTTATAATTGTTTATATGAATGGATGTGGAGTGGAGATGAGAGTTATTATGTATAAATACCATGTGGTATGCCACCACTCGGTGCACAGTGGATAGCTTTGACATTTTTAGGCCCTTGGTATCACCTCTTTTCTTTGGCCAGGTTAAGGGTCAGCCCTTGAGACAGTGACACCTTTCTATATTCGAAGGAAAGGGACTTCATGGTCCGATATGAGTTCTAATGCCTTTGGCCGGACTATACCCCATTATTGGAGAGCTTGGTGCAATCTTGTCATAGAGGCTAAACCTATTACGTTACCGCCCATAGGTTCTGTTAGCGGAATAAGGGTGAGGGGTAATGTAACATCCCATTTTCTAAAGCGGAATTTTTTTTTTTTCAATCAGAGTAGAGCATTGGAGTGAAAGAGTAACTGATCATAACAAAACATGAACCATAGTGTAATAGAGTAATGACATTACAGTGATCCTACTGTTCAAAAGATAAGTATAGAAAGCGATAAGATAAATCCTAGGAAGCCTACTCCTGCTGCTTTCCCTATCACCGATCCGTGGTCCTCCGGATCCTGAAGGTACAGCTGAGATTTAATTCACCGCATTGAATCTCAGGTAACGGTTAACCTTATGCTCAAATAAAACAGTATATAGACAACAGATATTCATGACATAACAACAACATCCCATCAGAAGTGTGACACAGACAGAACATAAGCATGAAGCAAATATGTAAGGTCCTACACAACAACATTGTGACACGTACATGACATAAGCATAAAGCGGTATGTAAAGTCCTACACATATATAGCTCACACATTACCTGTGCCACGAACACGTGTCTTCAGCGCTAGGAAAACTCAAAGCGGTATTATCATGTCTATAACCCGTACAAGGCTGTATGTATAACGACGACCCTAAGCGAGCCCGGTATATGAACGTATCTATGACATATATGTATATGAGAGCTATAGGATTAGTGTTACAGTACGCGTCCGCACCTTCGTTGACGTACGTAGATGTTTCGCGAAATCGCACTTTCGACGGAAAACGGCGGTTTGTCCGACAGCGGCACGTTGGACAGTAACGGCGGCAAACTAGGATTTCTGACGTCCTATAAGAGTAATATCACTTTCATTAGTGATTTGATACAATAACTGGCATTTTAGGTAAAAATTACCATTTTGCCCTTCTACCCCTAATTGGCGGAATTTCGCCAGCACTTCGTTACTCTGACTACTTTTCTTCCCAAAATTTCGCCAGAACTTCGACGCCATTTTGATTTTCGAAAATAAAGACTAAAATAGCCCTCCCATATGATATCCAATCATACTTGAAAAATTAAAGGCTATTCTAACAAATTCTACCCTTACTTTTGAAAAGCTGCAAAGCTTCAACTTTTCGGCGACTCGATCCCTACTATGTTTTTACCTCTGCATATTTTTCAACGCAAACAATGCCTAAAACAAGAATAGGAATCTCATCACCTACTTCCTAAATCTAACTAACAATTCTACTAACTACCGAACTAAAAAGACTAAAGACCGAAAGACTTACCCGTTGAAGACTTCGAGAACTTTCCCGAGCTTCTCTCTCTTGTTTCCCTCTCTAGATTTCGGCTAGGAGGAGTGGGAATGGTGTGAAAAATGCAAGGGAGGGGGTATTTATAGAAACTGGGGTAGGGTTTCGGCCGTCGGATCAACTTTGTGAGAAGCGATCTGGACCGTCCAAAGCAACTTTTCAAAAAAACCCTTCCTTCCCCTTTTGCATTCACACTTGGCCGAAAATCCAAGGGTCTTGGCCAATGGGAGGTGGCCACGTGTCACCTTCCAGAAGCTTTCGGAGGAATTTCTCCGATCGGTGCCGATCACGTAATTTCGGAGAAATCTCAAAATTCTGGATTTATAACTCTGAAAACATATTCTCACTTAGTAGAAATGTCCAAGTTAACCTATATTTTGATTCCATATAGGGCTCCAACAGTCCAGTTGAGTCTTTCTCGAAAACGTGTCCGAACGCGTCCGGTTTGAAATGCATTTACGGAATCCTCAACTTCTTGAGAAAAATTCACCGAATCCAAATATGTTCATGAAAATTCCCAATTCTTTTCCAAATGTCACAACATAACCTTTTCGTCCTCTTGGCTATCGGCCTTTCCTCGAAATTTCCTATTTCGTCTTATTAGGAAAAAGCACAAACGGCTTGAATTAACTTTCGTAAGAGTCTAGGAAGATAAAAACCCACTGATCAATATTTTACCTTGACTTTGGGAATCCCATTCCTAGATCTCTAGATAGGATCCGTTTCCTAATTTCTAAATTACTATTCACTATATTTAATTATATTATTATTATATTGCAAGTTGCAAATTTATTTTTCATTTCATTTTCTCTTTTTTTTTTCTTTTTTTTTTCTTTTCTTCTTGGAATTTCGGCTGGCCCTATTTTTTAATTAATAAATATTTATTTTTTAATTAATTAATTAATTATTTATTTATTTAATTTTTCCCAAAAATTCCACAAAATTACCTAATTGGTCCATTCTTGTATTTAGGCTTAAAAATACCTAAACTCAACTATTTTTCTCCAAAATTTCTAACTAATTAGTAAATATATTTTTACTAATTTTAAGCCAATTACCACTAATTTTTGAGCTTTACACAATTATCTCTTAATTTCCTTTGTTTATACTTAAGTAATTAGCCCAATATTACTTAATTACTTTATTATCACTTGTTGATAATTTTCTTAATTACAATGCCTCATTACCTTCATACTCTTGTATTAACATTGGTATTTTCATGCCTCTTGCATTTTTAGAAATTACAAGGGTATTATGGTCTTTTTATTACTTTTTGAACCTTCTTATACAATTTCTCCAAGTTCATAATTTATCAAATTACAATAATTAGAGATTGCATACTCTCTTAACTCAGTTGATCATTTTACTGCCTTCTGGTATTTTTTTAATAATTTTTCTAAGTTAATTACCCTTTGCAGGGCATTTTGGTCATTTTGACACTTTGACCCTTAATTCCCCTAACTTCCTACTGAATTTAACTTAGAATAATAAGCTAAATTTTCACAAGTCTGGAGACATAAATTTCACTTATCAGAAATATCCAATTTATTCATAAACTTCGGGCCATGAACTCTGGGTACTTCTCTTTCATGTCTTTCTCGGTTTCCCAAGTCGCCTCTTCGGGTGACAAACCCTTCCAGACTACCTTCATTGTCAGTATAGTCTTATTTCTGAGCCGTTTTTCCTTGTGATCGATGATCTGCTCCGGCTCGACTATGAAGGTATTATCATGCCGTACTTCAACGTCCTCGTACTCGATGACATGATCACGGTCTGGTTGGTACTTCTTCAATTGCGACACGTGGAAAACGTCGTGGAGATTACTCAGATTCGGGGGTAAAGCTATCTGATAAGCTACTTCTCTGCGCTTTGCCAAAATCTCAAAGGGTCCTACGTATCGTGGACTCAGTTTCTTCCTCTTAAGCGTTCTGCCGACACCAGTTACTGGAGATAACTTTAGGAATACATGGTCGCCGACATAGAACGTCAAAGGTCTCCTCCTTTTGTCCGCATAGCTCTTCTGTCTACTATGTGCGGCTAGGAGTCTCTTCTTGATTAACGCGATCTGCTCGGAGGTTTGTTCAAGCATATCCGGCCCAAGTAATTGCTTTTCAGATGAATCTGGGAGAATAGTGGATACTGATGGGAATGAAGTGTGCTGACTTGGTTAATCTGTCAACAACTACCCAAATCGTATCATGATTTCTGATTTTGGGCAAACCTACCACAAAATCCATGGTTATGTTCTCCCATTTCCATTCCGGCAGCTCTAGTCCTTGAAGAAGACCAGGGGGTCGACGGTGTTCAATCTTCACCTTCTGACAGGTCAAGCACTTGGCCACGTACTCTGTAACGTCTTTCTTCATTCCGGGCCACCAAAGTTCGGATTTCATACTCTGGTACATCTTGACCATGCCTGGATGTAGAGTATACTTACTCTTATGAGCCTCATCTGAAGAGTGGAATATCACCTAGAGGGGGGGGTGAATAGGTGATCTTAAAACTTTTATTATAACTTTGCACCCAAGCTGAAGCTAAACGTAAAGAGGTAGGGAAGAAGAGCTTGACACAGAAAGTTTATCCTGTCGTTCTTCTAAGTTTGTAATCAGCTCTTTATATAGTGGTGAGTTGCAATGTGACCGTTACTTCTCAACTTAGTATGTTCTTCAATTGAAATTCAGTTTGATGAGGATTATAGCCGTTGGGTCCCGAACTTCACCGATTCAATTCTGGACGCGTGAAATCATTCTTCTGATTCTTCGCGTTAATGATTCGTTTGATCTGATTTTAATACCTGAAACATTCTCAATATAGAGTAGTTAAATACGTTTGAATACACTAAATAAATGCCATCAATTCGTATAAACATGGTAAGTTTTGCAGTTCAAAAGAGTTAGGATGAAATCAGTAACGATCATATTTGTTTCCGTCTTAAACTCGAGTTCTCTAAGTCAGGCTCGAGTTCGTAAGGCTTTCTGGTTTATCTTCTGTGAGAGCAAACTCTGGAGTTTGATGTAAACTCTGGAGTTTGTTAATTTTCCAAATGGTCGAACTCGAGTTTGTGAATCCAGGCTCGAGTTCGGAGCACTGTCGAGCATTTTTCGAGGAAGCCATCTGAAATCACAATTTGGGAAAAACTCGAACTCGAGTTCATTAGTGAGCAGGCTCGAGTTCGTCACTTGTTCATGACAAAAATAATTTAGACTTCAAAAATGTAAACTGGAGCATAAACATAAACTCTGGAGTTTGTAAAATAACTTTTTATATTTTGAAAGTCCAGGCTCGAGTTCAGAAGGCTAGGCTCGAGTTTGACACTATTCATGTCAAACAAAATAAATCATCTTCAAAGAGAACCTGAGGTTTAAGGATGAACTCTAGAGTTTGTAAAACAACTTTACTCATTTTGAATGTTAGGCTCGAGTTCATCGCTTCAGGCTCGAGTTTGGTTATTTGAAAATAGTGGCAAACCTGAGGTTTAAGAGAGAACTCTAGAGTTTGAAAGTTAGACTCGAGTTCATAGTTCTCAGGCTCGAGTTCGAGCAAGTATGAAAGTTTGAATGCTCTCTGCCAAGGGCAAACTCGAGCTTGCAAAAACGCAGCTCGAGTTTACAAGTTTTGTAAACTCTTCTATTTTTGCAAACCATAGAGTAAACTCTACATAAAAACGTTAGGCTCGAGTTCGACATTTTAGGCTCGAGTTTGCGACCTTTGTAAACTAGCAAACTCTACATAAAATATGAACTCTAGAGTTTGTAAAATATTTTCTCTTTGAAAAAGCTTTCCCGCCAGAGGTGAACTCGAGCTTGCTCTAAGCGAGCTCGAGTTTACTATTTGTAAACTCTTTAAAATTATGCTTTGGAGGTTTAGGCTCGAGTTTAACAATACGGGCTCGAGTTTTAAGAGATGAATAGTCTTGAACTCGAGTTCGATTATCTGGGCTCGAGTTTGGTTTTGATAAAATGTTTTTGATTTGAAATCAATTCATTTAACTTGTCAAAAACATTTATACTTGTTTACAATTGTCAGTTATCATCAAAACAGCTTGAGAACTAACATTCTCCCCCTTTTTGATGATGACAACATTTGTAAACATTCAACCATTTTCAAATGCAAGATTTTGATCATTTGAATTCAAAGAACATTAGTTTGATCAAAGCTTTTGTAAAACACTGATTTTCTTTGAAATAGTTTCGTTTGAGGATAGATGCTTCATTACACACTACTTGAGATCAAGTCAAATTGCAATTATATATGATTAGCGATTAAGAACTTGGAATTGCAATTGAAATCAGAATTGGAGTAGAAGCATGATCAGATTATTAACTTGAAACAGAAACAGAATTTAAAACATAATTTGCATCATAATCAGATGAATCAATAAAGCATACTGCATAACCTATGAAAACATAAACCACATTGTCATATAGCTTAAGGTAAATCATTATAGAATGACAATAGAGTTTCAAAAGCAAATATAATTAAAATGATCAAAAGATAAAGAAAATGATTGCTTTGCTTTTTCACTTCAACTCTTCTCCCCCTTTGTCATTAGCAAACAAGGGTGGATTAATTGAGTTAGGAGAAGGTGAAAGAGCTGGATCAGTGAGGGTGGCTTCAGGAACATGTGCTTCAGAAGATGGTGCATCAGAGAAGGGTTGTGAGCACTCTGAGCTTCTTGTACCCTAGATTGAGTAGCTCTTGATCTGGTTGGCCTTGACCGAGGTGGAGCTCTTGATTGACCACTGCCTTCATCAAGGCTTATTCTCATTAAGTTCAGGATATGCTTGCCAAATTTCTGAGGAGTTTCAGGTTGTTCATTGGCAGGTAGATACCAAATCTTCTCATGAAACATAATTATTGAAATGAGGCTGGGAAAGGGTATTTGAGAAGATTTTCGACCAGAGAATCGAAATCTTGCCATTTCTTTGAGAATCCAGTGCCCAATATTGTGAGGCACTTGGTCAATTATAGATGCAAAGATAGGGTAATCCTTCTTTGCGAAATGGGTGAAGTTTCCTCCTTTTTGCATAAGATTCCTAGTATAGATGTACCGGGCAACTCTTTGCTTAGGTGGCATTGAGACAGGAGGAAATTCGGGATATCTAGTGCTTCGAGGACGGGCTCATCGGGTTTAAGCAATGAAAAGATTTGTCTATTAGTATAGTTCAATGAGGCAATAGGTGGAGGACTTTGAATTTGAAGAAGGGAATTTAAATAGGCGCAGATTATAGTGATCTTTTTCCCTCTAATTGTTGTAGTTATCCTTTCCTCAACCAAGTTCATATCACTGTCCAATAGATTGTCACTTCTCATGCGGTGATAGAAGGCTTTGACAAGAGTGGGGCTGAATGAAGCTCTTATAGAGATTAATGGTTCAAATTGCTTCACCAGGGAGGTGAGGTCAATGTTACATTCCTCTTTTAATTGAGCCAAATTAACATACACAGCGGGGCAAAAGGTTTTGTGTTCAAAGTTCTCCTTATATCTAATGGCATCTTCACCGAGATAGTCTTACGGGCTCACCGGAAAATCCCTAGGTATTGAAGCATGATTATATATCTCAAATAGAGCGGGGTTTCTTCGGATACGATGTACGAGAGGGTTCTTGATGATGAGAGGCCGAATGAGCATGAGAGCTAGATTGACCATTTGTTGGAACATCCTTCTTGAACCTCTTGGATTTGTATACTTTCTCTTTGCCTCTTCTAGGCACTTGTTTCGGGTTTGTTTGAGATTGGGGAGTACTATCTCTCGGTCTGGAAGGAGAAGAAGGTGAGTTGTAGTAACACCGGGGATTGCCTTGTCAATTCCTTCCTTAAATCGTTTTGGAAAGGATTTTCTCCTTGGTGGTCGATTGGGTATGCTTTGAGGAGTGGATTGGGGTTCCTCATGATTCAAACTTGGGGTATCATTGGTTGCGGATCGTTTGGAGGCCATTTTCGCGAGTTTCGTCGAGCGGGGTGAGAGAATTTGAGAGAGTTTAGGTTTAGGCTCGAGGTTGAAGTGAAGTGAAGATCAACAGTCAGGTTTTAAAACAAATTTTTCCGCGACAAACTCGAGTTTACACGTGTAGGCTCGAGTTTGGATCTACTTGTACTAACCTGGACTTCAAGAGTGTATGTGTGAACTCTTGAAATTTACCTTAGGCTCGAGTCTAATGACTTACGAGGCTCGAGTCCGTGAATTCCTCTGTTTTGAGTTGCTCTCTGCCTCTCGCGAACTCGAGTTTACCAACTAATAGGCTCGAGTTCGTCATTCTGCAGCAACTCCATTTTCTTTCGACTCCGCGAACTCGAGGTTATCAACTAATGGGCTCGAGTCCGGGTATTTTCAAAAATTTCATTTCCCTGGTTCTCTCGAGCTCGAGTCGGCTTGGCGGGCTCGAGTTTGGTTCTTTGACAACGACTTGCAATAGATGGTTAGAGATTTTATTCGCATAAAACACATCTATGTACTCCAATCTTTTTGTTAGCAATTAGTGATCATCAAAACACATAACTAACATTAGGTGAAGACTGTTTTTCAAATCATTGGGATTCATCATTCCCATTTAAACTTTTCTTTCAAATTGGTAAAGCATTACAATTTTTTAATGGTTGATACCACAATTCATTTTGATGCATTTTTGAAAAGCCGTGCTCATACCAAAATAATGAAAGTTAATAGATTGAATGTGTCAATATGCTTGAGAATAGAAAGATGATTGAACATTCTCTTTATTATGCTTGAGCATATTCAACAAAAGCAAGAGTCATGAAGATAGAATACTAAGGATGCATTCTTAGTACTACGAAATTTAAGCACAATGACTCAGCTATTTGGCTAAGGAATAATCTTGCAATTTCGAATTTAGAAACGCATAAATGTGCAAGGCAAGATTATGAATATATAGCTATAGTTACTCAAAATAAGAATGGAAGATAAGTTCTGATGAATTTGAGTAACAATGGGATAGTACTAGGATTTATGAATGATGAAGCACACACTCAATAATCAAATGAATTGAGATCCAGAATATCATCCTAGAAAGTTATTCCATTAATGGTTAATGCATTTTCATTTAATGCACTAATGAACATTTATGAAACTTGGAATAACTTGGCCGGTTGGAAATCTATGCGGTGAGCACAATAGGTTTACAGATTGAATTCTTTTTGAAGATAGGCTTGAAAGCACATATATGGATATTTAGCTATGAAGATCAACTAGTTTAAGAGTGAAACTAGATAGTTCACGCAACACAATGAATTCTAGAGATCAATCTGAGAGGAGTTGAAAACATTCAGCATAAACAAATTTGAAGTATATCTAACATTCAAAATATTAGTTTCCAGTTTTTTTGAAACTCCATTTGAATGCAATCAAAGCATGAATGATTTTCAAATTGTTTCTATGCATTTTCATAAAACAAGGTGAATGTATATTTCAAAAACATGAGATCAGAAAGTGATGCACAGTTTCATTTTTTATTCCTTTAGCAATCTGAAATTCATTTTGAAAAGACATAAAACATTGATTGCTATAGAAATGTTAACAGTGGACAAATATTCATTACCCAAATATGAATCTCATTAAAGCACGGTATAGGGTAAGAGATAGATATCACCGTAATTGCTTTTGTCCTTGTAAAGGCTTTGCTTGATTGAGGTTGATTGTTGTTGATAATTCTTTTCACAAAGATTAACCATCAAGCATTGCTTCCCTAGCTTTCTCAAGAGTTGAGTTGATTTGTCTATATAGTTGTTCTCTTGAGAAGCTTTCATTGATCCTTAGGTTCTTGGAGGATCAACTTTGCTTACCCACTGACTCTTATGTCTTTCTCGGGTTTACGCAAAGTTCTCTCAAAAGGTATAGGCTTCAAAGGTCTTCTTCTTGGCATTTGAGGGGATCTCCTTCTTGGTTCATAAGAACCTCTTTGATTCTTCATCTTCTCTGCACCTTTGTGTCTGTTGTTCTTGGAATCAGTCTGCGAGACACAAGGGAAGAGATGGATTCTTTGGTACCCACTTATACTTGGGTCCTTGATTGTTAGTTCTGACCTTAGGGAAAACATAAGTTCCCTTTGGTACCCATTGATAATTACCAACGGGTTTATCCCTTCTATCATTTCTATGAAAGCAAGATGAAATCTTGTGTCCCTTTCGGTTACGATAACTACAATGAGCAAAAGGGTTAGAACTATGAGTGATTTCGAAAATAGTTTAAATAATGTTTTCCACCGTTTTCTTTTTCCCTTTCGTCTTGTCAAAGATAGGATTATATCCTATGCACGATCGGTCATTTGTAAATCTTTGATCTTTTAAAATGACATTGAGCATTTCACTACCCTTAGTGAACTTCTCAAGTGTTTTCGTAAGACACGAGTTTTTCTTTTCAAGATCAAGGCATTTTTCACAAATGAGATTTTCAGGAAAAGAGATTTTCTACTTGCTGTTCAAGAGTTGTATTCTTCTTTTTCAAAACAATGTATTTTTCAGCAAGTTCTTCAAACTCATTTTGAACAAGATTGTATTCAGCAAACAATTCATCATAAGAAGGTTTTGCATTATTATCTGACCAACTTGAATTTTCACAAGAAGTTGAAGGAGAATTGTTTGTTTGTTGCTTAAGCAATTTGTTTTCCTTTTTGGTGGAAATCGGTTCTTTAGCAATCTTTTTATATTCAGAATGTAAATCATTGTATTCAGAAAATAACTCATCATAAGTAGGTTACGAATCACTTACCTCTTCTTCGTTTTACGGTTGCTCTTCTCTTGCAATTAAGCGAGATATTGGCGATTCTTTTACGCTTCACTTTCATCATCGAAGAGTGTCTCCCATATGGCAGACATATATGCCTTCTTTTTGAGGTGATTGAGTCTCTTCTTCTGATCTTTTTCTTGGCCATTCAGCTGAGGACACTCAGGTCTGTAATGTCTGGCTTTTCACACTCATAACAGACAATTTGATCTCCATCTTTGAACTCGCGTCTGTTACTGGAAGTTCTTTTCTGAAATCTATCTCTGAAGCTCTGGTTCTTTTTGTAGAACTTCTTGAACTTTCGTATGAACATGGCCATTTCATTTTCATCCTCATCTTCCTCTTCCTTCACGGTATTAAGAGCGATACTTTTGCTCTTCTGTTATTTTAAATCCGAGCCCTTCTTGAATTTCGGTTTACCCTCATATTCGAGATAGACTTCCAAATAGAGCGACAAGCGACGTCATTGATTCTCCACGGGCTTCTTCTATAGCCGTGACTTTGGCTTCCAGTCTTTTGTCAAGACATTGAGGATTTTTCGACTTGAGGTCTTTCCTCATATGTTTTGCCCAGTCTTGATAATTGATTAACAAGATGAATATAACGAAGTTGAAAGTCGGCAATGGACTCACCGGTTTGCATTCTAAGGAGATCATATTCGGTTGTCAACGTGTTGATGCGATTCTCCTTTATTCCGAAGTTCCTTCGTATGCTATTTCCGGGGCTTTCCATATCTCCTTGGCGGTGGATAGGTTGCGGATACGAAAGTACTCCTTTTGGTGAGAGCACCATGAAGCATTAGGATGGCTTTCTTTGTTGAGAGTTACTTTTCTTGTCATTCTCGTTGAATTCTTCCTCATCCTTTGGAACATTAATTCCTCCTACAACTTTTGTAGGAACATAATCTCCATTCTCTATGACTTGCCAAAGACCATACTCAGAGGCTAACACAAATACTCGAATTTGGCTTTCCAAAACGAAAAGTGTTCTCCATTGAAGCTGGTGGTCTGTTGATTGAAACACCTTCGGGTAATATTCCTTCCATGATCTTTATCTCGGGATGTTAAGCCCAATCGAGAGACCTAGGCTCTGATACCAAATGAAGAGTGGAATATCACCTAGAGGGGGGGTGAATAGGTGATCTTAAAACTTTTATTATAACTTTGCACCCAAGCTGAAGCTAAACGTAAAGAGGTAGGGAAGAAGAGCTTGACACAGAAAGTTTATCCTGGTTCGGTCTAAATTCTTGACCTACGTCCAGTCCCCAGACTCTCTGGGTTTTCTACTATCACTTAATTCAGATACAAACTCTGTACTCAAGGATTATCCTCTCTCTAGGATACACTCCCCCTTACAAGTTGTAATCTGAAATCCCAATCTCAAGTCCCCTTGACTTGAGATCTTTTACAATGAATGAATGATTTGAATAAAATCTCTCTCACGAGAGAAGATAATGATAAACACTGAGGCTCTTTGTATATCAAAATACAATACAGAAAGAAAAACTAAATGTATAAGAACTCTTGAGCTTGCTTTTCGTTTCTGCTTAATCTTTCGTCGTTCTTCTAAGTTTGTAATCAGCTCTTTATATAGTGGTGAGTTGCAATGTGACCGTTACTTCTCAACTTAGTATGTTCTTCAATTGAAATTCAGTTTGATGAGGATTATAGCCGTTGGGTCCTGAACTTCACCGATTCAATTCTGGACGCGTGAAATCATTCTTGATTCTTCGCGTTAATGATTCGTTTGATCGATTTTAATACGAAACATTCTCAATATAGAGTAGTTAAATACGTTTGAATACACTAAATAAATGCCATCAATTCGTATAAACATGGTAAGTTTTGCGGTTCAAAGAATCAGGATGAAATCAGTAACGATCATATTTGTTTCCGTCTTAAACTCGAGTTCTCTAAGTCAGGCTCGAGTTCGTAAGGCTTTCTGGTTTATCTTCTGTGAGAGCAAACTCTGGAGTTTGATGTAAACTCTGGAGTTTGTTAATTTTCCAAATGGTCGAACTCGAGTTTGTGAATCCAGGCTCGAGTTCGGATAGTGGCAAACCTGAGGTTTAAGAGAGAACTCTAGAGTTTGAAAGTTAGACTCGAGTTCATAGTTCTCAGGCTCGAGTTCGAGCAAGTATGAAAGTTTGAATGCTCTCTGCCAAGGGCAAACTCGAGCTTGCAAAAACGCAGGCTCGAGTTTACAAGTTTTTGTAAACTCTTCTATTTTTGCAAACCACAGAGTAAACTCTACATAAAAACGTTAGGCTCGAGTTCGACATTTTAGGCTCGAGTTTGCGACCTTTGTAAACTAGCAAACTCTACATAAAATATGAACTCTAGAGTTTGTAAAATATTTTCTCTTTGAAAAAGCTTTCCCGCCAGAGGTGAACTCGAGCTTGCTCTAAGCAGGCTCGAGTTTACATATTTGTAAACTCTTGGAAATTATACTCTGGAGGTTTCAGGCTCGAGTTTAACAATACAGACTCGAGTTTTAAGAGCTGAATAGTACTGAACTCGAGTTCGATTATCTGGGCTCGAGTTTGGTTTTGATAAAATGTTTTTGATTTGAAATCAATTCATTTAACTTGTCAAAAACATTTATACTTGTTTACAATTGTCAGTTATCATCAAAACAGCTTGAGAACTAACATCATCCATTATCGTCCGCCTCAATTCATCAACTGGCGGTATGTAGACTCGCTTCTTAAACCTGACCAAACCACTAAGTGATAGGTCATAGTCTTGGGTCTCACTTCGAGTGATCTTTTCACGTATTTCTTTTGCCCAATCATCTTGCTCCTGAGCTTTCTCAACTTCGTCTCTCAGATCATACTCCCATTGACTAGCAAGAAGTGTAGCAAGATAGGCATCAGCAGGTGCGTGCAGACCCATGCAGATTTGATTGGATAGATTCAGATCCCTGAAATCTTCCGGCGTTTACGCTCTTGTATCATCATGTATGATACCTGCACCGTCTTCCTACTAAGAGCATCGGCAACGACGTTTGCTTTACCGGATGATACTTGATCTCCAGGTGTAGTCTTTAATCGGCTCCATCCAACGACGTTGTCTCATGTTGAGTTCTCGTTGATCGAACAAGTATTTCAAACTTTTGTGATCACAATACACTTCTACGGTTACACCGTACAAGTAATGCCTCCATATCTTCAAAGCGAACACGATAGCCGCCAGCTCTAGATCGTGTGTAGGATAGTTTAACTCGTGAGGCTTCAGCTGACGAGAGGCATAAGCCACCACTCTGCCCTGTTGCATCAGGACACATCCCAACCCTTGCCTGCTGGCATCACTGTAAACAACATACTTCTCATCTGGATCTGGGATGATTAACACCGGTCTTTGTAGTCAATCTCTCTCTCGGTTTAAAGCTCTCCTCACAGTCATCTCCCATATAAAGGGTTGATTCTTCCTCGTAAGCTTTGTCAATGGTAGGGCAAGGCGAGAAATCCCGTATGAATCTGCGGTAGTATCAGCTAGACCAAGAAAACTACGGATCTCCGTCACGAGTCTCTGGCCGTTTCAGTCCCGAAGCCCGCTTCCACCTTGCTGGATCAACAAAGAACTCCGCCGCTAGATATAACATGGCCCGAAATTTCACTTAGGCGGCCAAAATTCGCATTTGCTCGGTTTAGCATAGAGTTGCTTCTCCACAGTATGCTTAACACCTTCCTCAGATGTTCTTCGTGCTCCTCTTTGCTCTTGGAGTAGATCAGAATGTCATCAATGAACACCACCACAAATTGGTCTAGGTGTTGTCGGAAGATACGGTTCATGTAATCCATGAATATCGCAGGTGCATTTGTCAATCCGAAGGGCATCACAAGGAATTCATAATGGCCGTACCTGGTCCTGAAAGCTGTCTTGGAAATATCACCATCTTTAACTCGCAACGCAGATCAATTTTGAAAAGATAGTGGAACCGGATAAGCGATCCAAAAGATCATCAATCCAGGGAAGTGGGTACTTTTTTTTGTTACTTTGTTCAATTCACGGTAGTCAATGCGAGTCGGAAGCTTCCATCTCCGTGAAGAGGTAGACGGATAAGGTCCACTTTAGAAACTCGTCCATCCACGTTAGCAATACAATTTATACATGCGTCAGAAGCTAAAGATTTTACACCAAGCGGTGTAGACACTACCAAATCATAAGGTAAACTACAGGCATTCATTCCTAGGCGACTTGCACAATCATAGGAAATGAAAGAATGGCCCTCGACCAGCATTGTTGTTGTTGAAGTTCCTTGATCTCTGGAATCCTCTGAGGTTGCGCTCAGTCATTCGACAAGTTTCTACTGCGTTCGTCAAATTCTGGAATCGCTGGGACATGAGCCTTTCACCAATTTCCTATTTTAACCCGTGAATCAGTATATTCACCATACTGCTTTCATCGTTGCCCCTTCGAAGATGTGTTGAGTATCGAGACAGGTTGGTGAACCGGGCGTAGTAATCGTCGAATGATTCCTCCTGTCCCTGTCGGATATGGAGAAATTCCGACTCCTTGTTCATTTTCACTGAAGGAGGGAAATATTGTTCATGAAATTTCTCCAGAAATTTCTCCCATGTCACGGGACATCTTCTTCTTCGTCATTCTCCTCGTTTTCTTCATTGTTTCGCTCTTCCTCCTTGTGTTGCCGTGCTTCCAATTGTCTTTGGGCTTCTTCATCCTGTTGATTTTGTCTTGCCAACAGAGCATCTATGATAACCCTCTGCTCTTGGAGAGTTCTTCTCAGTTCTTGTACTTCGTTCTGTTCCGGTTGGTTGGGTATAATATTTTGTTCGGGTATTGCGTCCATTTGAGGCTGCTTGCCTCCTCGTATGCCTCGACCTCGGCCCCTACCTCTTGGTGCACCGGCACCACTTATGATGGCCATGTTTTAACTTTTCCTTTATATCAAATAACGGCTAAGTGTCAGAAAAATAACACAACACATGGCATCAAGACATATATATTTTCACATTAGATGTAATGTACATGCTAACGTATATTACATCATCCAAGCTGGTTTATGACCGGTGGTTACATCGTATATCCCACGCTTTGTTGTCATCAGATGAATGATCTGAGCCAACCGGTTTCTCCGGCTCTAAAGGTATTCTAGCCATTGACTCAGGGTAGTACACTGGGTCAGAATCATATTTTGGTTTGGGGTCATCAGAAATATCAGGGTTTCGTCTTCGTCCTGCCGTCTCTAGAACTACAAATCTACGAGCGTTACGTCCTATTATTACGGGATAGAAAATCTACGAATTTTTGTTTATGTCCATCACTACCTATTACACCAGGGTCATATCAGTACTCATTTTCAAAAAGTGCTCAAAGTCAAAAGGCTTAAGAACCTAACTCCGTTATCCGAACAGAATGGCCAGGTAAGTGTCTACCATGGGGGCCTCACCGACTTATACGGCGACTGATTGGCACACCCACGTAAACTAGCCTTGCCTTCGGCACCAAACCGTTCGTGGTAACATAGTTAAACACTTGCCAGAAAGATTGCTCTGATACCATAAATGTAACATCCCATTTTCTAAAGCGGAATTTTTTTTTTTCAATCAGAGTAGAGCATTGGAGTGAAAGAGTAACTGATCATAACAAAACATGAACCATAGTGTAATAGAGTAATGACATTACAGTGATCCTACTTGTTCAAAAGATAAGTACAGAAAGCGATAAGATAAATCCGGCCGGAAGCCTACTCCTGCTGCTTTCCCCTATCACCGATCCGTGGTCCTCCGGATCCTGAAGCTACAGCTGAGATTCAATTCACCGCATTGAATCTCAGGTAACGGTTAACCTTATGCTCAAATAAAACAGTATATAGACAACAGATATTCATGACATAACAGCAACATCCCATCAGAAGTGTGACACAGACAGAACATAAGCATGAAGCAAATATGTAAGGTCCTACACAACAACATTGTGACACAGACATGACATAAGCATAAAGCAGTATGTAAAGTCCTACACATATATAGCCTGCACATTACCCTGTGCCACGAACACGTGTCCTCAGCGTTAGGAAAACTCAAAGCGGTATTATCATGTCTATAACCCGTACAAGGCTGTATGTATAACGACGACCCTAAGCGAGCCCGGTATATGAACGTATCTATGACATATATGTATATGAGAGCTATAGGATTAGTGTTACGATGCGCGTCCGTACCTTCGTTGGCGTACGTAGATGTTTACGGCGAGCGTACTTTCTGACGGAAAACAGCGGTTTGTCCGACAGCGGCACGTTGGACAGCGTAACGGTAGCAAACTAGGATTTCTGACGTCCTATAAGAGTAATATCACTTTCATTAGTGATTTGATACAATAACTAGCATTTTAGGTAAAAATTACCATTTTGCCCTTCTACCCCTAATTGGCGGAATTTCGCCAGCACTTCGTTACTCTGACTACTTTTCTTCCCAAAATTTCGCCAGAACTTCGACGCCATTTTGATTTTTGAAAATAAAGACTAAAATAGCCCTCCCATATGATATCCAATCATACTTGAAAAATTAAAGGCTATTCTAACAAATTCTACCATTACTTTTGAAAAACTGCGAAAGCTTCAACTTTTCGGTGACTCGATCCCTACTATGTTTTTACCTCTGCATATTTTTTCAACGCAAACAATGCCTAAAACAAGAATAGTTGATTCCATCCAGGGCTCCAAAAGTCAGTCTGAAGTTTACGGGAAAGCGTGACAGTTACAGAATTGAATTCCGGAATCATCAACCTCTGGACAAAAATTCACTGATTCCAAATATGTCCAGATAATTCTCAACTTTTTCCCAGATGTTGAGTTAGAATTTATTTTCTTGAGATCCAAAAATATGACTATCCGCATTTTTCCCTATTTCGTCTTATTAGGAAAATGCTCTACCGGCTCGGAATCAACTTAGGAAAAGTCTAGCGAAGATAAAAATCCACTGATCAATATTTTATCTTGACTTTGGAAAACCTATTTCTGGTACTCTAGATAGGATCCGTTTCCTATTTATTATGTTACTATTCACTATATAATAAAATATTCATATGTCTTAATCAAAAAATCTCAAAAAGAACCTTATTCCTTATCCTTTGAGATTTTTGGTCCTTTTATTATTAATTTTCGTTTTAATTAATTAATTAATTAATAATATATAAAATAATTATTTAATAATTTTTTTATATAATTTTTTTACAAAATTTTCCTATTGGTCCATTCTTGTATTTAGGCTTAAAATTACTTAATCTCATCAATTTTTCTTGAAAATTTCCAATTAACTAACAAATAAATTTAGGCTAATTCTTAGCCATTTACCAAAAATTTTGGAGCTTTACATAATTATCCTTGAATTTCCTTTAGAAAATAAGATAATATAACATACTCTTTGAGACCACATATTCACCTTTTAAAAAAATAGTTATTTAATTTATCAGGGTATTACATTTCGTGTTAGTATAAGATCAAGGGAGCTAGTCCCAAGAGACAAAAAAAAAGAAGTCAAAAACGTCCCACAGAAAATTTTGATATCACAATGATATCAAAAAGTTATTAAAACTCACAGATAAAGTTATTAATCACGTACTAAAAGAGTTGTTAATGGGATTATTGTGATATTAAAATTTTTTGTTGGACTTTTTTAACATTTTATTGGCCCTTTGGGACCTTAAAAGGATTTTCCTTAAGATCGACAATGCTATATGGTTTTCCTAAAATACTCCCTTAATTATTATCTCACACTGATGAAACTCCTTTAATAATATATACCATTGATAGAAATAGCTTATGAAAAATTTTATAATTTAACAAATAAATGGAATTGATATATTACATTTAGAACGAAACTAACTGCTCCTCAACTAATTTCTTTAGGGACGGATGGAGTATTAAAAATAGTTTTAAATTATTACTCCCTCCGGTCCTAATTATAACATTTAGGAGTTGATTTTGGTTCTAATTATAAGACAACATTCTAATTATTGTCAATTTCTTCCTAAAATACCCCTATTTTATTATCTCAAGTGTGTTTGGTTTTTGGTGATTACATATGTGTGTGTGTCTATATACAAATTGTTCTGGTGTAGAACACAGATGTCTAGCCCTGAGGGGCTAGTATATTGATATTGATTGGGACTTGACCTAGGAGCAAAGCCTAGTGCCTACGTACCTTGAAGAGGGATCAAAGTCCACGTAGTTCGAAGATACTTGGAGGCGTTTAGCCAAAGGGGGTGGTGTGTGTGCTCTGTGTAGGCGGTATGTAAATAGCCAGAGAGTAGAATATGTGTACCTTAGGGTTTACCATCTATTTATAGAAGGTACCTTAGGGTTAGGGTTTGGACTGGTGGGCCTCTGTGCCTCCAAGCCCAAGTGATGTGACGTCATATCTGTGCCACGTGGATTGCCCCTCGTTGGACCATATATTGAGTATGGGCCTTATGTAGGTCCGTAACACAAATATACATACATATATACACAGACACATATACAAAGACACACACACACAGATATATGTGTGTGTGTGAGTGTATATCTATGTGTGAATACATATATGTATATGTGTGTGTGCCTATCAATATATATGTGTGTGTGTGTGTGTGTATTTTTTTTTGTGTGTGTGTGTGTGTTCATATATATGTGTGTAGATATATGTATGTGGGTGTGTGTGTGCGCGCGCGCATGTGTGTATCTATATTTATATGTATACATATATAACAAGACCATTATTTCAATTAAAAAGCGTGTGGAAAAGAAAATTCTAAGTTGGACAAGTATGTGGTAGGGGTTGTTAATTCACTTTTACTTATATTATTTTAAATTTATATTAGGGAATTTTAGGAAAATGAGTTAAATTAACTAATTTAACTTCTCTCCTTAATCTCCCCAAAATCGGTTAAATATGTCTTATAATTAGGACGGGAGGGAGTATATGTTTCAAATTAGTGCTTGCTTCTTTAAGAGAAGCAAAAGATAAAACTTTTGTAAGCTCAGTAGCGGATTATGAGTCACTGGAAAGTCACTTTATGTCTCAGAAAATTAGTACTACCTCCGGTCCTAAGAATAAAACCGGATTGATTTTTTTTAGGGATTAAGGGAGTTAAATAAGTTATTTAATCATATCATATATTGTTTATCTTTAGATTATATATTAGTTTATTAGTCAAACTAATTAGTTTGGAGAAAAAATACAAATACAAATACTCTAAAGTAATTTAATTAGTTTCTTTAATCTTTAAAAAAAAAGTCAATTTGATTTTATAATTAGAACCCAAGGGAGTAACATAACCATCTATTGCTTTTTCTTGGACAAGTGGATGAGCCAATTAACGAACAAAATGTGTGTATAAATACATACATAAATATAAAGTTTTTTATGCTTAATGTCCCATAAAACGCCAATTTATAATGATCGAGTGGAGGAATATTTTCCCATTCAATACCTATCCGAATCGGATATATTCCCAATAGAATCTCTGAGGAACTATTTTGCTAGATCCATGTATATATACTCCCTCCGGTCCTAATTATAAGAGTTATTTAACCGATTTTGGAAGATTAAGGAGATGAGTTAAATTGGTTAATTTTATTCATTTTCCTAAAATGCCCTTATATAAATTTAAAATGACATAATTAAAAGTGAATTACAACCCCGCCACATATCTCTTCAACCAATTTTCCTTTCCACACGTTTTCTAATTGAAATAATGTTTTTATTATATAAACATATATGTGTGTGTATATATGTGTATACATATAGATCTATCTACATACATACATAGATACACACACATATATAGACACACACACACATATATCTACACATATATATTGACACACAAATATAAAATGTATACACACATATAAATGCTCCTAATAATAAGTATAAATAGGGGTATTATAAAAAAAAAATTGACAAAATTAAAATTAAAACTTGCTCTTATAATTAGGACCAAAACCAACTCCAAAATGTGTTCTTATAATTAGGAAGGGAGTATATTCCATGACATTTTTCGACAACGTTTATACTGAGTGTCTACATAAAAGATACCGGGAAAAATTGTTCAAAATATGTTATTCATATGATGATGATTGATGAATGATATTTTGTCAATTCTACCCCTATTTAATTTCTATCGAAAAGAGAGAAAGAGTAGAGAGGCGTATAAAAATCATTTAGAGAAATACAAAAACAATGTAATAATGGGTCTTTCTTGTGGTCTGTTTGGGTGTTGGTTGTATTGCTTGATACTTAGAGGTGGAAATAGATCGAGCTCCTATCAGATGACTTATAACCTGACCTATTTAATAAATAGGTACAAGTCAAGCTAAGGCCTATTAAAAGCCTAAATATGTAAATAGACCAGGATTATTTTATTGAGGCCGAGTTTGATTAACATTAAAAAAATATAATATATTTATGTTAATTCTTATTTAGTGATGTATTTGTGGTGGCATAAAGTCTGAATATCTGTTGTTAAACCTTATTTCCAAATTGGAGGCATTCTTCACCGATTCGTTGGCTGTTAAACCTTGGCTTGCGTTCTTTTGCTAATACTAATTTATTAGTTTAAGCTGATTCATTGTTTTGATGTCCGATAGATTTATCAAAACTTAACTAAGATGATATGAAAGTTTTGATTCATTGCGCTGGACACCTGTTGTTGAGTCAAAAGCATATATCGCAATGAGTGTATTTGGGATAGCGGTGGAAAAATTGACTTATTTGCAATCTGACTTATGAAAAAGTAAGATTGAGTAAAAGTCAGATTGTGTAATATGATTTATGTTTGGATTGGCGGTAACATAAGTAGCTTTTGTGAAATACTTGTTTGGAATTATGGTAGCATAAGTGACTTTTGAGTAATTACAAGATAAAAATAAAAATAAAAACTACAATAGGTAGATTGAGGTGTTGTACAATACGGGGATGCAAGAAATTATCTGAACTCCCCCTATCTAACAAGATCTAGATGTCGACCCCATGTATGGAGCCTGTGAAACGTATCATAACTGCACCTTGAGTACCCTTGGAAGCTGGTAATGATATGTGGTGTAAAGTACCATCGATTTGTACGTCATTGACCTCTGGTTCGCAAATCTCATCAGATTCGTCTTCCTCCACCATGAGCATCAGCTATTTCTTTGCACATTTGTGAGTTTGTGAGACTTTCTCATCACAGTTATAACACAATCCTTTTTCTCTTAGAATCTGCATCTCGGCTGGGGTCATGCGTTTAAGTGGCAATCGAGTAGGTGTAGGTAATAAGGGAGGCAAGTTGACTTTGCCGCCATCGTTGGACAAAGGAGACGTTCCGTTGACTGGGGATGTGAAACCAGTGCAACTCTTGCTACTAGGGCTCAAGTGAGAGAAATGACTAAGTCCCTGGATTCTAACAGGCTTACCCCACTCGGAGGCGTCGTTAAATAGTTTTGCTAGGGTCATGACTTGAAGATCTGAGGCTGGTTTTTGAACCAAAATGTCTCGTCGTAAATCAGGCTTTGATCCGCCGATATAACAATCCAATAATGCTGCCTGTGGAATATCCGTGGTGCGATTAGCCAAGGTTAAGAACTGACTGTTATAGAGCTCAAGCTTACCCTGTTGCACTAATTTAAATAATTGTGAATGTGCATAGTCGAATTGCGAGGGGCCATATTGATCTTCGATGGCTTGAGTAAGAGCACCCTAGTGAGGAATGCGGCCATTTTTGTCCGTCATCTGGAACCATGGCAGGACGTCGCTGTCCATATGAACCGAAGCGATGACGATTCATTGGGACTCTGGAATGTCGAAATATTTGAAATACTGCTCTGCTTTGAATTTCCATTGCAAAGCTTCTATGCCATCGAAGCGGGGGAAATCTAGTTTGATTTGACGACCAAAAAGAAGAATTGGGTGGCCGGGATATGGGATGTGCCTGACGCTATCGAATCATTTTTTTGTCTCGAACCATAACTCTCGGATTTCCTGTCTAAATGATCTAGTTTCAGCATGACGCCTTCCACAAAGCTTTCTAAACAGATAAACTGACTATTGGCGTCATCAACAAACTCGCCAAACTTCCGTTGTTGGGTGGTGGTCTCATCGATAAATTCGCTAAACATCCGTTGGTCGGCTTGAAGTTCCTTCAATCGGGTATTTTCAGCCATTCGAGACTCAATGGAAGCACCAATGTAATGAATGTGATAACAAATGAAATAGTGCTAAACTTCAATTCAGAGAAGATAAAACTTCTGTATAATATTTTGCATATATCCAATCACAGTAATGAAGTCCAGAATTACAGATATGAAAAGGAATGATAACTAATAGAGAATAAATCTAATAGAGTAACATAATGAGAATAAGTTGAGAAGGAGAAATGAGAGAGGGAGAGAGAGTCAGATTCCAATACAATTTCCACACCCATTCACTAACAACTTTTGTCTTCTTATAAAGCTCCCAATCTCCAATTCCCTGAGCTTCCAAGGCCTTTGCTTCGCTCTTTCACTTCGTCTAATGGGCCTTATTTTGTTCTCCATCCTTGGGCTATTCCTTGTTAAGCCCATTTCTTCTTCATTCATTATAGACAGTAACATTTGTTTGAGAATTTCTCCTAATAAAATATGTATGGCCATTTTGAACCGTGAGTTGCCAATATTTCTTACACCCATAAATGACCTGTGCGTGCTAGTTTTACGAGGTTCTTTTATACGTAAGGCATCAAATATTAACATAGCCACACATTTAATTCTTCATACTCTGTTACCTCTTCATCTATAATAGATGATAGTAACTTGTGGCACTTGACACATACTTCTCTTAGGGTTTGTTTGGTTCGACGGAGGGAAGGGAAAGGGGAAGGGGGGGATTTTAATGGAGGGGAGGGGATAGAAGGGATTTTAATATTACATTGTTTGGATTGATCAGAAGGAAGGGGAGGGGAATGATTTTAATATTACCTTGTTTGGTTTAGGAGGGGAGGGGAGGGAGATTTTTTTCACTTTGACAAGTTTACCCATATGTTATAAGAGGGATTTTAAATGGGTAAAAATAAAATACACATGAATTACTACCAAATGTCAACAAAGAAACAGATACACTAAAGATGTGATACAACCAGAATCCAACATAACAATGAAAAAAGAAACAAACTTGCACTAAGAACAACAAGCATAAATAAACTTAAAAAGCCAGAGAAAAAATGGCATACATAACAATCTCCTAATCAGCCACTACCATATTGTTTTTTGGTTTCTGAGAAGCATGCGGGTTCACATCAAGACTGCATATATAATCCACTGTCACACCAATTTTAAAGGGGACCACTCTTAATCTCTGCACTTAATAATGTTCAAACTGTTTTCTTCATATCTCCTATTTATATATAGGAAAGAGTTAGAAATAAATAATGTATTGTGTATTTATTTATTTATTCCTTATATATTGTAGGGATTCATTTGTATTATGTAATAATCCTGTTAGGGACACATGTCAATGTACCATTGGAGCATTGAGTCTATAAATAGAAATATGGAGGCTCAAGCTATTTTGAGAGCTTGACCTAATTCATCCAATTCTTATCTGAAAGCTTGTTCATTATATTCACCAAAGCCACCAGCCAATGATGACTTCTTCTCTTCCTTCACCATCATCTTCTTCTTCATGTTTATTCTTTCGCTTGTGATGCCCTCCATAGCCAAACTAACTGAAAAAAAAATCAAACTGATATGCCTCCAAACCAGAGACCCTCCATTCTGCTTTCGAACCATCAAGTCAGATCCTCGTGCGGACATATCCAACATTCAAACCCTAGCAAGAATGATCAATAAGGCTCATAATTACGCGAGGAAGACCTACAATGAGATCGATCGGTTCGATCATCGCGATCACCGGCAATTGTAGCGTGAGAGAGAAGTCCCAGTTATTTGCTGAGAAGTACAAGGAAGCCATGGCTGAATTTGCTGGTGTAAAGCAAAACTTGGTGTTACGAATCTTTGCAACATTGTCTGGTTCATCGAGTGAAAAGGGGACTTGGGTATTTTTGGAATAAAAGAAAAAGACAGGGGTATCTTAGTCCACTGTCACACCAATTTCTATAATCCCTCCAAATCCGTCCGATTTGGGGGGTGACGTTTTTGAGGGAAGATGGGGGAAATTTTAAAAAATTTCCCCTCCCCTCCTAAAAATAACATCAGCCAATCAAGGGGAGGGGGCTAAAATCCCTCCATCCTCCTCCCCTTCCCTCCGATTCCCTCAAACCAAACAGACCCTTAATGTACCCTTTCTTAATTTCTTTATTTTGTTAAAGTATTTTTTTTTTTACCCCACTACGCTTTCTCCCTTTCAAACCCAGATACTCATCCTCGTCAGTCATCATTTCCCTCGAACCAGAGCCATCCCACTCTCATCTTCTTCTCCCTCTCTCTCTAGTCTCTATATATTCCATTTACACGCCTTCCTCCTTCTTAGCCTCACCCTCTTCTCTCAATTCTCTTTTCCCCCAATCCAAACTTCAGTCTTTTTACATAGTCTTTAATCTCAAACTATGAAAGAGTCCTTCGTTGTCCAAGACGCCTATGTCTTCAAGACCTCCCTCTTCTTCTCCGGCAACGACTTCATTGTCTATGACTCCCATGGCCAGATCGTCTTTCGCGTCAACATTTACGAACTAGACGCTCGCGACAAAGATGAGCTCATCCTCATGGATCCCCATGAGGACCATTGATTAACCTGAAAGATGTGAGAGAAGGCCGAATTGAAGACGCCATGGGAGTTACTCTCATCATCTCTCAACAGCTAGATAAGGAGAAGAAGGACGATCAGACTTGCCCAATTGGACGCCCCTTACCTCATTCCTTTCCTCCTCCGCGATCCTCTCCTTCATCACTACCAATGTCACGCCCGCTCTCACTCATCTCTTTTCGGTCTTTCATAGTGCCATTGCACGATTTCTCATATAACAAACAGGAAACATAAGAACGAGCTAGCAAATCTCCTTACATAGCACAAAACTTGGTTGTTACTCTTCTGTAAGATCTATGAGAGAGAAAGAGAAGCAAGTCACTCTTCAAGTTCTGTGAGAGAGAGAAGCAAGTCTTAACTCTTCTACAAAATCCGTGAGAGAAGAGCAATATATACATTACTACTGTGGCCAGGCAACATGCTACGTTTGAGAATGTGCTTTTCCAAAAACTCTGAAAATGAGTTTATGAGATAAGTCCCTTTTCACTTAAAAGCACGATTGGGGATAAGACTCGGTCAAACATGTTAAAATTCTAAAAAGTTCCAAAAGCCCAATTTGGGCCTCCAAAAAGTGCGATTTGCCAATGAAACGTGGTACCAAACATGCTCAATGTTGGTTGTATTTGTGATAAAAGGATTATGTATTTATTTTATTCTTGAGACCTGGTGTATTTACTTTAAATTCATTCTTTAGTAGCTACACAAAAGAGATTATATGAGAGTATTGCATACTGTTTGATTTTCTTTACTTAATTTATTAGTGTTAATTTTGTTATGTTGTATTGTTGCGTTCTTTTATATATTAGTGGGTCTTTCATATAATTTAGATTTTAAATAATAACTCTTTAATTAATTTTTATTTAGATTCATTAATCATTAAATTATATGAATTAAATAAAATTAATAATATTGTAGCCTTTAAATAGACTCCAGGCATATTTAAAACCTACAAGGTGTAGGCTTCTAAACCTACTCAAAGTCTACTTAGCCTAGCTTTTGAGCTTATTTATGACGGTGGAATATCACCTAGAGGGGGGTGAATAGGTGATCTTAACAAACTTTTCGCAAGACACACTTGAAAATAAATACTCAGAGGTAGAGAAGAGAAATGGACACGAAGAGATTTATACTGGTTCGGTCTAATGCTTTGACCTACGTCCAGTCCCCAAGTACACCTTGAGATTTCCACTAACTCTTTAAACACAAGTACAATTACCCACTCTGTAACTCAGAATGATCCTTTCACACTCGGACTCACTCCCCCTTACAAGTTGTAATCGTACACCCTTACTTAAGGTTCCATAACCTTAAGTTTTAACAACTGAAATAACGAAGGTGTTTAACAGCTCCTCACGAGTGGATGAAATATGAACACTGAAGTATCCGAAGATACTAAAGACAATTGATGACGTAGTTGATCACAGTAGTACAGAATTGTATGTCTCATATTCTTGTATGTGTTGAATTGAATTAGATGGCCTTTTATAGCGTTACCCATTTCATGTCGTTGAGTGACTTGAAACTAGCCGTTGAGACTCGTCGCTTCTTCTGTTTTCCATTTTTGCTCGTCATTGAAAGTTTATGACCGTTATGTCATTTAGTGAATTTGCTTCGTCTGTGCAGATAATCGCTCTGAGTGATAGCTATATCAAATGTTTCCAAAATGGAAGAACTTCATCTGTTTCTCGACTATTGTTCTGTTCTTTGACGCGTGAGATTAATGCTCTGATTTGCTTTGCCGTCAATGAAGTGTTGATTACCTGAAACTTATTTAAACATAATGATTAAATATGAATTAAGCGAGTTTGAATATGGTCAGTAATAATTGTAAGGTGACCCAATAATTATGAGAGATGATTAGCCATTCGTAGGATAACGTCTTAAGAGCCTAAAAGTGTATTCTCGAGAATTACTTTGGTATTCTCGAGAATTGACAGCGGAGAAGTGAATCCAAAATGGGTATCCTGATGATTCTCGAGAATCATGATTTAATTCTCGAGAATGAGGCGTTCTGGATTTTTCGTAGTAGGACGTTCTCGAGAATCATATGTGTATTCTCGAGAATCAGATGTTTTCCAGAAGGCATACAATGTGGTTGGTCATGGCATTCTCGAGAATCAAAACTAGTTCTCGAGAATTGATGTTTCCAAAGAGATGAAGAAAGACTTAGCCAGAGCATTCTCGAGAACCATGAGTTGATTCTCGAGAATCAGAGTCCTTTGAGTCTGATATGCGATGTTCGGTTAATACTCGAGAATTGCAAAGCCATTCTTGAGAATCATAAAGCGCTGAACTCTGACAGGAGATGTTTTGGCTAGTACTCGAGAATCATGACCATTCTCGAGAATCATAAGATCATTCTTGAGAATCAAAAGCGGTAGTGCACTGAAGGCTGAGCTTTGAAATGACATTCTCGAGAATCACATCTACATTCTCGAGAATGATGACTGAGTTTCTTAGCTGGTTATATTCTGATTTTAGGAAACCTTGAGATAGCTTTTTAAGGTTGTTATCATCAAAACATTTTGAAGCTAACATTCTCCCCCTTTTTGATGATGACAACACTTTGAAAAAAAAAAACTTTGAATGAAGTTTGAGGTTTTGAGAAATCAGATAAAGGAAAAACAGACACACAGTAATTTAACCAAGAGTGCAAACCAGATAAAAACAAGTTAATGTAGCAATATGTGATTTTGAACTAAGTTAGCATTCATAGTATTCCATGATAAGTTCATAACATCAGAAAGCATACTACATCAAATATAAATAGCTACATTAGAGAAAAAAGTAAACTTCAACTATCTTCAAGCTTCTTCTCCCCCTTTGTCATTAGTCAAAGAGGGGGCTGGAGCAGAGGGACGGACATCAGATGTGGGAGGGACCAAAGAAGGAAAACCAGAGGGTTGGAATGGAATAATAGCTCTGCTGGAGTCAAACAAAGGAGCCAGGCCAAAATCAAAGGGAGGAGAAACTGGAGGGTATGAGGCACAACAGATGTAGAAGTAGGAGGCTCCTTTGAAGGAGCAAGATTGGTCACAATGTTGGTCAGAGTGCCATGGAAATCCTGAACCATGAGCTGAGTTTTTTGTTGTTGTTGAGACAACTTCTGAACTTCCTGTTTGATGATCAAATAACACAGACAGGCGAGAGTCCGTTTCTACTTTGTGATCTGACATTTCTGAGTCCATGAGAATGTCAAGATGAGCTTTCAAATTTGTCATCTCAGTAGACATAGATTTGATCATGTTGGAATTCAACTGTTGAAATATTTCCATTGCCTTTGTAAGGGATTCAATCTTCTGAATGAGAGGGGCTAGAGCAGTCTATAGAGAGGCCTCAAATAGGTGATGAATCGCAGCCTGTGAGAAGGAAGGAGCAGGTATTGAGGAAGGTCCTGCCTGTGAGGATTGAGCTTCTTCTGGCTTCTTGGAGGAGTGGGGTTGAGAAGGACCATCTACTATTTCCTTTTGCTTTTTCTGAGGCTTAGAGGCTTCTGTGAAGGAAATCTTCATATAAAGGAGATGTGATTTTCCAAATTTCTTGGGAAACACACTCTTGTCACCTTCAAGAGGATACCAAACATTGTTAAATCCAAGAATTTGAGATATCAGATTAGGATAGGGAATGGTGTACTTCTTAGATACAGCAAAGGTAGATAGGAAGGCAGACATCTCTGAGATGACGAGTTTGCCCAAATTTCTTGGTTCATTGGCAATTATATAAGCAAAAAGTTGGTAGTCTTTGAGCACGAAGTGAGTAAAGCTTTGACCTTTATTGATCAAGTTGCGACTATAAAGATACCATAGGACCCGATAAGAGTCAGACATCTGAGAAGGCTTAAATTTCAGAGACTCGCCATCATACTGTTCATTGGGTAACAGAGTTTTAAAGCAAGCGGGTTCAGATAATTTAGGTGGATCTTCAGGGGCATTAGAGATCCCAAAGTAGGTATTGAGGATATCTGCAGTAATGGCTATCTGTTTCCCCCTAACAGTGGTAGTTAAGATAATCTCTCCCTTATCTTATTCTTCCTCAATCATATTGTAATAAAACAGTTTGACAATCATTTGGGAATAAGGAGTGGCAATACCAAGTAAGGGCATGTATGGTGTCAGCCAAGGAGAGAGATCTAGATTGCAATCACGTTTAAATGCTTGTAAGTCCAGATAGACAGTTGGACAAAAAGGTCTACTCTCATAAGCAACTGTAAAAGCTGGTTCAGAAGGGATTACCACAGGGGATTTGCAGAATCCTGGAGGACAATGAAAAGCACTCTTGTAATACCCTAAAATTTGAATTAGGGAAAATATCATAATGATCTTATTTTCTAAGGAAAGTACTGTGGGAATTAAAGGAAAAATCTCTTGGAAATTAGGAGAAAAATAATAATGTGCCAAAATGACGAAAATGCCCTTGTAGGACATAAATAACTTAGGAAAATTATGAAAAATCCTGAGAGGTAGTAAAATAATTATTAAAATTGAGAGAATATATTGTCTCTAATTTTGGTAATTTAATAAATTATAAGCTTGGAAAAATTGTAAATTAACAATTATAAAGTATTTGGAGATGGTAACTAACTCCATAATTATTGATATTTTACCAGGGAGATAAAATAGCAATGTTAATTCAGATTGTGAGAGGAAGTAATTAGTTCTAAATAAGAAAATTATCAACAAATATTAAGTGATTAACTAAATAATTATTGATTAATTATTTAAGCTTGAACAATGGAATAATTGTGATAAATTATGTAGAATTCTATAATTAATGGTTTATGGCTAGAAAGTTTGCATAAATATATTTGCTAATCATTGGGAAAAGATTAAGAAAAACAAATGAGATTAAGTAATTTTAAGCCTAAATGCAAGAATGGACCAATAGGAAAAAGTTATGAAAAATTATGTAAAAATAATAAAAATAAAAATTAAATAATTAATTTAATATATATATATATATATAATATGTGTGAGGGCCGACATGAATTAGGGAAAAAGAAAGAAAAAAATAATAGATGGAGTGTAATTTTAAAACACTTATTTAAAATATTAATTAAAGTAAAAAGTAAAAAATAAATAAACACCGATAGGAATTGGATCCTATCTAGAGAACCAGGAACATGATTTCTGGAGTCAGAGTATATTATTATTAAGTGGATTTTTATCTCGGATTGGGCTGTTACAGAAGTTAATTCCGAGGTCGGTAGAGCATTTTGATAATAAGACGAAATAGGGAAAATCTGAGAAAAAGGCAGATAGCCACAAAAATCATAACTCAACATCTGGGAATGAGTTGAAAATTTCCTGGACATATTTGGAATCAGTGGATTTTTGTCCAAAGGTTGACGTTTCCGAAAGTGAATTCTGTAACCGGCACGTTTTTCCGTAAAAATTCAGCAGGACCGGAGAATACCTAGACGAGGTCAAAACTTGGTTTAGACCAGATATTTTTGGTAAGTGAGAAAGGGGTTTCAAAGTTGTAATTCCGGATTTTTGGGATTTTACGCGATTAAGCGAATCGGACACCGATCGGAGAATTTCTGTCGGACCAGGGCATAAGGCAACCCGTGACATCATCCAGATGACATCACATGGCTGCCACATAAGCCCCTTATGTCGACCAAGGCAATCTAAGGGCCAAAAAGAAGACTTTCAAATGAAGCAAGATCTGACGGTTGTGGTTCGATATGGTAAAGTGTGAATAGTAACCCTCCAACCCTTATAAATACCCCCTTGCTCCTTAGAATTCCTCACACCATTTCTTGAGAGCCTTGGCCGAATCTAGAGAGAAGTTAGAGAGAAGGAGGAGCCCGGGGAATTCTGAAGCGAAGCTCTGAGTAAGTTTTTCGGTACTCAGTCTTAAGTTTCGGTAGTTAGCGTAGAAATGTTAGAATAGTCTTTAATCTTCCGAGTATGATTAGATATCATATGATAGGGGTATTTTAGTCCTAAATTTCGAAAATCATGGTGGGGTCAGAGTTCTGGCGAAATTCCGCCGATTAGGGGGTCAGGGGTAAAATGGTCATTTTGACTAAAAATATCCGTCGTAATGATAGATCCTTAACAAGTACGTTGTTATATTGATAGGATATCTCTGATAAGGTTCTGACCTACTGTCGTACCGTATTCCGCTAGAAATACCGACGACCGTCAACGAAGGTACGTTCGCGTACACTACAAAAAAAATTGATTTTTGCTACGGAAAAAATCCGTAGCAAATCGATTTTGCTACGGAAAAATGCCAAAATTCCGTAGCAAAATCGATTTGCTACGGAATTTGCTACGGATTTTTTCCGTAGCAAAAAACCCCGTAGCAATTTGCTATGGATTTCGAAAATCCGTAGCAAATTGCTACGGATTTAAATTCCGTAGCAATTTTTGCTACGGATTTTAAATTTCGTAGCAAAGTTTGCTACGGAATTTAAAATCCGTAGCAATTTGCTACGGATTTTTTTCCGTAGCAAAGTTTGCTACGGATTGATATTCCGTAGCAAATTGCTACGGAATTCAATCCGTAGCAAAATTATTAAAAAAAATTAATTTATTTTTTTTTATTTTTATTTTTTGAATCTTTTTAAATTTAAATTTTTTTAATTGTTTTCTTTTTTTAAATTTTTTTTCTTGAAAATTGAATGCAAAAGTATCATTAATATAATAAAAAGAGTTTAGAGAAAACAAAATATATATAATAATGTTGTAAGGAACAAATACTAAAAAGTAGTCTAAACATCAGCATTGTGATCATCATCATCACCAGGAGCCGACCCCGAACCCGTTTGTGTCATTAGAGACAGGAGTTGAAGCTGCATTTGTCTCATCATCTCCGCTTGCTGATCCATCTGATGTCGCATCCTCTCCCGTCCTGTTGCATCGCAAGCTCCATCCTCTCTCGTTCCTGATTCATCGCCTGCTCCATCCTCTCCCGTTCCTGAAGCATCTCCTGCCTCATGATGTCCTGTTGCTGACTCATCTGTGTTGCTTGCTGCTCCACTAACGCCTTCATCTTCTTCAGCTAAAACAATAAAGGTAATAAATGTCTAACCGCTACTTGCTGCGCCCTTTGGCTAATCCATTGTCTCTCACTCCCTTCAGACTATAGGGAATGGGTCCGCTCAAAGGTAGCCCACTCAATCGATCCTTCAGGAACTTCCCCAGACTCTACCTGCAAACGCAGATGATGACCTTGTTGGGATCCGTACACGCAGCAGAGTAAAAAAAATTACGGATCCCTTAGGCGGATCGCTCAACGGCGTTTAAATCAAGGTTTAGGGTTTCCGAATCGTACCTTTGCAGAACAATTTGAACTGGTGGGCTACCTTCTCGATCAGCAGAAGCCGACTCTTTAGAATCGCCTTCCTCTACCGGTATCCACACGAACGGCCTCCAACACTGACGGCGGCGTGCTAGCGCCTCGCATTCTTGCGTCTCTCTCTTTTTCTTTCTAGGGTTTTTTTCGCGGCTTTCTAATACGCTCAACATAATGTCTCGTAGGTTTTTCTAAACCTAGTAGGCGTATTTTATTCCAAACCAATTTTGAATTTGGATAAAAAATATATTAATTAAATCTATCTGATAGATCTAATCTAATCTATTTATTTAATCCAAAATTAAAAGCCTTTAGATTTAATTTAGATTTATAAATTAAATCAAGATATGATATCATTATATTTAAAATGAGATATATCTCAGTTCAAATTAAATCTAATATGCAATATCTTTATTCGAAAAATAAATCTGAGATACAATATCTCAATTTATTATAGTTATTTAATTTATCAAATAAATTAAATACTATATATAATAATATTATTATCAATAAATAACATCATTATTATTTTCGAATTTAATATATATTAAATCAAGATATGATATCATTACATTTAATTTAAAATGAGATCCGATATCTCAGTAAATAAGTATTCATTAAATCTTAAACACATTTAAGATTCAATGAATCTGGACACTCTTGCTCGTGTTGGGCCATTCTTGTGTGCGACCAATAATACTGTACCAGCCCACAAGTCGCAAGCGGCCTCTAGCAAGACATTGCGACTACCCAATTCATATGGGGATCGTTGATAAGTACAATGACTTGCCCCTAGGGCATAATTTCCAACAGACTCCCACTTGCACTAGGTGCAATCATTAATTACCTTAATTCTCATTGCCCTAACATGACGCTCATGTTTTACTTGTGCAAGCGGCTTAGTAAGAGGATCAACGTCATTGTTTATGCGATACAACCTATCGTACAACCATGTCACGTCACTTTTGTCACGCGATAATTTGGTCAAGGATGAGGCATGGAAAATGTCAACTTCCTGTTCTTGACCATTACTTTCTCGATTCTTGAGTAGTCTAACAATTGACATGGAAACTCCTTTCCATCGTAGTATGGCCATACATTTCTTAGACTTACTCATCGAGGGGCCCGGTATTATCTCTCTACAAATGTGAGGGACAAATCCCATCTTGACCACTCACATTCCTCCGCATGAGAACCACTAATCCCGATCCTAGCCTTTATCATCACCCGGTCAAAGGTGACTTTTGACTAGGTCAAAGACCAGCGACTCATCATGTAGGAATCCATGATGATCTCAGGTCAAAGGGCGTTGTGACGCGGTTATACATGAGAAAAGCTTATGACTTATTCCATGCAGCTTTCTCATAGTGGGTCGGTCCAGCACCTTGTACTCTTACAAGTGCCCATGACTTTGACTCGTATCTCCATACTCATCAAAATCACACTGGTCTTATTTCATCTTCGCTCCCACGGAGATGACCGACCAGGGACATTTAGGATAATCTATTAGATATATCCAGGGATACAGTTATCAATGTAAACATGTAAACGAAATGATAACTAAAAGGAGAATACTTTAAATAACATAAATGTCTAAAGTACAATGACTTGCTTTCTCCTGGTACTTTGCATAATAATTTTTTTTATCACCTCTATCATTGATTTATCTGATAAGATGAAATCGCTTGAGTATATGGTTGGTCCTTTGATGTGACCTAGGCTCCTTGGTCTGTGCAATAACGCCGCTATTGTCACAGAGCAAGTCTATTGGATCTGAGATGGTAAGAACCACCCCCAATTCATGATGAACTTTCCGATCCAAACGGCTTCCTTAGCCGCATCCGATCTTTGCTATATACTCGGCTTCATTGCAGAATCAGCTACAGTGCTCTGCTTAGAGCTCTTCCAACTCATCGAACCACCATTCAACAGGAATACATATCCTGATTGCGATCTTGAATCATCTTGGTCAGTTTGGAAACTCGCATCTGTGTGACCAGTCACACATAGCTCATCCTCCAAGCCACCATATACCAAGAATAAGTCCTCAGTCCTTCTCAAGTACTTAAGGATATTCTTGACAGCAGTCCAGTGACCCTCACCGGGATCTTGTTGATATCTGCTGGTCATACTCAAGGCAAATGACACATCGGGTCGAGTACATAACATGGCATACATGATAGATCCAATGGCGGAGGCATATGGAATCTTACTCATGCGGTCTCTTTGATCTGTGTACTAGGACACGATTCTCACCGAGATGGATGCCATGAGACATGGGCATATTACCCCCTTTTGAATTCTGCATACTGAATCTATGCAGTATCTTGTCTATGTATGTGCTCTGACTTAGGCCTATCAGCCTCTTAGATCTATCTCTATAGATCATAATCCCAAGGATGTAAGTGGCTTCGCCTAAATCTTTCATTGAGAAAGACTTTCCTAACCAAGACTTGACACTCGCAAGGTAGGAATGTCATTCCCAATGAGTAGGATGTCATCAACATAAAGCACTAGAAATACAACTGTGCTCCCACTAACCTTCTTGTAAACACAAGGTTCATCTATGTTTTGAATGAATCCAAACTCTTTGACTACTTCATCAAAACGATGATTCCAGTTCCGAGATGCTTGCTTCAATCCATAAATGGACCTTTGAAGCTTACAAATTTTACCGAGTCCTTTGGACGCACAAAACCCTCAGGTTGTGTCATGTACACATCCTCAAGGAGATTTCCATTAAGGAAGGCTGTTTTGACGTCCATCTGCCATATATCATAGTCATAATATGATGCAATGACAAGAAGGATTCTAATTGATTTGGCCATTGCAACTGGGGAAAAGGTTCCATCATAGTCTACACCATGAGTTTGGGTGAATCCTTTTGCAACCAGTCGTGCCTTGAAGATATTTACTTTGCCATCCATGTCAGTTTTCTCTTTGAAAACCCACTTGCACCCAACGGTTTTTACACCTTCAGGTGGATCGACTTAGGCCCATACCTCACTGTCATACATGGATTGCATTTCAGACTTCATGGCACCAAGCCATCTTTCGGAGTTGGGTCCCACCATGGCCTCGCGATAGGTAGTTGGCTCATTGTGCTCAATGAGCAAAACATCACGGCTTCTAGTAATCAGAAATCCATATCTCTGAGGCTGTAGTCGTGTTTTATCGGACCTTCGTGGGTCTTGTGTTACATGAGTAGGCTCAACAACTTGTTGTGAGTCTTCTCCGTTTTCCATCTGTGGTTCTATGTCGTCTTGTGACTCTTGAAATTCTTCGAGGTTCACCTTACTCCCACTGGTTCTTTTAGAGATAAACTCTTTTTCCAAAAAGACACCATTCCGAATAACAAACATTTTGTGATCGGTGGGATTGTAGACATAGTATCCTTTAGTTTCCTTAGGATACCCCACAAAAGGCATTTTGAGGATCTGGATGATAATTTATCAGAGGCTTGATGTTTGACATAAACCTCACATCCCCAAATTTTTAAGAAATGACAAACTGGGTTTCTTCCCAGTCCATATCTCATATGGTGTCTTTTCAACTGCCTTTGACGGAACACGGTTTAGTGTGAACGCAACTGTTTCTAGGTCATGGCCCCAAAAGGAAGGTGGAAGATCTGTTTGACCCATCATAGATCGAACCATATCTAATAGAGTTCGATTCCTCCGCTCAGAAACACCATTCCATTGAGGTGTTCCTGGAGGAGTAAGTTGCGAGACGATCCCACAACTCCTAAGATGGTCAATGAACTCTTGGCTCAAATATTCACCACCCCGATCAGATCGAAGTGTCTTAATTGTTTTGCCAAGTTGATTTTGCACTTCATTTTGGAATATTTTGAACATTTCAAAAGATTCCGACTTATGTTTCATTAAATAGATATATCTATATCTACCGAAATCGTCTATAAATGTAATGAAGTACAAATGACCTCCTCTGCGAGATGTATTCATTGGTCCACAACATCAGTATGTATGAGGCCCAATAAATTGGTGGCTCTCTCACTGTGTCCAGTAAAAGGTGCATTTGTCATCTTTCCCAATAAACAAGACTCGCATGTATCAATTGATTCAAAATCAAATGAGTTAAGAAATCCATCTTTATGGAGTTTCGAAATGTGTTTCTCATTTATATGGCCTAGACGACAATGCCATAGATAGGTCGGATTCAAATCATTTGACTTGAACCTTTTACTAGTTATGTCATAGATATGTCCATTCAATTTTCTATTGTCCTTGAGATCCTACATTTATTCAAATGTGAGATCCACATGTAGTATCCAATACCCATGTTGAGGAAGTAGAAAAACGAATATCTATGACATAGATACTTGAAGCGATAGCCCCGCTATCCTTCTTGTTCTTGTCCAGATCTTCGAGGTAGAGTTTGCAATTTCTTTTCAAATGACCAAGTTCATTGTAAAAGAAGCTGACTCTATCCTTCGGAGGTTTTGCCTTCTTGGCTTTCGGTTTCATACCCCTTCCTTTACGAATGGACAAAACAGAACTAGGCCTCTCTAAGGCTCGGCTTAGCAATTTTGAGCATCTCATGCAGTTCGAGAAATTGATTCCTCCATGTTGTAATCCATGACAAAGTTATCATAACTTCACGGGAGTGAGTTCAAGATCACATCTTTAACTAACTCCTTGGACATGGGGAATCAAGCCTCTCAAGGTGATCAATGTAGCCCTTATCTTCAAAACATGAGGACTAACGATGCACCCTCGGCCAGCTTGCGGGAATGAAAGGCCTTTGTGGTCTCATACCTCTCTTGCCTTGCACATTCTGGAACATTTCCGTAGGATGAACAATCATCCAGAGGCCTCCACATGTTCTAGATCTCTATTGAGGTCTAAAAGCATAGTGGCAAGCATTAGGCATCCTGTATCCACAGAGTCATCCTTATGCTTCGTATAAGCATTAGTCAGAGCTCTTGGATCAGCAGCTGCAGGCTCGTCAGGAATGGGTTGATTGATGAGATATTCTTTTCTTTCGTGTTTAGGATCAACACTTAAGTTCCCAAACATGTCAAGAAAGTTTGTCTCATCAAGTTCGTCCTTCTTAAGGACTGATCGCATTGATGGTGTTGAAGTATTACTAGACTACATGATTCTACAACTAAAGATATGCAAAGTTTAAGTAGTAACCTCCCACTGAATTAAGAACCCTCATTATAATTAGTGGGCTAAGATCCATATTTGGCTTAAATTTAAGTCCGCTTTGGCAGGACGCTTAAATTAAGTTATTTAGGTAGGCAAACCCCTTGCCAATTACATCATATGTAACTCTTAGATCTTTATGGGATTCAATCATCATATGACGTGTCATGTTTAATCCCATCTAATGCCTTGAGATCCAAAACCGTTTTGATAATCTCAATTAAGTCGAACAATAATGAATATTGAGTATCACCATTACTCACTCTAGTCTCACCAAGATAACTCAGGTGCATCCACTTTGGTGGAACATACAAATGGGCGATCTAGGTTTTGACAAGTATTCATTTATTGGTGGCATTATGACTTAAGATTTTATTTAGAGGGTATAATTAGATTAATCCTATTAATTATACTTATATGAATGCAATCACTATTGTATCTCATATAATATCTAAATTAATTATGAGTGATCTAATCAAAACATAATTAAAACTCTAAATTGATTATGAGTGATCTAATCAAATCATAATTAAAATTCTAAATTAATTATGAGTGATCTAATCAAAACATAATTAAAATTCTAAATTAATTATGAGTGATCTAATCAATCCATAATTAAAATTCTAAATTAATTATGAGTGATCTAATCAAAACATAATTAAAATTCTAAATTAATTATGAGTGATCTAATCAAACCATAATTAAAATTCTAAATTAATTATGAGTGATCAAATCAAACCATAATTAAAAATTCTAAATTAATTATGCAATGATCAAATCCAAAACATAATCAAGGACTGCGACACAACATGGCTCACCTAACCTAGAATCCTCTCAAGCCAATGAGAGGACTTCTCTAGATAAAATTAAAGAAAAATACTTCATGAGAAACCTCGTTTCAACATAGCATGCCATATTTAAAAAAATACAACACTTGTAAATTCTAGAGCCATATTGTTCACCATACCCAAACAAGTTAAATCACACCATATATTTAATTCATACGGTTATGCAATAAAATATTATGGTTAAAGTTATCATGATATAAATTCTCTAATTTATATTCATGATTTAAAATCTCGCGCTACTGACAATCAGCCGAGATCCCTACATGGTCAAAATAACTTCATTTTTTCGAAAATAATTTCCCAAAAAAACGTGTTTTTTTCGAAAATAATTTCAAAAAAAAAAAAACGTGATTTTCCCCCCAAAAATTTCAAACCTTAACATACTGATCGACATCGGATCTGAACGTTTCAGATCCACGCGAATCAGCTACACAGTCCGATCTGAACAATTCAGAGAATTGCCGCAATATCCGACTAGCTATCCGTAGAAACCCTAACGCGAGTTTTGTAATTCAAACGCATACAAAGATCGGTTTTAGCATATATATCATATATATAAACACGCGTAAAACCTAATTTAAACGCACGGTTGAGTTGGCTCTGATGCCACTGTTGGGATCCGTACACGCAGCGGAGTAAAAAAAAATTACGGATCCCTTAGGCGGATCGCTCAACGGCGTTTAAATCAAGGTTTAGGGTTTCCGAATCGTACCTTTGCAGAACAATTTGAACTGGTGGGCTACCTTCTCGATCAGCAGAAGCCGACTCTTTAGAATCGCCTTCCTCTACCGGTATCCACACGAACGGCCTCCAACACTGACGGCAGCGTGCTAGCGCCTCAGTATTCTTGCGTCTCTCTCTTTTCTGTCTAGGGTTTCTCGCGGCTTTCTAATACGCTCGACAGAATGTCCCGTAGGTTTTTCTAAACCTAGTAGGCGTATTTTATTCAAAACCAATTTTTTTGAATTTGGATTAAAAAATATATTAATTAATTCTATCTGATAGATCTAATCTAATCTATTTATTTAATCCAAAATTAAAAGCCTTTAGATTTAATTTATATTTATAAATTAAATCAAGATATGATATCATTATATTTAAAATGAGATATATCTCAGTTCAAATTAAATCGAATATGCAATATCTTTATTCGAAAAATAAATCGAGATACAATATCTCAATTTATTATAGTTATTTAATTTATCAAATAAATTAAATACTATATATAATAATATTATTATCAATAAATAATATCATTATTATTTTCGAATTTAATATATATTAAATCAAGATATGATATCATTACATTTAATTTAAAATGAGATCCGATATCTCAGTTCAAATTAAATCTGATATGCAATATCTTTATTCGAAAATTAAATCTGAGATACAATATCTCAATTTATTATAGTTATTTAATTTATCAAATAAATTAAATACTATATATAATAATATTATTGTCAATAAATAATATCATTATTATTTTCGAATTTAATATATTTATATATGCATATATATATATACACATACATCCTAGATTAAATAAGTATTCATTAAATCTTAAACACATTTAAGATTCAATGAATCTGACACTCTTGCTCGTGTTGGGCCATTCTTGTGTGCGACCTGTAGGCCCACATGAGATTGGCAGCGGGCCAATACTGTACCAGCCCACAAGTCGCAAGCGGCCTCTAGCAAGACATTGCGACTACCCAATTCATATGGGGATCGTTGATAAGTACAATGACTTGCCCCTAGGGCATAATTTCCAACAGACCTTAATTAATTACTTCAAAGTACAAAATATCAAATACCTAAATAGAAAATAATGTGTACTTACAATTTTCCGTCGATGCTCACTAATAGGAATGCAGCCGCCAGCATATGACGGTCCTTCCATTTTCGCCCTGTTTTGCTTATTTTTCGTGCTCATATTTTGAAACTCGGTCTTTCTTGCCTCTTTATTTCTCAAGCCATAAAGCTTTTGAGTCAAATACCTGCCTCCCCCATGATTATAATTTGCTTTCGCTTACGCACGATGTTCAGTGCACATCATATGCCGGCGCCTGAAAATCAATAACGAACAATTAGTGCTCCAAATTTTAAAAGTACTTAATTAAAATAACCATAAAACAAAAAAACTTACCAAGAACTCATCGAACCAAACATCTCGAATAGACATAGGAATGTCTGTCCACTCAGCCCAAGCTTGGTTGTAATTACGGAATAATTGGGCCGAGATGAACTCCCTTACCTCATTATGAGGCTCAAATCGATCGAGAGAGGACATCATGCAAATATTACCATACAAACCAACCGGAAATGTAAATTGTAACATTTAGTTTCGTAACTTGGCATGACTTACCCGACGCCGTCGGACGGATCCAAAGCTTCCACCGTCGAAGGATCTCTCTGAGCCCCGAGTTGGTGGATCGGAGGAACTACCTTCTTCCCCGACGTGGCTAGGCGACGCATTGTGCTAAGGAAGGAATGTGAAGTATTGAAGATAAACATATGTAAATCATATGTAGTCTAAACATATGTAAATCAATCAGAAATTATATTGTAAACTCGTGATCCCCATGCTTGTGGAATCGGTGGGGGTAGACAGTGATAACGACATATACGATGCGGGTGAAGATGACAAATATGTAGACGGTGAAGATGACATATCAAAGGACGGCATATCTCGGGGAAGCGCTGGACCCTCTACCTCCATAAAGAGCAAGATGACGTCGCCCTACCCTCTCCTCGATAGGACGGGGTTGGGCTCGACCACTACCCCGCCCACTACTTCGAACGTCCTCCTAGATGCTCCATCTCTAAACACTTATAGACATAATGTCAAAAATATATAACAATAAGTTATTTAGTTAATATGACAAAGAGCGCATTAACAAATTATGTAGTATAACGATCATCACAAACAAAGAACTAAACCGAGAAATCAATCGGACGATTCTTGTTCATCAACATTTGCTTGCACGTCTTCCTCTCGAGGAGGTCTCATAGCCGCTCGAACTCCGATTCACTATCGAGTAAATCACTTCGCCTCAATCAATCTCGATTCCTCATCGTCAATTTGTATAGGAATTAATTCTAACCCTACAGCAGGAATCAAATAGATTGCTTGGTACTTCGTCATCGAAGATGTTTATGGGGAGTACATGTTCCACATCGACTTGGAACGGTTCACCATACCGTCATTTGATTCCGGCTCTTTCGACTTTGGTATAATATTTCGTGCTTTGGTTTTAATAACTCCCCTCCACCTGACCCGGGATGCTGGGTATGATGTATAGTAAACTTGTTCAGCCTGTTGAGCAAGGATGAATGGGTCATAACCAACCGTATATCTCCTTGTCCAAATGGATCTCAATATTTCCATGTTTGTCCATTTTTGTCCCACGCGGATCTGTTATCAAACCACTGACATTTGAAAAGGGTCACTACCTTGTCCCACGGGTAACTCAGTTGAATTATGTCAACTAACTTCCCGTAGTAGGCAGTCTCCACCCCATCAATTTTGTCACCTCGACAACATACACCATAATTACAACATAGTGTACCTGCATTCTGAAAACGAAAGGAAATCACCAAGAGGGGGGTGAATTGGGGATTTTAAAACTTTTATAATAACTTTGCACCCAAGCTGAAGCTAAACGTAAAGAGATAGGGAAGAAGAGCTTGACACAGAAAGTTTATCCTGGTTCGGTCTAAATTCTTGACCTACGTCCAGTCCCTGCATTCTCTCGGGTTTTTCTACTATCACTTTAACTCGGATACACACTCGTACTCAAGGATTATCCTCTCTCTAGGATACACTCCCCTTACAAGTTGTAATCACAAATCCCAATCTCCAAGTCCCCTTGACTTGAGATCTTTTACAATGAATGAATAATTTGAATATAATCTCTCTCACGAGAGAAGGTAATGATAAACACCGAGGCTCTTTGTATATCAAAATACAATACGAAAGAAAACTCGAATGTATAAGAATTCTTGAGCTTGCTTTTCGTTTCTCGCTAATCTTTCGTTGTTCTTCTAAGTTTGTAATCAGCTCTTTATATAGTGGTGAGTTGCTATGTGACCGTTACTTCTCAACTTAGCATGTTCTTCATTTGAAATTCAGTTTGATGAGGATTATAGCCGTTGGGTCTGAACTTCAGCCGATTCAATTCCTGGACGCGTGAAATCATTCTCCCTTCTGATTCTTCGCGTTTAGTTAATGATTCGTTTGATCCAATTTAATACCCGAAACATTCTCAATATAGAGTAGTTAAATACGTTTGAATGTACTAAATAAATGCAATCAATTCGTATAAACATGGTAAGTTTTGCAGTTCAAAAGAATCAGGATGAAATCGAACGATCATATTTGCTTCCGTCTTAAACTCGAGTTCTCTAAGTCGCCTCGAGTTCGTAAGGCTTTTAGAGTATCGGTTTATCTTCGAGATAGCAAACTCTGGAGTTTGATGTAAACTCTGGAGTTTGTATTCTGTTTCACCATGTGAACTCGAGTTCACTAAGGTAGGCTCGAGTTCGAATACTCTCTAAGCTTTTTGTCGAATGAACACCTGGAGTAATATCTCACAAGTTAAGTAGGCTCGAGTCCATTAGTGATTAGGCTCGAGTTTAACACTATTCATGCCTAAGAGTTTTGGTTGCTCGATTAGAGTGGACGAAAACTCGAGCTTGTCTATACGAGGCTCGAGTTTACTTGTTTGTAAACTCTTTATTATTATATCATGAGGGTTTAGGCTCGAGTCTATTTACTCGGGCTCGAGTTCGTTATGCTGAAAATATCCCGATGAGCTCTGTTTTGCGGAAAACTCGAGTTTGCTTAGTTAGGCTCGAGTTTTGCGGTGACAAAGTGATTTTGACTCTTTTGTCATTTTAAAAGCATTCGTACTTGTTTACAATTGTTATTAATCATCAAAACACATAGAGAACTAACATTCTCCCCCTTTTTTGATGATGACAACATTTGTAAACAATTAACTCCTTTAAAAACACTGTTTTGATCATTTGAAATCATTGAAGCATAAGTGTTCAGTGTAAATGCATCGAGAATCAGATTTTAACATTTAAACTTTGATTCTATCGAGTTAGCAACTTAACATAAATCATAACACATATTGTCATTGCATAAGCTAAAACATTCAATGGTTTACAAAATGACATTTAGAGTTTCAAGCATACATATATCTAAACAAAAGACAAATGCTTGACAACTTGACTTCTCCTTCTTTACTTCAACTCTTCTCCCTTTGGCATCATCGAAAAGTGGAGGATGAGTTGAGATAGAGGTTGACCGAAGAATAGGATCATGGGTAGATGGTTCGGGGCTATGGAGGTTGGGATTGGTTCGGAAGAAGGTGGAGGTGCCGAAGAGCTAGGTCCAAGCGGAATTGATGGACTGATTTGCTAAGATTTTGTCCATTTTGTCATGGAGGCTGGACATAGACACCAGGAGAGTGGAGATGCTTGTTGAGTGATCTCAATTTGATTCCCGAGACCTTGCACTTTATCTTTGATAATCTCATGTTCAAGAATGAGATCTTCTTGTGCATCGAGAACTCCTCATATCCTTTCTTGGTTGTGGTGAATCTGATTCTATCTTGGAAGAAAGATCAGAAACAACTTGGGCAATGTAAGTCTTTATTCTTTCATCCAAATCAGAGGGAAAGGATTGTGGTGGAGGTGGTGCACTTTGAGCTTCTTGAACTCTAGATTGAGTAGCTCTGGTTCTAGTAGGTCTTGAGGGTGCTCTGGAATGATCACTTCCTTGATCAAAGCTTATCCTCATCAAATTTAGGATATGTTGGCCAAATTTGGCTGGTTTTTCAGGTTTCTCATTGGTACGTAAATACCAGACCCTTTCATGAAACATAATCACTGAGATGAGACTGGCAAAGGGTATCTGGGATATTTTTCTTCCATGGAAACGAAATTTGAACATCTCTTTAAAGATCCAATCTCCTATGTTATGAGGGACTTGATCTATGATAGAGGCAAAAATAGGGAAGTCCTTTTTGGCAAAGTGAGTGAAATTGCCTCCCTTTTGTACTAAGTTTCTAGTGTATATATACCAAGCAGCTCTTTGCTTAGGAGGCATCGATACTGGAGTGAAATTCGAATATCTACAGCATCGGTATAGGCTCATCCTGTCCGAGGAGTGAAAAATTTGCCTATTCGTATAATTTGGAGAGGCAACAGGAGGAGGATTTTGGATTTGGAGGAGGGAATTAAGGTATGCAGCAGTGATGGTTATCTGTTTTCCTCTAATGGATATGGTAACCCTTTCCTCAACCAAATTTCTATCCGCATCCAATAAATTATCACTTTGCATACAATAGTAAAAGGTTTTAACAAAGGATGGACTATATGAGGCTCTAATGGATATGAGAGGTTCAAATTGTCTAAGCCAGTGGGTAAGATCAAGGTTACATTCCTCTTTTAAAGTATCTAGATTGACATACACGAAGGGAAAAACTCTTAGCCTCATAGTTTTCTTGGAATCGTATGGCATCCTCACCATATAGAGTGACATCCTCACTAGAGAATCCTTTAGGGATGGAGGAATGATTGTAAATTTCAAATAAGGCTGGGTTTTCTCTAGATACCTGAGGAAGAGAGCGTTGTTGGTGATGGGAGGATGATTGAGCGTGAGAGCTAGGTTGACTAGCTGTGGACTTTCGAGATTTGTGTATCTGTTCTTTGCCCCTTCGAGGTGGTGTGTCAGTAGTTGAAGCTTTCTTTGAGGTATTCATCTTGACTGTGGTTATTGGAGTGGCTTGGGTAATAGGAATACCAGGAATTTGCTTGTCAATTCCATGCTTGAATCGTTTTGGAAACGATTTTCTTCTAGGGAGGACGTTGAGAGATTTGTGTATGATCGGTTTGGGGTTCTTGAGGATCGAGGATTTGGAATCTTGGGTTGCGATCGCTTGGACGCCATGTTCTCTCGGTTATCGTTGGAGGAGATTGAGAGAAATTTTTGGGAGATTTTAGGTTTAGGCTCGAGGTGAGATAGAGTGAAGACGAAAAGACAGGGTTTTAAAGAAATTTTATCGACGCAAACTCGAGTTCTTAAGTGTAGGCTCGAGTTTGTGTAACGTTACTTACCTGGAATTCAAGAGTGTATGTGTGAACCCTTGAAATTTCTTGCTAGGCTCGAGTCGATCATATCGTTGGCTCGAGTCTGTCTGGTTCTCTGAGGTGGATTGCTCTCTGTCTCCCTCGAACTCGAGTCCGTTCACTAATAGGCTCGAGTCCCGCCAAGATCTCGAGATGAGTTGCTCTCGTCTCCGCGAACTCGAGTCCATTCACTAATAGGCTCGAGTCTGTCAAAATCTCGAGATGAGTTGCTCTGTCTCTCGCGAACTCGAGTCCGTTCACTAATAGGCTCGAGTTTGGTGACTGATAGTTGCATTTCTCGCTGGTTCTTTCGAACTCGAGTCTGTCTTTGGTAGGCTCGAGTTTGTGACAGCTTTACTTGCACTCGATTGTTTGGGATTTTGATTTCAATATACATCCTGCACAAAACATATCTACATACTCCGATGCTTAAGTTAGTGGACAATAATCATCAAAAAAAATATAACTAACATTTGAATTACTTACAACTCATTGGGATTTACCATTCCCAATTCTCTTCTTATGAACACAAATTGTTCTTTTGCTAGTGGCTTGGTGAAGATATCGCCGAGTTGCAAGTGAGTTGGGATGAACATGACTTTGACATCCTTCTTTTGAACATGGTCTCTTATGAAGTGATGTCTAACATCAATATGTTTGGTTCTAGTGTGTTGAACAGGATTCTTTGCCAAACTTATTGTGCTTGTGTTGTCACAAAGAATTGGGATTTCTTTGAGATGAACTCCCAAATCACACAATTGTTGTTTGAGCCAAAGAACTTGAGCACAACAACTTGAGGCAGCAACATACTCATCGCCTTGTATCTGCATGATCTGAATCGGTATAGGCTACTAAGTGTTCATGTTGATCTTTGGGAAACCATAATCCAAGAGTCTTTGTATCAAGAAGATATCTAAAATTCTTTTAACATGTTCAAGATGTGACTCCATAGGGGCGAGATTGGAATCTAGCACACATTCCAACACCGAATTGAATGTCCGGACGACTTGCCGTAAGATAGAGTAATGATCCAATCATTCCTCTATACTTAGTGATGTTGAAGTTAGTCCCCTTTTCATCGGCATCCGAGTTGCGGTTGAACTCATTGGAGTATCTGCTCCATTACAATCGCCTAGACCATATTTTTTTAATAGATCTTTCGAGATACTTGGTCCGGGAAATGAAGATTCCATCATGGCGTTGCTTGATTTGAAGTCCAAGGAAGTAATTAAGTTCTCCCATCATGGACATTTCAAATTCTCCCCGCATTGTCTTGGCAAATTCTTCACACATAGTATCATTAGTAGCACCAAAAATAATATCATCAACATAAATTTGAGCTATTAACACATCATCAAGTTTATTCTTCTTTATAAAGAGAGTTGTATCTCTTTTCCTCTAACAAATCCTTGATCAAGAAGGAAAGTGCTTAACCTCTCATACCAAGCTCTAGGAGCTTGCTTAAGACCATATAAGGCTTTCTTGAGGTGATAAACATGATCTGGATGATGTTCATTTTGAAAACACGGAGGTTGTTCTACATAAACTTCCTCCCGTATAAAACCATTTAAAAAGGCGGATTTTACATCCATTTGAAAAAGTTTGAATCCTTTAACACAAGCAAAGGCTAGAAGAACTCTTATAGCTTCCAATCTTGCTACTTGGAGCATAAGTTTCTTCATAATCAATTCCTTCTTCTTGATTATAGCCTTTTGCAACTAGCCTTGCTTTATTTCGAATGATTATGACGGATTCATCACATTTATTTTTGAATACCCATTTAGTACCAATGACCGGATGGTCTTTAGGTCTGGGAACCAAGTCCCAAACTTGGTTTCTTTCAAATTGATGTAATTCCTCTTGCATTGCTATAACCCAATCATTGTCTGAAAGGGCTTCATCAATCTTAGAGGGTTCAATTTTCGAAATGAAAGCTGAAAAAGTAACTTCATTCAAAGTGCTTTTTCGGTTCTTACTCCGTGATTTGCATCACCTATCACTTGATCCAGAGGATGACTCCTACCGTATCTCCATGATTTTGGTTGAGTTTGAACACTGTTTTCATAAGCATTTTCACAATGTTTTTCGCCGTTTAAATCATCTTGCAAATCTTTTTCCGTATTTGTTGAAGTAGAAGTTTGGTTTGTTACAGAAAATCATCATCATCATCCAAGGACTTGTTAGATTTAGTTTCACGTAAAACAATATGCATAGATTCTTCAACGGTGTGATTACGAGTATTATAAACTCTATATGCTTTACTTCTACTTGAATAACCCAAGAATATACCTTCATCGCCTTTGGAATCAAATTTTCCCAAGTCAGTCCTTACCATTATTGTGGATGAAGCATTTACATCCAAAGATATGTAAGTGAGCTAAGTTGGGTTTTCTTCCTTTGTAGAGTTCATAGGGAGTTTTGTCCAATTTCTTTCGGAGATATGCCCTGTTTGATATGTAACAAGCAGTGCTCATAGCATCGACCAAAACACTTGAGATGTTTGGTTCTCATTTAGCATTGATCTTGCCATTTCAAGAAGCACTCTATTCTTTCTTTCAACAACTCCATTTTGCCGTGGGGTTCTTGAGCCGAGAAGTTATGATTGATTCCCATACTATCACGCATTCTCCAAAGGCATGATTCTCAAATTCTCCACCATGATCCGTACGAATACCGCAATAGATAATCCTTTCTCGCTTTTGGACCTTCTTGGCAAACACAATAAATTGATCAAATGTTTTATCTTTTGATGATAAAAGAATGACCCATGTAAATCTTGAGAAATCATCTACTATTACTAATGTATAAAGATTGCCGCCAAGGCTCTTTACTCTAGTGGTCCAACTAAATCCATATGGAGTAATTGGAGAGGTCTATTAGTTGATATTTCTGTTTTCGATTTAAAAGAAGATTTGGTTTGTTTACCTTTTTGACATGCATCACAAATCATATCATTTTTACAAGAAAGTTTTGGTAAACCAATAACCAATTCCTTTTTCTGTAGTTTATCAAGTTGAATCATATTGACATGTCCTAAACGTTTATGCCATAACCAGCTTTCATCTAAGTTACCAACAAAACATTTTTCTAATCAGAATTGTTTTTAGACAGATTAAGAGTATAACAATTACCTTCTCTTGGAGCTCTGAATAGCGCTTTGGATTTAATACTATCTAAAGAGAGAGCATCCTTACTTACAATCAAACATTCTTCTGAATCAAAGATGACTAGGTTTCCTTTGTCCGTGCTTTGACTCACACTGAGGAGGTTGTGACATAATCCATCCATAAGATAAACATCTTTGATTTGAGGTCCATTGCTATTTCCAATTTTGCCAATGCCAAGAATTCTTCCGACTCATTTCCACCAAATGTTACCTTGCCACCATCCTTATGTTTGATTGAAGCAAATTTGGATTGGTCTCCAAATATATGTCTTGAGCATCCACTGTCAATGTACCACTTATTGGGATTTGATGCTCTAAGACAAATCTGCATAAGAAGAGATATCATCTTTTAGGTACCCAATATTCTTTGGGTCCTTTTGGGTTAGTTTGTGTCTTAGGAATCATATAGGATCCCTTAGGCACCCATTGATAGTTTCCTACAGGTTTGATTGATCTATCTTTCTTATGAAAACATGAAGAAGTAGTATGACCTTTTCTATTACAATAGTTGCAATGTGCAAAAGGATTTGAGGTATGGACAGATTTTTGAAAATAATTCATGTAAGATCTTTGTCCATGTTTCTTTTGCCTTTCTTTTTGTCATAATCAGTTTGTAACCAATTCCCGATTTGTCATTTGTAAATCTTTGCTGTTTCAAAATTACCTCAAGCATTTCACTTCCTCTAGTGAATTTTTCAAGAGTCTTTGTAAGGTATTCATTTTTCTTTTTCGTAATAGAACATTCATCACATATGATATTTTCGTGAACTGAAAGATTTTCTACTTGTTGTTCAAGTGTTGTATTCTTCCTTTTTAAACCAAAATATTTTTCAGCAAGTTCATCAAATTCATTTTGAACAAGTTTGTATTCAGTAGACAATTCATTATAAGTTGGTTTTGCATCATGATTAGAACAAGTAGAGTTTTCCTTTTCACAAGCAGAGATAGGTGTAGAAATCGTTTGAACTTGTTCTTCTAATAGTTTGATTTTTCTTTTTGAAAATAAGAGCTCTTTTGCAGTTTTTCTTAAATTCGTATAAAGAGAATCATATGTTGAAGATAATTCATCATAAGGTAAATCGAATTACTTACCTCTTCGTTGTCCGATTCCTCTTGAGCCACAAGGCGTAGATTGGCACTTTGTTCCTCTTCTCGCCTCATCTTCATCGATGAGCCGTTGCCCCATATAGCCGATACATAAGCTCTTTTCTTGAACTTATTGAATTTCTTTTCTTTGTTTTTCACTGTGGACATTCTCGATTTGATGTGGCCTGGTTTCTCACATTCATAGCATATAATTGGTTTCTTAGTTTCGTGCTAGAATTTCCTTTGTGAAACCTTCGTGAGATTGGTCCTTTTGTAGAATTTCTTGAATCTTCTGACCATCATTCCTAGCTCACCATCTTCATCTTCATCTTCTTCATCGTCATCCGATTTAGCTTCTTTGATGGTTTTAAGAGCTATTCCCTTGTTCTTGACATTGATATCATTTAGTCCCTTTTTGAATTTGATCTTCCCTCATATTCGTAAAGGCCGCCAAATAGTGTCGCCACTGAGGCCATTGATTCGCCTCGAGATTCTTCAATTGCAGTGACCTTGGCTTCCCATTCCTTGGTGAGAATATTTAGTATTTTCCTCACTTGGGCAGGTTGTTCATATTCTTTTCCCAAGGCAATGAGTTGATTGATCGTGTGAGTGAATCCGAGTTGAAATTCACCAATAGATTCTCCTGCCTTCATCTGCAATAGATCGTATTCACCATGAGAGTATTGATACGATTTTCTTTGATCGCAGCTGTTCCTTCATAAGCTATTTCAAGAGCATCCCACATTTGCTTAGCAGATGGCAAAGTGCAGATTCTGAAGTATTCTTTTTGGCCAAGAGCACTTTGGAGCATATGAATTGCCTTCATGTTGAGAGTGACTTGTTTCTTATCATTGTCATCGTACTCTTCTTCTTTCTTGGGAGTTCTGATATCAGCTACAACTGAGGAAGGAACATAGTTTCCTTTTTCAAAGACCCTCCACAAACCAAACTCGAGGCCATTACATAGACCCCGAACTTAGCCTTCCGTAATGAGTAGTGTTCTCCATTGAAACCCGGGGGCCGGTTGATTGAGGCTCCATCTCGGTAGAATTCCTTCCATTGGATCTTTGTGTCTAGGATGTTAATCCTTCAAATTGACAACGAGGCTCTGATACCAAATGAAAACGAAAGGAAATCACCAAGAGGGGGTGAATTGGGGATTTTAAAACTTTTATAATAACTTTGCACCCAAGTCGAAGCTAAACGTAAAGAGATAGGGAAGAAGAGCTTGACACGTAAAGTTTATCCTGGTTCGGTCTAAATTCTTGACCTACGTCCACCCCCAGATTCTCTCGGGTTTTTCTACTATCACTTTAACTCGTATACACACTCGTACTCAAGGATTATCCTCTCTAGGATACACTCCCCTTACAAGTTGTAATCAAATCCCAATCTCCAAGTCCCCTTGACTTGAGATCTTTTACAATGAATGAATAATTTGAATATAATCTCTCTCACAGAGAAGGTAATGATAAACACTTTTCGTTGTTCTTCTAAGTTTGTAATCAGCTCTTTATATAGTGGTGAGTTGCTATGTGACCGTTACTTCTCAACTTAGCATGTTCTTCATTTGAAATTCAGTTTGATGATGATTATAGCCGTTGGGTCCCGAACTTCAGCCGATTCAATTCCTGGACGCGTGAAATCATTCTCCCTTCTGATTCTTCGCGTTTAGTTAATGATTTGTTTGATCCAATTTAATACCTGAAACATTCTCAATATAGAGTAGTTAAATACGTTTGAATATACTAAATAAATGCAATCAATTCGTATAAACATGGTAAGTTTTGCAGTTCAAAAGAATCAGGATGACATCAGTAACGATCATATTTGCTTCCGTCTTAAACTCGAGTTCTCTAAGTCGCTCGAGTTCGTAAGGCTTTTAGAGTATCTCGGTTTATCTTCGAGATAGCAAACTCGGAGTTTGATGTAAACTCGGAGTTTGTATTCTGTTTCACCATGTGAACTCGAGTTCACTAAGGTAGGCTCGAGTTCGAATACTCTCTAAGCTTTTGTCGAATGAACACCTGGAGTAATATCTCACAAGTTAAGTAGGCTCGAGTCCATTAGTGATTAGGCTCGAGTTTAACACTATTCATGCCTAAGAGTTTTGGTTGCTCGATTAGAGTGGACTGGAGCACGAGTATAAACTCTGGAGTTTGTACACTTGCTTTTCTTTCTTCAGATGAAGGGCTCGAGTTCATTATTCTTAGGCTCGAGTTCAGCTTAATTTATTCCATGACTTATTGAAGTGAACTGGAGGTTTGAGCTTAAACTCGGAGTTTGAAAAGAAGGAAAACTTGGGAGCTCTTCACAAGGAAAAACTCGAGCTTGTAATAACAGCTCGAGTTTACCTATTTTGTAAACTCTTCTTCGTTTGTCAAACCATAGAGTAAACTCTACACAAAAGCATTAGGCTTGAGTCCATATACTTGGGCTCGAGTGTTCATTAAATTATAGCCATAGAAACAAGTGAACTCTACTCAAAAAGAATAAACTCGGAGTTTAAAGAGATACAATTTAATTAGAAAACTTCCCGCCATGGGAAAACTCGAGCTTGTCTATACTGTGCTCGAGTTTACTTGTTTGTAAACTCTTTATTATTATATCATGAGGGTTTAGGCTCGAGTCTATTTACTCGTGCTCGAGTTTGTTATGCTGAAAATATCCCGATGAGCTCTCTGCTTGCGTAAAACTCGAGTTTGCTTAGTCAGGCTCGAGTTTTGCGGTGACAAAGTGATTTTGACTCTTTTGTCATTTTAAAAGCATTCGTACTTGTTTACAATTGTTATTAATCATCAAAACACATAGAGAACTAACACATTCGCCTCGACAGTTGAAAACCGATACCCATTGATTATGTATTTCTTGCACCGGGTAACACTAATTGCAGCTCCATAGGACAAACTCCACGCAACTTCATTGGGATCTGATGGATTTTCCACGAAGTAGGATCGAAGCCATTTTGGAAACTCAGAGTTCGTGAATTGGTCAACTTCGGATCCTGATATTGAAGGATTTGCCGATCGGACCGAATTAGAGAAGTAACTGTAAGAAAAAAAATGAAGTTAATACCGGAATACCTACCGTAACAAAGAAAAAGAAAAGAAATCTTACTTTAAATACTCGGGCGCCTCTTCACGCTTGTTTAGAATGTACCACTCCGCTACTCGCTTATCTCTTCGTCAAGAGTTGACTCGAACGTTTTCCCACGACTCGCCCGGAAAATTAAATATTGATTTTTGATCCCTCGTATCACCGGCATCATCGTTGCGAGGTACCCTCTCCATCTTGACATCATTTCGGGGGATAATAGTATGACGCAAATTTTGCGCCTCTTCGACTAGATATGCCTCACGATAGATCCTTCAACGTACCTTGGATTTTTGATCTTGTGCTTAAGTGTGCGTAAAAACCTACAATGGAATATCGTAGGGTATTTATAAACTAAAGTACCGTGTCGGCCAATTAATAACAGTGTCAGCGATAGAAATATATATATATTACCTCTCAAACGGATACATCCATCTATATTGTTGCGGGCCTCCTACCTTTGCTTCGTAGGCCAAGTGAACAGGCAAATGTTCCATTGAGTCAAACAAGCTAGGAGGAAATATCATCTCTAACTTGCATAGAGTTATGGGCATGCTCGCCTCCAGGTGTCGTAACTTTTCAACATTAAGCTCAAAAGCACAAATTTCTCTAAAGAACATGGAAAATTCCGTCAGAATAAACAATATATGCTTCGGAAGTGCTTTGAAGGCCCAAGGCAACAATCTCTGGAAGAAAACATGACAATCATGACTCTTCATGCCGAATAACTTCGCCTCGTGCATGTCGACACATCTTTTCATGTTTGACGCATAACCGTCTCGGCGCTTTGATCTTTAACCCATTGCAACAGCCAAATTCTGTTGTTTGTTGAATGTGTACGGCGCTCTAGGTTTGGAAGTCCGTCCCGTGCCACTCCCCACCAAATGTAAAGCAGGCCTTCTGCATATCGCTTCTATGTCCCGTCTTGCGTTGACTGTGTCCTTCGTCTTACCCTTGGTGTCCATCACGGTGTACAAAATGTTCCAAAACACATTCCTCTCAATATGCATGACATCGAGGTTGTGTCTTAACAATTGATCTTTCCAATATAGTAGTTCCCAGAAGATGCTGCGTTTGTTCCAATGATGATCAACGCCGTATCCCTCAGGTTCCCCGAAGCACTTCTTCGACACTTTGAATGTACTTGACTCGTCCCATATTTCTTGGCCACTTAAACGACGGGGTTGCTCTGCTCGTTCGACAACATTCCGCGTGAAGTCTTTTCTATTTCTCCTCCACGGATGATCGGGGGTAGGAATCGCCGATGCCTATCAAACCAACTGACCTTGCGACTGTGTGCCAAGCTAAAACCCATGTTCTGTTCAAGACATATCGGGCATGCAAGCTTCCCCGACGTTTGCATCGGATGGATGCGTCACAAAGTTTTCATCCCTACGATGCTCCCGGTGCCATCTCATGTGAGCAGCTGTTTGTTCTGATGCATACAATCTCGTAAGTCTTGGCACCAGAGGAAAGTACCACATCTTGCTTAACGCATGACGGGTCATTTTCCTTCCTTTCCCCACAACTTTATATCTGTCATGTCCACGAAATTTACAATTGGTCGGGCTTCAAAGATCATCCTTGTAATACAACATACATCCTTTGGGGCAACAATGAATTTGTTCACATCCAAGCCCAAGCTCTTTCACCTTTTTTTTTGCTTGGTAAAAATCATTTGGCAAATTATTGTCTCTGGGAACAACCTTACTCATGATCTGCATCATTTCGTTGTAATTCCTCTCACTCATATGGTGATCAGTCTTCAAGCTTAGTGTTGCTAGGGTAGCCGATAGCGATGAATATTCACTATTTTGAAAGTGTTCGCAACCTACCCATAACGGACGTTGGGCTTCTTGAAGCATTTTGTAGAACCTAGCGGCTTCCGGATGAGGATCCTCACCCATGTATGATGGTTGGGTATGTGTACCGGTCTCCTCTCCCATGTGTGACGACTCAGCATAAGTAAGGGGATCAAAATATTGGCCGATCGATGGTCCCGCGGCATCCATAACCAACTGCTCATATTGATTAAGGTTTTCTCGATGACTACTGTCCCCGTAATAACCACTCGGTGTCTGTCGGACTTCGCCATGACATTCCCAACATTCATAGTCTTTCATGAATCCCTTTTGACACAAATGAATTTTGACATTGCCCGTATCCCTAAATCTTAAACACCTACATTTGGCACACACGATCTCCCTACTTGAATTATTTGAATTCGCCAAAGCAAATTGGATGAACTCTTCCAAACCCGCCAAGAATGCTTGCGTTAGTTCTCTTTATCGCTAGACGATTGTACATCCAACTTCTATCATGATTGACTTCCATACTTCCTAACTAGTTCGGCACTAACCTAATTAACATCTCAACATGCCACAAATTTGCATATTTATATATTAGTGACTTTTGCGACTAACCATTTATGGCAACTAATTGCCACTTAACCAAGAAAGTGAACAACAAACACATGCAATTGAACAAATATATGATCCCAAAGAAGCAACCAGAGAATTAGGAAAGTACACTTAATATGGGACATACATGTGGAGGGGCAAACAAAAATTAGAATACTAAGTATTTTGGAGTTTCTAACATATATGGGCTAGATCAAAGAGACTATTGAAGACTTAATCAAATTTATTGTATAACTTGTTAAAGATAGATTAAAACAAAAAATTTAAACGCAAAATTTTTATCAAAATTTTTATGATAGCCTAAATCAAATAGTAAATTCCACTAATTTTTATAGCACATACAAACTTTTATAATTAGCCTAAATCATCCTATATAAAGATTTATGTATCATTACTAACTATTTTCCTTTAAAATCATGTAATCTATAATCTTCTACTAACATACATATTTAAATTATGTAATAAAGCAAATCTAACATAAATATTTCCATATAAATATAAAAAAAAATTCAAGCGAACCTGGCGGTGACCGGAACGGAGAAGATGACGACGATCGAGCTGAAAGTGGGGGGAGCTGAGGGAGGCAGAAGGGGGGCCGGAGCTGTGGGGAGGAGCCGGGGGCAGGGGGCCGGAGCCGATGGAAGGCGGGACGAGCTAGAGGGAGGGGGACGAGCCGCGGGGAGGGAGCTAAAGGAGGGCCGACCGAGCTTGTGGGGGCGAGCCAAGGGGGACGAGCCTGGGGAGAAGGGACGAGCTGGGGGAGGGGCCGGAGCTGGGGGGAGGTTCGGCCGGAGCTAGGGGAGGGGGGCCGGAGCTGGGGGCGAGGGAGAGGGAGAGGGGGGCCGGAGCAGGTCTTTTTTTTAGGGGGGTGTCGGGACGAAGGCAAAGTCTCATAAGAGACTTTGCCTTTTGCGACGGATCCTGCGGTCCGTCGCAAATTTTTGCGACGGACCCTTGCGTCCGTTGCAACTTGCGACGGACCACATGGTCCGTCGCAAATTTGACTTTTTCTAGTAGTGGTACTGGTAACCTTAACACTGATGTTTATCGTATGCGTATATGTGGTTGATGATCTGCTGTATGTTTAGGTATGTACGTTCGCGTACTGTAACACTAACGCTGATATTTATTGTATGCATATATGTGATATGTGTATTGTATGTGGTAGCTGATAGCTTTGTTGTATGTCTGTGTACTGTTGGCATGTTTACTTTCATTATGGGCGACATATCTGTAAGGGTACATTCACTATGGGCGGTATATCTGCATACACTATGGGCGGTAGATTACATTCACTATGGGCGGTAGATTACGGTCACTATGGGCGACATGTCTGCATTGGTTGGATAGATCTGTTGTACTGTTAATATTGTGAATGATTGTGATCCACATGCTGTATATGTAAATATGAGGTTAACCGTTACCTGAGGTCCGGTGCGCTGGATCTCAGCCCTTAACATAGCGTCAGGTTCCGGGGGACCGAGGACCGAGGAGAGAGACAAGCAGCCCGCGTAGGGGTCCCGACTGAAGACTTCCTTTCGTTGCTCCGGTGGAAGCTGTCCTTTTGTTGTTCCGGCGGAAGCCTTCCTTTTGTTGTTGTACATCTCTTTTGAACTACGCGGTCACTGTACCGCTACTGTAACCAGTCAGACTTACGGCATTTTGGAATCTAAATATCAGTTACTCTTTGCTCTGTTGCTCTACTCTGATGATTTTGAAATGATGTTTGATGAAAAAAAAAATATACTGCTTCTGAAAAGTTGGGATGTTACAACTCTTCTGGCCAACTATTTTTGAAGCAAATGAGGGAAGAGTTCCACTTGTGGTGGGTTGAGTTGGAATTGCTGGATGTCTGTGAGGAGGTTTCTGAACTCTGTCTTCCAGACCCTTCGAACATCGTTCGTGGAAATGAGGTACATCGTCCTGATACAAATCACGTGTCTTAGTAGATTCAGAGAGTTGAGATGTTGATTTCGTCTTGCTCAAGTCTTCTCCTACAGAATGTTGTGATTGCGTTTTTGCCTTGCTCGATTCTTTCCCTGATGGTAGTGAGTTGGTCTGGAAACGAGTCACTGGGCTAGGAGGATTGAGGGATGTATTGACGGTAGTACTCTTGGATTTCGACGGAGTTGGAATGCTCTTGGATTTCGACGGTGTTGCAGAGTCTTGTACCTTCGGTCGGTACTTGGTGCGAGGCTTCTTGGTGAGTGGTCTTTCAGAAGATTCTGATGATGATTTCACCATGGCTAGAAGAGTGAACAGAGAGAGAGAGAAGGGAAAATTTGGGGATGGAGAAAGACGGGATGATAGAGAGGAACGAAGGTGATTCTCGAGAGTGGGAGAGAATGGGAATGGGAAGGAAGGGTTTTAATCAGGGAAGGACCAAAACGACACAGGCTTGAGAGTAAAACGCACAGCGTTGAGAGTTGTATCGTCGACTGAGTCTATGGTCATTCTCGAGAATGGCTTGTGATTCTCGAGAATGCAAGAGATAATATGCTTAGTCAGAGGTGGAATGATGATGATTCTCGAGAATAATGCGATGATTCTCGAGAATAATGCTTTGATTCTCGAGAGTGCTAAAAGATTTCCTTTTATTCTTGAGAATTAGAGCCTGATTCTCGAGAATAGCCTTTGAGAATTGGTCTTGCGAAGCATCTGACAGCGTCTGATTTTCGAGAATGCTTTCTAATTCTCGAGAATTCTGGTGTTATTATGAACAGTGGCTTTTTGCAAAACCTGAATTCCCAATTATTCTCGAGAATTGCCTTCAATTCTCGAGAATGCTTGGAGTGAATTTGTGGGTAAAAATTCTTTAATTCTCGAAAATGGCGAAATCATTCTCGAGAATTAGCATCCTCTGTAAGCCTCTGTTTTCGATGATCATAACAGGGAACCTGCAAAACATCATCTAGACACTCCGATGCTTAAGTCAGTCTTCTATTAATCATCAAAACATAATCAAGAACATTTTAGCTAACATTACTTACAGTTCAGTGGGATTTACCATTCTCAATTCTCTTCGGATGAAACTGAAATGTTCTTTGGCTAATGTGGTATTAAACCATCATTGTGTGTGTATTATTTGAACCCCATCACACCCCAATAATGCACTCTAATGGAGATGTAATATTAATTATGGCCTATGGGATAGTTTGGTATGTATTTTGAAGAAGGTGCACTGAATTGTTAATAATAAAAGTTAATAAAATAAAAATATCCTTTTATCGTAAAAAACAAGTGATTTTGTAGATATAAAATATTGTTATATTTTTAACAGCAACGATCACTTTTACATGAAAAACTATGGTTTTGGAATTTTTCCGCCAAACATCCTGCAAAAAGTGATTTTTTTTTAACAAAACCGTGGTTTTGGAAAAAGCTATTACTTTTATAATTTTCTCTCTTCTCTATCATCATCAGTATTTATTCAGTACCAGTTAGTATTTTTAACTATCTTTTTAGTATCTATTGACACCAAGGTTGTCAAACTCACGAGTCTAAGCAAACTCGTGACAGTGACATAAACTCGTATCGTAAATTTGAATCGGTAAACTCGTAAGAGTTTACTTTTATCATTAAATATATATTAATAGTGTATAATTAAATAATTTAAATATAAAAATGACAATAATTTGATTTAAATATATTTTAAATCCAAATAATTGAAATTAAATATATCAACATTCATAATTTATTATATTTAATAAAGAAATTTCTATAAAATTCATATATAAAGCCGTTAAGGATGACAAAACTGAAAAAAATTAACACAATTTTGTAAGCTATAAACGTAAAAACGGTAAATTCGGTGTCAACTCGTTAGTTTATCTGAGTTTACAGCTAACATGATTTTATTAGAGACTTAACTCGATTTAGTAAGGTAGGAACGTAAAAACGGTAAACTCGGAGAGTCAACTCGCGAGTTTGACAACAATGATTGACACTCTAAAATAATTTTCAAGATCAGTCAGTACCTTGAAATATTTTTTTTAAGATCCTAAAATAAATTTTAAAGATCATGAAGTAATTATTCAATAGAACTTAGTATCCTTAAATATCTTTTTAGTACCCTTTAGTACCCTAAAATATTTTTTCAAGATCAATCAACACCCTGGAATATTTTTTCAAGATTCTAAAATAAATTTTTAAGAACATGAAGTATTTATTCAGTACCATTTAGTATCCTTAAGTATTTTTTTAGTACCCGTCACTACAATCAAATATTTTTTCAGGATCACTAAGTACCCTGAAATATTTTTTCAAGATCCTAAAATAAATTTTTAAGATCATGAAGTATTTATTCAGTACCATTTTGTATCCTTAAGTATCTTTTTACTACTTGTCACTACCATAAAATATTTTTTAAGATCAGTCAGTACCATGAAATGTTTTTCAAGATACTAAAATAAATTTTTAAAATTATGAAGTATTTATTCTGTATCATTCAGTATTCTTAAGTATCTTTTTAGTACCCGTCAGTACCTGAAATATTTTTTCAAAATCAGTTAGTACCCTGAAATATTTTTTCAAGATTCTAAAATAAATTTTCAAGATCATGAAATATTTTTTCAGTACTAGTCAAACCCTAAAATATTTTTTTAGTACCAATCAGTATCATGATGTATTTTAATTTGGGATAAGGGTCTTATTTGCCCCGAAAGTTTTGGCTGAGGAGCACTCAGCACCCGAAAGTTTTTTTTGGAGCAAAATTGCCCCGAAAGTTTAAAAAAGTAGCAATCTTGCCCTTCTGTTAATCTTGACCATTAAATTATTGCTCCAATTTGCAAACTTCTAGGGAAAATTTGCTCCTAAAAAAACTTCTAGGGGAAAAATTGCTCCATTTTGTTAACTTCTGGGGCAATTTTGGTCCAAAAAAACTTTCGGGTACCTAGTACTTCTGAGCGAAAACTTCTGAAGCAAATAAGACCCTTATCCCTTTTAATTTTGTACACAAATTTATGTAATTTTTTGTATTAAAAATATTTAAAATAAAACATGATTCTTTATATGCAATTATCACAAAGGCCAATGTCTTTTTTAGTAATTTTAGCATGAAAAAGCTATTATGATAATAATATACAAACACTATCATTTTATCAAAATCACTTTTTTCACATAATATATTTTGCTCAAGAATCTATTCTAAAAAAGCATTTTTACCACTTTTTCTTCAGAAGTTATTTTCCAAAAGCTAATCCAAACGGAAAGTTAGCAAAAGATAAAGCATTAAGTTGCTTAGGGTACATTAAAGTATTTTTTTTAATAACATTTTTCTTACCTATACTATTCTAAGCTTAAACTGCATAATTTAACAGTAAATTATAATCGAACCTATAAAAGAATCAAAGTAATTTATTACTACCTCCGGTCCTAATTATAAGACCTAGTTAACTTTTTTGGGAGAGATCAAGGAAGCTAAATAAGTTACTTAATCATTTCATATGTTGTGTATCTTTAAATTATATATTAGTTTATTAGTCAAATTAATTAGTTTGAAGAAAAAATTTAAAATAAAAATACTCTAAAATAACTTAATTAGCTTCCTTAATATCTCCAAAAAAGTCAACTAAATCTTATAATTAGGATCGGAGGGAGTATTTAATTACTACCCCCACTTATAAGAGAATTTAGGATCCTTCTCTTGATTCTAAATGTAAGAGATTAACTACTTAGCTATGTCTACTTTGTTTATTATAAAGTTCCACGCATACCCCTAATTGAATACTCCCCTAAATCCCTTTTTACAAAGACCAATCGGATCTCTCATGGAGGTAATCCTAAATATAAGGAATAAATCATTTTCGTTTGAAATTTTAAATTGACATTTAATTTCTATTTTTATTCCCACTAAATATATGCCTCCTATTTTTACTTATTATCTCTCTACAATAATTTTTCACTCATTATATCTCATGTAGTCACTTATCCCTTTTAATTTTGTACACAAATTTATATAATTTTTTGTATTTATTATGAGATTTAATGTTAAAAATATTTAAAATAAAACATGATTCTTTATGTGCAATTATCACAAAGGCCAATGTCTTTTTTAGTAATTTTAGCATGAAAAAGCTATTATGATAACAATATACAAACACTATCATTTTATCAAAATCACATAATATATTTTGCTCAAGAATCTATTCTAAAAAAAACACTTTTACCACTTTTTCTCTAGAAGCTATTTTCCAAAAGCTAATCCAAACGGGCTAAAATTAGAAAAAAGATAAAGCATTAAGTTGCTTAAGGTACATTAAAGTATTTTTTAATAGCATTTTTCTTACCTATACCATTCAATATTTACAAGTATATATTTTTTTATACTAATATTTACAAGTATATATATATATATATATATATATATATATATATATATATATATATATATATATATATATATATATTTTTTTTTTTTTTTTTATACTCAGTACAAGCATAAGAAGGCAACTAACTTGAAGAAGCACATAATGGAGAGAAGCCGAGAAGCCACGTCCCATGTTATCATGTGTTGTTTTTTTCGTAGCAATTTTGTTTCGAAAGTACATCTGATAAGTATATATTTTATAATTAAATAAGGGTAGATTCTGGGACATATTGGATTGAAATTATTAATATTATACCTATTTAATTATATTTTATATATTTATCTATTCTTTAATCAAATATAGGATAAAATGATATTATAATAAAAAATCTATTGATATCCTATTCTTATTTTGCGAGATATTATGTGATCTAGAAGAGGCAACAAATCAAATTAAAGAAAAAGATATAATATAATATATTATATTATATCAAGCCATTTGAAAGGAAAAAGAGAGGAGATCAATTATGAGATCTGGAACCAAAAAGAAGCAGAGCAAATTAAAAACGCATGGGCCCACAAAACCTAATATATTAAAAGGGAACAGAACGCACAGAGAGAAGGGGGGGAGAACACGGACGCCGCGAAAGAGGACAAAAAAAACGAAAAGGAAAAGAAATTGAGGACGCACAGGAGAATCATTGGAGAACAAAGACGCGACGCATAAGGAGAATAGAAAGAAGGAATTGGAGAAAGAAGATTAAAGCAATTGTAGAGATCAACCTTCCCCAATCTCTGAAGAACAATTCTGGTTTCCATTTATCTTATTAATTTTTACCTAGCCATGCTTGGCTAATTTCCTTTTAGTAGTTAGGGCGAGGATGAACCCTATGTTAATCTGAGTATTTATTTGAATTCTATATTGAATGTTATTTACCATGATTGAATGAGTTATATTTACTTAAAGCCTTCTAAAAGACTCGATCACCTTTTAGATTGCCCATAGGTTAGTGCATGACAATAGAGATGTTGGTGCACTTAACCAGAACCTTTAACTCATCATAAAATTGCATGACCTAGACATAGGCTTACAAATTTATGTGATCTTATAATTCCGGTTTAGATAATCTTTCTAAATAACACTGAGACATTAGGTTATTTTTAAAGATAACAACTAAGGTAGCATCAAGACATTGGGACTTAGTTAAATATTAGAGAATTGATCGTCAGTTATGGGAATAACAGGCAATTAGGAATTTAATTCGAATACTTAGAGGAACATAGGGGAATTCTATGCCCTAGCTGCGTTTTTCTCTATAAACCATCTTTTCTAAAACATTCTTGAAATTCTTGAAACTCTTGATTCTTAATTTTTTATTTAATTATTTAAAACCTTTTAGCTACAATTCACCCCTATTACTCTATTTCATCCAACTAAAGCTTAAATAACTAATTAGTGGTCAGAATACTATTCCTCGTGGGACGATATCTTTCTCACACACTTTATTACTTGTAAACGATCGGTGCACTTGCCGAAGTCGCAACAAGTTTTTGGCGCCGTTGTTGGGAATAGAAATATTTCAACACTAAGTAGTTATTAAAACTCTAGATTGGATTTCTTTTCCTTTGTTATCTAACTCGTTTATGCGAGGTACCATAGACAGAAATTCTGCAGCTTTGATCCCGAAATTGAAAAGACAAAGAAGGAGAAACCGGAAACTTGCTCAACGGAGTAAAGGAAAGGCTAGTAACTCTAGTACTGGGACTGAACCGGTTATAATGGCGAAAATGGTGAAGATCCTCTTCGCCTTCTTCCTCCAAGAAAGACCATGGGCGATTATATGACGCTTAATCCGCCAGGGCAGCAACTAGCATTGTCAATCCAACAGTAAATGCAAATAATTTTGAAATCAAGCCATCCCTCATAGGCTTGGTTCAACAACGCTCTTTTAGTGGGAGTGATTTAGAGGATCCTAATCAGCATATTGAGACTTTTCTCGCAGATTTGTGATACCATCAAGATGAATGGGGTTTCGAAGGGGCTATTCGTGTGAGACTGTTTCCTTTCTCTTTGACGGGAAAGCAGGAGCTTGGCTCCGTTCTTGTCCTAATGGAAGTCTCTCCACTTGGGACATTATTACCACAAAGTTCCTAGAGAAATTTTTCCCTTCTTCTAAGTATACAAAGCCGTCATCGACATCCGTTGCTTTACTCAAGGCAATGGGAATCATATTGCCAAGCTTGGGAAAGATTCAAGGAGTTGCTTAGGAAGTGCCCACAACATGAGCTGCAAGACTATGATCGGGTGAGAATATTCCTCAATGGGATGCTTCCGTCCTCTAGGATGATGATTAATGCCGGCAGAGTGGTACGTTAAAAATAAAACTCCGGAGGAATCATTGGAGTTGTTTGAAGATATGGGGTCCTTAGAGAATGAAACTGTTACTCCACAACCAAAGAGGGGAGTTCTTCAGCTAGACTCTTACAATACAATGTTGGCCCACAATGAGAACATTGCCCAACAAAACAAGGTGATCCAACAGCAGTTAGCTTCCATCACTAAACAGCTTGCCTCTTCTTAGGTGTCATCTAATTCTTCTCAGCCTCCTTTGCTTTGTGATTTTTGCAAAGGGGAACACTCTAATGGAGATTGTGCAGCATTCACTAATGGAGAAACAGCTGAGGTTAACTACATGGGTAATCCTCCCAGAAATCAGTTTAATCCATATAGCAACACATACAATCCCGGGCCGGAAAGCTCACCCAAACTTTTCCTACAAACCCCAAGCAAGACCTCGCCAGCTTCCACCAAACCACCACTACTGATCTGGAAAAGGCTTTGACACAGTTGACTCGTACCACTACTGAATACATACAGGGATCAGAAGCTTTCCAGAATGAAACAAAGTCTGCTCTCAAGAATCAGGGGGCTTCGATCCGGAATTTGGAGAATCAGATTGGTCAGCTATCAAAGCAAATAGCAGAGAGAAGCCAAGGGTCCTTCCCTAGTGATACAGAGGTCAATCCAAAGGAGCATTGTAAGGCCATAACTACAAGGAGTGGTATAGTGGTGCAGCCGGTTGAGAAATCTGCTCCGATGAAGGACAAGTCTGAAAAAGGGGAGGAAGAGGTCGAGCAATGTAATGTGCAGCAGGTTCCAAAGGAGATAGTTACAAAGAAGTCTCCCACTCCTTCTTATGCAAAACCTCCTTATCCCCAAAGATTGAAGCAACAGATTCAGAAGCAACAGTATGCCAAGTTCTTGGATATTTTTAAGAAATTGCAAATTAACATTCCTTTTGCAGAAGCTCTTGAAAATATGCCTAATTATGCAAAGTTCATGAAAGATTTGCTTTCCAAGAAGCATAAGTTGCAAGAGGCAGAAACAATGGCATTGACTCAAGCGAGTGTAGTGCCATCATTCAAACTAAGTTGCCACCAAAGCTTAAGGATCCGGGCGACTTTAGCATTCCTTGTGCAATAGGGAATGTCAATATGGGCGAGCACTTTGTGACTTGGGAGCTAGTATAAATTTAATGCCCTTATCTCGTGGCAAAAGCTCTCGGCATTAAAGAGATGAAGCCTACTATGATGTCATTACAGTTGGCGGATAGATCCATTAAGAAGCCGAAGGTGTCATTGAGGATGTCTTGGTGAAAGTGGACAAATTCATCTTCCGGTGGATTTTGTGGTTCTTAACATGGAGGAAGATGCTGAACTTCCTTTGCTTTTGGGAAGACCCTTCTTGGCTACTGCGAAAGCGGTAATTGATGTAGTCATTGGAAAATGGAATTCCAAATGAATGACGAAAATCACTTACAATGTGTTTCACCATGAAATACCCAGTTGATAATAGTGACTGTTTGAAATTGATGTAGTTGACGAAGCCATTCAGGAGGGTCTTTTTCAAGAAGATTCAGATGAGTCCTTAGAAGATGATATTGCTCAGTTATTGCAGGTGGAAGAAGAGGTTTGTGCAGATGAAAATTCTAATTTACAGCCAGAGAAGCTGCAAAAGAAGGATTATGATGCACCACCTGTTGCTCCTAAGGTAGAACTAAAGGAGCTCCCTTCTAATTTGAAGTATGCTTTTCTAGGAAAGGATAACACTTATCCCGTTATTGTTAGCGCTGAGTTGTCACCTACTGACGAAGAGAAGTTCTTGAAAGTTTTGACTACCCACAAGACTGCAATAGGGTGGTCTATATCCGATTTGAAAGGGATTAGTCCCTCATTCTGCACTCATAAAATTCTAATGGAGAACGATGTGAAACCGGTAAGGCAGCCCAGAGGAGACTTAACCCGACTATGAAGGAAGTGGTGAGAAAGGAGGTGATGAAACTGTTAGATGCAGGTATGATTTATCCTATCTCTGATTCAAAGTGGGTTAGTCCAGTACATGTAGTACCGAAGAAGGGTGGAATCACTGTAGTACACGAGAGATTTATTGAGGTATTTATGGATGATTTCTCTGTTTTTGGCACTTCGTATGATACTTGCTTGACTAATTTGTCTCGTGTACTCCAAAGATGTCAAGAGAGTAATTTGGTGCTTAATTGGGAAAAATGCCACTTTATGGTGAAAGATGGGATAGTCTTGGGTCATAGAATATCTGATAAAGGGATAGAAGTGGATAGAGCCAAGATTATAATCATCAAAGACTTGCCCCTCCCACCAATGTACGTAGTGTTCGCAGTTTTCTTGGTCATGCGGGTTTTTACCGAAGGTTTATCAAGGATTTCTCCAAGATAGCCAAACCACTTAGTCAGTTGTTGGTCAAAGATGAAGACTTTAACTTCAACAAAGAGTGTCTGATGGCATTCAAATTGTTGAAAGAAAGATTAACAACTGCACCTATTCTGAGAGCACCTGATTGGGATCTACCGTTTGAGCTGATGTGTGATGCCAGTGACTACGCCATAGGAGCTGTTTTGGGGCAAAGGAAGAATAAGTTGTTACATGTTATATATTATGCAAGTAAAGTTCTGAATGAGGCACAGCTGAACTATGCAACAACTGAGAAGGAGATGCTTGCAGTTATTTATGCATTAGATAAATTTAGACAGATTTGATTGGTTCCAAAGTTATTATTTTTACAGATCATGCTGCTCTAAAATATCTCTTGACTAAGCTAGACGCTAAGCCAAGGCTTCTCCGTTGGATGCTGCTACTCCAAGAGTTTAAGATTGAAATCAAAGACAAGAAAGGGGTAGAGAATGTGGTAGCCGATTACTTATCTAGGATACGAGTTAAGGAGCTGCAAGATGATTCAGAAATGGAGATTCATGATGAATTTCCAGATGAGTATGTCTTAGCAATTAGCAGTGTTCCTTGGTTTGCTGATTTTACTAATTATAAGGCCATTGGGATGATACCGGAGGGACTAACATGGCGATGAGGAAGAAGTTCATGCATGATGTTCAGCGGTATATCTGGGATAAGCCCTTCTTATTTTTCAGTGTGCGAGATGGAATGCTCCGGCGCTGTATCCCAGAGGAGGAAACTCATAAGATCCTCTGGCATTGTCATGGTTCAGATTATGGTGGACATTTCGCTGGAGAACGCACTGCTGCTAAGGTACTACAAAGCGGTTTTTATTGGCCTACATTGTATAAGGATGCTAGGAAGTATGTTGAGCAATGTGATCGTTGCCAGAGAACAGGGAATATCTCTAGGAGACATGAGATGCCACTCAACAACATTCTTGTTATTGAGATTTTTGATGTGTGGGGAATTGATTTTATGGGGCCATTCCCAAGCTCTTTTAACAACAAGTACATCCTTGTAGCTGTGGACTATGTTTCAAAGTGGGTAGAGGCAATTGCTCTTCCCACTAATGAAGCTAAGGTGGTGATATCCTTTCTCAAAAAGAATATATTCAGCAGGTTCGGGGTACCGAGGGCCATTATCAGTGATGGAGGCACTCATTTTTGTAACCGACAGTTTCAATCATTGCTTAGCAAATATGGTGTCACTCATCGTGTCACTACTCCATATCACCCACAAACTAGTGGGCAAGTGGAGATTTATAACGAGGAATTGAAGCAAATTGGAAAAGACTGTTGGGAAGTCAAGGAAGGATTGGTCCCGAAGCTTGATGATGCTTTGTGGGCATACCGAACGGCATTCAAGACTCCTATCGGCATGTCACCGTTTCATTGTTATATGGTAAATCTTGCCACCTCCCAGTGGAGCTTGAACATAAGGCGCTTTGGGCAACTAAGCTGCTGAACTTTGATGTTAAATCTGCTGATGAAAAAGGCTACTTCAGTTGAATGAGCTTAATGAATTCAGAATTTTTGCATATGAGAGTGCTAGCCTCTACAAGGAGAGAACCAAGAGATGGCACACTGAGTGTGCACTTGGTTTAAAAAAAAAAGCCGTCTGTACACACTCGAGTGTGAGGGGTCACACTTGAGTGTAGGCTAACGCCGTAAGTGTTTACCGTTAAGGGGGTAACATTTGATATTTCTGGGGCAAAATTGAATCAAAAAAAACTTCCAGGGCAATATTGCTATTTAACCATTTTTTCCAATAACCTTAACACTTATTATGTCATGATTAATTGATAGGTTTAATGTTTATGCTTTTGCTGCAAAAATATTTTTTATGCCACACTCACATAAAAGTGAGTGGGTCCCATTAATATTTTCTCTTACTTCTCCTTAAAATGGGACCCACTCACTTTTTATGTGAGTGTGACAGAAAAAATATTTCTACAATAAAAGCAGAAACATTAAACCCTTAATTGATTTCACTTATAAATAAAATAAACTAGTACTACATTAAGATATAGAATTACTTTGATACTTTAATGTTGACAAAAAAAAAGATTACTATAATAAGATGGAGTTCTTTAACTGACCATAGAGTAATTAACACTAATTTGAGGAGTGGCCGCTAATAAACAGAAATAATTGCATGACATGTCTTGCATTTATTATACTTTTAGTTTTAGACCAAAATGCTTCGTGATGCTAATATGAGACCATTAACCACATATAAGCCAGGGTCAACACTTCAATTTTTCTTAAAAAAAGTTATAAACCCAATTTCTTTTTTCCCCTCATAAAATAATGTTTCTATTATAAGTCACTTCTTTTTACTTCACAATCATTCATATAATTAAAATGGCAAAGAATTATTACTACTTTTTGATATTATCTTCAATTAGAATCGATATATCTTAATACTCATTTCTCTTTTATATGATCTTTATCTACGACTACAATACAATTATAATATATATGTGTGCGGTTTTAGAAATATCCAAATTAATAACACTATTGTGCATTTTATTCAAGAAAGCTTAAATGGATGAATAAATACACCCTAATGCAACTTTAGTAGTTTAAATCGAGAAAAATTTTTTAATAGGAATAATCTAATTAAAGAAATAAAACAGAGGAACTTCAAAATATAAACGTTGACGCCTACCAAGCCAAATATTTTAAAGATAGATGCGATAATAATAAACAGAATAAATCATTACCTTGTCACTAATGAAAAAAAAAACCATAATTGACATCGTGCCTCAATATAGTCAAACAGGAATATTAGGACAAAGGGATAAATGTCTAGCAATTTCAAAACCCATTTGTTTCATAAGATCGTGCATCTCAATATTACCATTTTAAGAAATCGAAATGAGCCATTTCTCATTAAGAACATTCATCTCAATATGCAAAAGAGCCATATAGTTGTTTTATTAGGTCCAATCAGGTACAAAAGCTTATAAATCCTTTATTTGATTATGAATATTAGGTTAAGAAACGCATTCTGTTGTTCTTCACAAGTCCATAAAAACTTAATTTTAGAATATCAACAATGTCCTTAGGTGGATCTTGACGTAGGTTTTTTTAAAGCACTTTCCCGCTTTTCCTTTTCTCTTCCATAGAGAAAGGAACCCAAAACTATTAGGGCTAATGAATTTCCTGACGATAATCCACTACAGATTTTGATAACTCCATGTAATCTTTATATGGCTCACATTAATCTTATCACACTAGCTAGATGAAGTCGCCAACATAAAACATGCTTTCAAGTGGAACCCCATTATATGGATCCTTTGAAATGGCCTAATTGATTGAGCTGATCCCACTAGTTATTTTAATTAGGCTTTTGCCTCTTTATCAATTAAAAAAAAAAAAAAAAATCAAAACAAGTAAAGACCCAAATTATGATAGGGTTAAAGTCCATTTTTGCCTTGGAAAATGTCAAAAAATTTCAATTTTTCCTTGAAAGTTTATTTGGAGCATTGTCACCCCAGAAATTTCCAAATTATAGTGATTTTGCCCTGAATATTTTCAAATTGTAGCAATGTTGCCCTAACCATTATAAATGTTAAGTAAAATTCCTTATTTATAACTCTAACTTGGAAAAAACATGAAGTGGATGACACATGAACTTACCAGATAAACATATTTGGCCAACTAACGAGTAGACTTAGAAAATGGGCAGTGTGACATTGTTACGATTCGCAAACTTTCAGAGTAATATAGTTGTTAAGTCGAATTTTTTGGGGCAACTTTGCACCTAAACCTAAAACAAAAATGACGTTGATGTTATGTGAACTATCAACTCAGTATATTTGGTTAACTAATAGTTAAACTTAAAATGGATAATAACCTGAACAGAATTGTTATAATTTAAAAACTTGTGTAACCACGTTGTTAAAAAAGAAAAAAAAAACTTTTTAGTTTTTAGTTTTTTTGACATATTCAGATCGAAAATGTACCATAACCTATTATAATACATAAAGAAATGGGCCCTTATGATTGGAATCTTCCCCCGGAAGCAAAGGGATAGTTCGGAGCAAAGACTATGATGGAAGTCAGCCAGCAACAAGGCAATCCACCAAAGCAACAAACGCGGGACGACTTGACTTGACTTGTTCATATCTCTGAATCTGAAGAGAAAGCAAGTGTCTGTCATTTTTGGAGACCTTTGCTTGTTAGAGCTATTGCTTTCCATTGCTTCTCTCCACATCGACCCAGGTAATTTCTTCTCTTTAACTTCATTTTTCCAGGAAAAGGTGAAAAAATAGAAAGGGAATGGATTAATTTCCCACCCGAATGAATTGATCTGTTCTGTTGTTCAAAAACAGAGTACTAATATGGATATTTAAGTTAACAAACCAGAGGACTGATTCTATTTCTGTTCTGACTGTTCAGCTTCAGTCTTGCCTTCTTTTCAGCTACTCGATATTTTCAGATGCACAAAAACTCTTCTTTAAAAATTCTGTTGAGAACAATAGAGGAATCAGAAATCTCTGAAAAATTCTGCTTGTTTCTTCCTGTAGTGTTAGTCGGATTCTTGTTTCAATGGTTAAGGGTATCTTTGGTTTGAAGAAAGGAGAGGAGAGGGGGTGGTTGGGAAAGTTGAGAGATAAATTTTATCTTATCTTTACAAAATTGACTGATAATTTTTAATATTCTTAAAATATACTTTAGCAAAAAAATAATATTTTTTTTATTAATGATAAAATGGTTTCATTAATAACAAAATGATCAATGTCCTCCAAAAAGATTTTTCCTCTCTCCTATCATTCTCTCAAACCCAACATACCTTAAAACTCAAGAGAGCCTAATTCTATGGGGAATATTTTTGGAGGCTATAGTGTGCGTATAAAGAACGCACACTAAAACAAATAACTTATTGTCTGCCACAATAGCTAAAGCCTTGAAGTTTCCTTGAACAAGAAAAAAAAATAAAGATTAACATTAATACTCCTTCAACGCTTTTTTGACTATAACTTGTTTTAAAATGAATAAATTTGTTGGGTAGACTTGACTAGTTGCCTTGATCCTCGGCAACTTCGTCCCACTTTCGGAATATTTTTGTAGGGTCTCTTTAAATATCAGATAAATTAATTTTAAAAAATAACAAATATAAATATTTTAATATAATTTATCTAATTTATTTAATTCATTAAAAGAAAGGTATAATCTTTTCATCATATATCATTCAAATTTATATAGGCCTCTGAGGGCAACTTTTTCTAAAGCTGTCCCAGACGTACGATGAAGCAGAGCACTCCAACACGGCACGCGAGCTTCCTAGAAAGAGGCATAAGAGACCGAAACAATATATAAACACATGTGAGTGAAGCATATGCTGCTCATCTGAATCTGAAAGAACTTGTTTGAAGAGATAGCAAATTCTTAAGCTTCCATTTTTTAGACCTTTGCTTTTGAGATCTATTTCTATCGATCCAGGTTATTAATCATTTCTTCTCTTTTACTTGTTTTCCCTTCATTTTTCACAGAAAATATTTTGCTGTTTTCTTCTCCTAGTGGCAGCTATTGATTATATTCAATCTCCTTACTGAGCTACCATACTGTCGTAGATCTCATAATACTCAAACATTTGGAATTTCTTATACTTTAACTTCAATGGTATGGCTGGACTTAAATCCTTTGTGGCTTTTATTTATAGATGTCAACAATTATTCAAATATTTGCTGTTTTCTTCTCCTTGTGCTAGCTGTTGGTTCAATCTAGCTACCTTACTAAATATATGGTGGACTTGATCTATTGACCAAACTCTTCATTTCTTTTATTCAAATTTTTTTAACGAAGTCAACGGCTGATTTATTTATTTTATTCGAAAAGCAAAGTGCTGGTTCTTTCTTTCTTTCTTTCTTTTTGGTCAAAATCTTTCTTTCTGAATATGAAGAACTACTAGATCCATTATTATATTTTTGTTTTGATTTTCTTCCCTATGCTCTCTGGCTAGGGGTTGCAATTTAGGAGGACCGCCATTAAATTTCATATTTACAGTATCCATAGTAAAGTATCTCACAAGATGTGTGTGGCTTGAGATCTTTTCCTTTGTACTGAAGTTTTCATTTTTTTCTCACCATTTGTATGTATATATATATATATATATATATATATATATATATATATATATATATATATATATATATAGCTACCTCTTCTTTGAACTCTATTAATTGTTACTTGAGATATTAGTAGTGAGAAATTATATTAAATAATCATAGTAAAGTCTGCAATGCTCGAGGCTGACATTTTTAATACTAACGATTAATTCTTTTATTTTTCTCTTCCACTTGCAAGCATTTTCCCCAGAATTTTTAGGGATGTTCTCGCAGGAAAAATTTTGCAAATGTTTTTGTTAATTTCATGTTTCTTATAGTTTGGAATCTGGTTCCTAGCTACCTTATCGTCATAGATCTAAGCCTTAGTTTCATGTTGCTGAAGGTTGAAGCGAGAAATTGCTATCAAAACCATTGCTTTAATAATGCTCAGAGAAGCTTCATTGATCCTGTTGGGAGTATCAATTCACAAAGCTATCACATTTATCTCTCATTCACTAAAGAGTAACCAAGTTGTTGCTAATGATGATAGGTAGCTATCTTCCTTTCAATAACCTCACTCTTTATTTTCTTGTTTAATTTGATCATAGAACCCAATATTTGTTGACATTTCGTTTCTGTTTGTAGTTCTAGTGATGATGTGATTTTAAGTCAAACGAGTTCTCCTTGTGCTACAAAGTATCATGTGTTCCTTAGCTTTAGAGGGGAAGACACTCGCCAGACTTTTACAAGTCATCTTTATAAAGAACTTCGCAAGGTAGGCATCCACACTTTTATGGATAATGAACTCCGCAAAGGGGAAGAAATCTCACCAGTTCTTTTGAGAACAATAGAGGAATCAGAAATATTAGTGATTATTTTCTCTAAGAATTATGCTTCTTCAACATGGTGTATGGATGAACTTGTTCACATAATGGATTGCAAGAAAAAATTTGGAAGGGTTGTGATACCTATTTTCTACAATGTGGATCCTTCAAACATACGCAAACAAAAGGGGAGTTTTGGAAATGGATTTGATGTATTGAAGCGAAGATTTAAAGACAATCAAGAAAAATTGGAGAAATGGAGAAATGCTTTAGATCAATCTGCAAGTCTCTCCGGATGGGATTCCAATAATACCAGGTAGCTTAAAAAATGCTCCCTTTGTTGTTAGCTTTAGGGATTTATTGATTTAATCTAGCATTGTTGTTGCTTTTATTTGTATTTTTACTTTTCTTTTCTTTTCTACATCTATTAATTATGCCTTTTCTTTTGATTGACATTTGTGCTAGACCTGAATCCAAATTTGTTGAGGAGATTGCCAGAGACATTTTGAGCAAGTTGGATTATAAGTCATCATTTCACCTTGAAAGATTGGTTGGCATTTCTTGTCATATTGAAAATATTAAAAAACTTCTGACTGTGGCTCGAATTGTGGGAATATGGGGTATGGGTGGTTCTGGTAAGACCACACTTGCTAAAGCCCTCTTTCAAGAGTTGAAAGCTAAATTTGAGGCTTTCTCCTTGGTTGAAAATGTCAAAGAGCAATTATCAAGAATTAGTTGGGATGAGTTACAAAGAAATTGTCTCAAAGAATTATTAAAAGATGGGGACATCAACATCTCTAATATAAAATCCAATTCTGTGAAAAGTAGGCTTCAACACAAAAAAGTTCTCCTTATACTTGATGATGTGGACAATTCAGTAATAGCTGATGATTTAGCCAAAGTGTGTGATTGGTTTGGGGAAGGAAGTAGGATTATTATAACATCAAGAAACCACCAAGTGCTAAAGAATGCTTCTGCATTTTCTACCTATCATGTTTCAAATTTAGATTTCCATGATGCCCTTTATCTCTTTAGTTTGAAAGCTTTCAAGCAACATGAGCCATCTGAAGGTTTCATGGAGTTATCAAAATCAGTAGTGGAATATTGTCAGGGAAATCCATTAGCCTTGGTAGTGTTGGGTTGCTTTCTCTGTGGCAGAGGTAAAGTAGAGTGGGAAAGTGCTTTGGAGAAACTAAATGAAGATCCACCCGAGGACGTTGTTGGTGTTTTGAAGTTGAGTTTTGATGGACTTGATGACAAACAACAAAATGTGTTTCTTGACATGGCATTCTTAGTCAAGGAAGGAGTTCGTCTTTCTGTGAACCTGATAAGACAAATACATGGCTCTTCTGTGGATATTGAAATTAGTGTTTTGAGAGATAAATCCCTCATTTCATTTGACAATCATACTCATACTGATTGTATTGGGATGCACAATCTTGTAATGAAAATGGGCCTCGAAATTGCTAGACGACAATTATTCTCTAGTCCTGGAACTCCTATTCGACTATGGAGGCACGATGACGTTTATGAATTTTTCATCCGTAACAAGGTGATGATTTATTCTGTTTACTATTATTATTTTATCTTCTTTTCTTTATCATCTTAATTGTCAGAATAATTCCTAGTGATATTTGTTTGTCTTCATGTTATTTATTCGTCTTTGGCGGTGTGTGTTAGCATAATATTACGAAGTTCCTTTGTTTTACTTTCTTTAATTTGATTATTCCTATAAGAAACTCTTTCTCGATTTATATGTTCTAACCCTGAAAAACCCATTCAACTTTGGAGGCATGATGATATGTATCATTTTTTCCACCATGACAAGGTAATAATTTATTTTTTATTATATTATTTATTCTCTTAATATTGTATTCCCTTGTAGTGTGTATTTGTTTTGACCAATTTATTTATTTATTGTAGGATAAAATGACTTGTTTGAACTCAGTGCACAAAAGCGTATTGATCATTTAGATTTTTCTAGAAGAAATATATTATCTATTGGTATTTGATCACTTTCTACGTATTAATAATGTTTCCCCATAATTTGAACACTAGGGCGGCGCCGAGGAAGTCCAATGCTTATCATTAAACATGAGCAAAATAGAACTCTTGTGAGACGTATGCGCGTGCATTCTTTTAGAATAGTAAAGAAGTTAAAGTTATTAGAAGTACAAATTATTTGAAAGTTGAAAACAAATCGAATGTTAAAGCGAGGGGCTATAACGTGGTCTAAATGGTTTCAGGCTTCATATCCATTAAATGACATCAATGTTTGATGTCTTTTAACTGGGAAAATTATATCATGTCGAATGTTTTTAATTGATATTTGCTTTTATAGTTATATTCATTAAATATCTACACATGCATGTAGGTGATTGATTAATTTATAAATAGAGATCAGATATATTTGATTGCACTACAGTATTTTTGGTTACTATGTAAGGCAATGATAATTGTGTTTCCTTTGATTTGCTATTACTAGGGAATAGAGGATATTCGATGCTTGTCATTGGACTTGAGCAAGATAAGGAGGAGGATTGCTTGGAGTGCTAGAAATTTTAGGAAGATGCATAATTTAATATTCCTTAAAGTTCACAAGTCTGATAAGAGAAAGCGTTCAAAGTTGACTATTTACGACAATTTGGATTATCTTCCTGAAGAACTGAGGTTTTTGAGTTGGGAAGAATATCCATTTCGACAAGTGCCATTAAATTTTTGCTATGAGAATCTTATTCAGCTTACAATGCGTAATAGTAAGATCCGACAGCTTTGGAACGGAAATCAGGTACATATCATTTTTGGCATCAAACATTGACCGAATAATTGGGAATGCAAATATTTGCTTTACTACCGTTAAATTGATGGTTAAATATAGTAGTTGTACTTTTTGCAGGAAATCTGATTCATTGTCTAAATTCATTGACTTATTATTTTTAAATTGTGCATACATATAGTTATGCAATTTATTTAACAATGCTTTATTTTTTCAGCATTTTCCAAATCTAAAGCAAATCGATCTGTGCAATTCAAGACATCTAAATGCACTCCCAGATCTCTCTCTTGTCCCTAAGATTGAATTTCTGAATGTCTGGGGTTGTGTGAAATTGGATCAAATCCATTCTTCAACAGTCCTAAGCAATCATTTCAGTTTATGGGCTAGAGATGGGCCAAGGCAAATAAACATTGGGGGAAGTTTGAAAGGGACAAGGTCAGGGTTAGTAATGGTTTACAATTATTTGGATCTTGACAAGAGTACATGGAATAAAGTGAGAATGAAGGTGTTGGTATGTGGCGACATTATTTGCAGTGTTGGATTCAAATTTGTGGAAATGCCATTGGCTGAGATAGCAGAATTGAGATATTTATTTCCATTTGTGAAGGTTTTTAGATTGTTAGAGGATCTAATTGAGTATGGGCATGATTTCAGGCAACATTATGACTATGATTGTTGGGATTGGGGTTCTTATTGTGTTGGACTTAGAATGAATTTGAGGAGGAGGGGTGATAGAGGAGGAGAAAGGCATGTGGTGGGGCCAAGGAGGAGTAGGAGGAGAAGAAGAAGAAGACAAATGATTAATGATCATCATCATCAAACATCAATGGAAGCTAGAGAAGGAGGAGGAGAAGAGAATGAGGAGTTAATGAGTAGTCATGCTGCAATATTCACAAGAATCCCCAAGAGCATCAATGGTTGGTCATTGTTGACGAAACTGGAATTAAGAAAGAGTGATTCAATCCTCAAATCACTCTCACTCTGTCACGCTTCTTGCAAACCACGCTTAGTTGCAACATTCTCCCTCCACATTCCGCCATCCGCTTTCACTGACCCTCGTGGTGATTATTGTTTCTCAGTCACATATGCACGTTGTATGTTCGGCTATCGGGTTGCTAGGCCTAGGACTTGTCATCTGGATTATGACTTCACTGTCCGATATTCAGTCTTTCAGCCTCTTGTCTCACAAAGTTGTCAAGTTGCTGTGAGTATGTTAGAATTTGAATGATCAGGAAAATCATTTGAGGTATGTAAAGGAACTGTTAATACTAGTGGATTATGCTTTTCTGTTAACTGACACAGCCTAATCTTTTGATGAATGCCTGACAATAACAGCTCAAAAAAATATTTATACACGAACCATGATTCCGGTTGTGACAATAGACATGCCAGACCCAAATGACGTTCGCCTATATGACATAGGAAGGCAAGTGTTACTAGCACCTCCTAAGACACGTCGTCCACCGGGAAGGCCAAGAGTTGAAAGGGTGGAGTCACAATTTCGCAACAGGAAGATTTACCATTGCGGCTTATGCCATGAAGCAGGACACACAACAAGAACCTACAAAAATCCAAACCCAACTTAATTTGTGCATTGGTTGGGGTTGTGAGGTAAATATGTTAGAAGTCATCTTTTGGTATATATTTTAGAAGTCATCTTTTGGTATATATACAATGACTTGGATCCCTTCACATATTTTTGGATAGAAGGGCTATAAGACTTATAGGATCACTCAAGATGTAATTAGTGTAAATGGCATAGAATGTCTTCATGCGTTGGAATGACACGTGAACATTACGTCAATGTGGAATTGTAATGTTCACTTGTCATTTCACTATATTTTGTACATGTTGTCATCCCATTAGAACTTTTTGTAAATGACAATTCTGTACTTATCAATGCCACAATGACTATATGGTGTTGGAGACTCGTAATTGTAGTTATGTTTATGGGAAGGATCATTTGGAAACAATTGTGTTTGCTTGGTTTTGTAAGTGACTATCTCATTGTAGATTTGTAATTGCAGTTATCCTTTTTTGTATCATACTTATTTCAGCTTCATATGTATTTTTATAACTAAACTTAATTTGGTATAATATATAATAGTATTAGACACTTGATACTGGTGCAACAAAACATTAAATCGGGGAAAGATAATATCAAATAAACTACTCAAATGGAAGATACTAACTGAAATAGACACAAGAACTTCATGCATTATTACAAGTAGAGCATCGCATTTACCATTAGAGCATCGTGAATTACCGTTAGACCATCGCCATTTACCACTGAGTTTTTTGGGTTTTTCATTGTTGCCCAGGAAATAGACACAAGAACTTCATGCATTATTACAAGTAGAGCATCGTGATTTACCATTAGAGCATCGCCTTTTACCATTAGTGCATCATGAATTACCACTGAGTTTTTTGGTTTTTTCATTGTTGCCCAGGAAATAGACACAAGAACTTCTTGCATTATTACAAATAGAGCATCGCGATTTACCATTAGAGCATCGTGAATTACCATTAGACCATCGCCATTTACCACTGATTTTTTTGGGTTTTTCATTGTTGCCCAGGAAATAGACACAAGAACTTCATGCATTATTACAAGTAGAGCATTGCGATTTACCATTAGAGCATCGTGAATTACCATTAGACCATCGCCATTTACCACTGATTTTTTTGGGTTTTTCATTGTTGCCCAGGAAATAGACACAAGAACTTCATGCATTATTACAAGTAGAGCATCGCGATTTACCATTAGAGCATCGTCATTTACCATTAGAGCATTGTGAATTACCACTGAGTTTTTTGGTTTTTTCATTGTTGCCCAGGAAATAGACACAAGAACTTCATGCATTATTACAAGTAGAGTATCGCGATTTACCATTAGAGCATTGTGAATTACCATTCCACCATCGCCATTTACCACTGATTTTTTTGGTTTTTTCATTGTTGCCCAGGAAATAGACACAAGAACTTCATGCATTATTACAAGTAGAGCATCGCGATTCACCATTAGAGCATCGTGAATTACCGTTAGACCATCGCCATTTACCACCGAATTTTTGGGTTTTTCATTGTTGCCCAGGAAATAGACACAAGAACTTCATGCATTATTACAAGTAGAGCATCGCGATTTACCATTAGAGCATCGCCTTTTACCATTAGAGCATCGTGAATTACCACTGAGTTTTTTGGTTTTTTCATTGTTGCCCAGGAAATAGACACAAGAACTTCATGCATTATTACAAGTAGAGTATCGCGATTTACCATTAGAGCATCGTGAATTACCATTAGACCATCGCCATTTACCACTGATTTTTTTGGGTTTTTCATTGTTGCCCAGGAAATAGACACAAGAACTTCATGCATTATTACAAGTAGAGCATCGCGATTTACCATTAGAGAATCATCATTTACCATTAGAGCATCGTGAATTACCACTGAGTTTTTTGGTTTTTTCATTGCGCCCAGAAATAGACACAAGAACTTCATGCATTATTACAAGTAGAGCATCGCGATTTACCATTAGAGCATCGTGAATTACCATTAGACCATCGCCATTTACCACTGATTTTCACCTCCATGCATAAGTAAAATACAAAAGCAAAGTCTAAAATGGCGAAGGAATACAAAAGCAAAAAAAAAAAAAAAAAAAGGAGTCAAAGCTCAACGAATCAGAGCTCAAAGAAGTAAAATCAGAGCTCAAAGTCCTAATTAATACTAAGTGGAATCTTTTTCTCCTTCCTTGCTGATTCAATCAAGGAGTGAAAAATAAAAATCGAAACAGGTACCTATTCTTTCTGCTCGATCTCGACAAAGCTGGCAGCGGCGTCGTACACGGTGAAGGCAGCGGCGTCGACGGCGGAGGCAGCAGCGGTGCGGAATGGGTGAAACAGGAACACGATGCAGGGCTTGATTTTAATCGGGAATGAAATCTATAATCTGTCTTCAATTCCATCTTAAGGGCAGTAGGGTCTTTTTTTTCGAATTTGCATAACCCTCAAAAGTTCATGTCATCTCTCAGTCTTTTTGCAAATTCGGAGGACTTCTGAGGGTTTTACAAATTCATTTGGTATTTATCTGGAATTTTCCCTTAAGATTTTGAGTTTGTCTTAATAATGAATTTTTTTTTTCTCATTTTACCCTCAATTAATTATTACACTACGTACATTTTCTTTCATCATTTCCTCATTATTGTTCTCTCTCTCTCTCTCTCACTCACTCACTCATTCATAAATAGGGTCATTTTTGAAAAAAAAAATTAAATTTCCTATATAATTATTACATTTAACTACTTTTTACTGTTTTTTAAGAATCCAGTGATTTGGTTGAAAGCCTTGTATAGAGAAGGAAGGAGTATTTTTTTTTTTTTAATCTCTACACGTTAAATTCTAATCATGAATTTTTTAAGGAATGTCACAAATTTTGTATATACAAATAATCATTTTTTATTTTTTTTCTCATTCTAAGAATTAATACAAAACCTTATGTTTAGATCAGAGGAGAGAGCAGTATTCATATATACATCTATTTTATTAACAATTAATTTTTTTTTGCCACATTTTATATATTTCTCAGAAAAATGTGAAAAAATAGTGGGGTTAAATATCATTTTTGGCACGGAAGTTTTGGCTAGGGGACATCCAGCACTCGAAAGTTTTTTGGGTATCATTTTTACCCCTGAAGTTTATAAAAAGGGGCAAATATACACTGAAAGTTTTTTTTAGGAGCAAATTTGCCCGGAAGTTTTTTTTAGAAGCAAATTTGCATAAACTTTCGGGGCAAAAATGATATCATAAATGATCAATCCAACGGTCAAGATTAACTGATGGGAAAGATTGCTACATTTGTAAACTTCCGGGGCAAAAATGATACCAAAAAAACTTTAGGGTGCTGGGTGCTCCAAAACCAAAACTTCCGTGGCAAAATTGGTCTTTATCCCAAAATAGTGACAAGTAGTCAAAGGGAATACATTCATTTCCAATACCCATACTAATTGCACCAAACTGTAATATTATATTAATTATTCCTCGTACCCACTACCCTATTAATTATGGGTATACATGGAAAAAAAAACAATTAATGCTTCTTGAAAACAAGCAAGTGTCTTACAAAAAACATCAAATACATTTGTTAGTTGGTGCCTTATAATAAGAATCAAATGGAGTGTGTGTGTGTCCATCAAATTTTATATGCTTAATGTCCCATATATTCTATGACAGTTTTCGATAACGTTTATACTGAGTGTCTACACATAAGACACTTGCAGGGAAAAAAAATTGTTCAAAATAGAGTATAAGTTATTTATAGGATGATTAATGATGTTTTGTTAATTTTATCCCTATTTAATTTCTATTGAAAAGAGAGAAAGAGAAGAGAGAGCGATGTGAAAATCATTTGTAAAGTAGAGAAGGACAAAAATTGTAATAATGGGCCTTTCTTGGTTTTGGTCCGCTTGGGCATCAGTTGTACTGGTTGGTACTTAGAGATGGAAATAGGTCAGACCCCTATCAGACGACCTACAGTCTAACCTGTTTAACAAAAAGATACAGGCTAGGCTAAGGCCTATTAAAAGCCTAAATATATAAATAGGCCATGTCTATTTTATTGAAGTTGAGCCTGATTGTGAAAAATATAATTATATTTATGTTAATCCTTAATTGATGATGCATTTGTGGTCGCATAAAGTCTGAATATCTGTTGTTAAACCTTATTTCCAAATTGGAGGCATTCTTCACTGATTTGTTGGCCATCAAACCTTGGCTTGCGTTCTTTTGCTAATACTAATTTATTAGTTTAATTAATGTCCGATAGATTTAGCTAAATTAAACTTGACTTTTGATTATCTGAAGGTTTTGATTCATTGCGCTTGACACCTGGTGCTGCAGTCAAAAGCATATATTGCATTGACATTATATTGTTGGTTGCATTTATGATAGAATTATGTTTTTTTTTTTTTTTTGAGCTGGTGTATTTATTTTAAATTCGTTCTTTAGTGGCTACACAAAAGAGATTATATGACAGTATTGCATACTGTTTGATTTTCTTTACTAATTTATTTGTGTTAATTTTGTTATGTTGTATTGTTGCGTTCTTTTATATATTAGTGGGTTCTTGCATATAATTTAGATTTTAAATGATATCTCTTTAATTAATGTTTATTTAGATTCATTAATCATTAAATTATATGAATTAAATAAAATTAATAATATTTTAGCCTTTAAATAAGTTTCAAGCCTTTTTAAAACATATAAGGTGTAGGCTTCTAATCCTACTCAAAGTCTACTTAGCCTAACTCTTGAGCCTAGCTATTGAAAGACCTACATTTTAAAAAAGTCTATAAAAAAGTTTCATCCTGAACCTATAAAAAAGTCTACACATACAGGCTTAGGCTTTAAGTCTTTGTTAGATGCTCAAGCCTATTTAGCTAAAGGCTGACCTGACTTAACCTATTTTCATCCTCATTATGAGTTTGCACCAGGCACAACCAATCGTCCCAGTGATTGTTGCAGGGAATGTATCAAATTTTATTAATTTTATCCAATTCTTGACATGTGAGAATGGAATACAAGTAATTTATATTTAAGCACAGTGGTATGGTATTAAACCATCATTGTGTGTGTATTATTTCAAAGATTCATTGCCCATTTGGTTGAACCCCACTACATCCCAACAATGCACTCTAATGGAAATGCAATATGAATTATAGGGATAGTTTGGTATGTATTATGAAGAAGGTGCAATGAATTGTTTTTAATAAATAATATAAGTTAATATAATAAAAAGATTCTTTTAAGCTTGCAAATTTTGTAAAAAAAAAAAAAATTCTTTTGGTAGAGAAAATTAATAAAAGCGAATTGGTAAAGAAAATAAAATCAAATAAAATGAAGAAAATGAATTAAAAAGGTGAAGTTCTTTTGGTAGAGAAAATTAATAAAAGCGAATTGGTAAAGAAAATAAAATCAAATAAAAGAAGAAAATGAATTAAAAAGGAGATTTTGTAGACATAAAATATTGTTATATTTCTAAATAGAAAAAGAAAATAATAAAGCATTAAGTTGCTCCCGGTACCTTAAACTATTTTTTTAATAGCATTTTTTACCTGATTTAATAACATTCAATATTTATAGGTATATTTTTCTTAAATACTCAGTACCTTAAAGCAAGAGAAGGCAATTGACTTGAAGACGTACATAGTGGAGAGAAGCCGAGAAGACATTTCCCATGTTTTTTTCCCCCAATTAACCTTAACACTTATTATGTCATGATTAATTGATTTCACTTACAAATAACAAAAACTAGTATTAATAGAATTACTTTGATACTTTAATGTTGGAAAAAAAGAAGATTACTTAAATAAGATGGAGTTCTTTAACTAACCGTAGAGTAATTAACACTGATTTGAGGAGTGGCCGCTAATGAACAAATGATTGCCTATGACATGTCTTGTAGTATTTATTATACTTTTAGTTTTAGACCAAAATGCTTCTTGATGCTAATAAGAGACCACTAACCACATAAAAGCAAGGCTCAAAACTTTATTTTTTCTTAAATAAAGCTATAAACCCAATTTCTTTTTCCCCCCTCATAAAAACAGTTTCTATTATAAGTAACTTCTTTTCACTTCACAATCATTTATATAATTAAAATGGAAAAGTATTATTACTACTTTTTAATATTATCTTCCATTAGAATCAATGTATCTTAATACTCATTTCTTTTTTATATGATCTTTATCCACAATACAATTAATATATGTGTGCGCGCTTTTAGTAATATCCAAATTAATAACACTATTGTGCATTTTATCCAAGAAAGTTTAGAGTTAGAGAGTTGAGTAAATTACACCCTAATGCAACTTTGATAGTTTAAATCGAGAAAGTTTTTTTTAATAGGAATAACCTAATTAAAGAAATAAAACAGAGGAACTTCAAAATATAAATGTTGAGGCCTACAAAGTCAAATATTTTAAGGATAGATGCCATAATAATAAACAGAATAAATCATTACCTTGTCACTAATGAAAAAAACCATCAATGTCATCGTGCCTCCATATAGTCAAACAGGAATATTAGGACTAAGGGATAAATGTTGTCTAGCAATTTCAAAACCCTTTTTTTTTCATAAGATTGTGCATCTCAATATTACCATTTTAAGAAATTGAAATCGGCAGTTTCTCACCAAGAACACTCATCACAATATGCACAAAAGAGCCATATAGTTGATTATGAATATTTTAGGTTAAGAAACACATTCTGTTGTTCTTCATAAGTCTATCAAAACTTAATTTCAGAATATCAACAATGTCCTTAGGTGGATCTTAGCGTAGTTTTTCCAAAACATTTTCCTTCTCTTCTTTTTCTCTTCCATAGAGAAATCAACCCAACACTATCAGGGCCTGTAACATCCCTTTTTGAAACGCGGAATTTTTTTTTTTTTTTTTTTAAAATCAGAGTAGAGCAATAGAGCGAAAGAGTAATCGGTTCATAGCCAAAACATCAACCATTGTGTAACATTGTATAGATTACAGTAGTCCTAAGGTTTAGAAAGGAAATAGCGGAATAATAGAGTAACAGAATAACAAAAAACGATAAGATAAAGATAGTCTTCAGCTGCACGCCTACTCCGGGTACTTGCCTCGATCCTCGAACCGTGGTCCTCCTGACCCTGAAGCTACAGCTGAGATTCAATTCATCATATTGAATCTCAGGTAACGGTTAACCTCATACCCAAACAATACAGTATACAGACAACATATATTTCTTGAGCTAATACAACAGTATATCATAAGCATACAATAGATGCATGATCATTATGCCGACAAAACATAAGCACAAAGCAATATGTAAAGCCCCATAAGGTAAAACATTAACAACAACGCCTGCACTATTCACCAGTGCCACGATACTCACTCGTGTCCTCAGCGCTAGGAAAACGAAACGGCGTTACCAAAACTATAGAGATTCTGATATCCTATAAGAATAATATCACCTTTATTAGTGATTTGACACTATAACTGGCATTTTAGGTAAAAATTACCATTTTGCCCTTCTACCCCTAATCGGCGGAATTTCGCAAGCACTTCGTTACTCTGACAAATTTTCTTCCCGAAATTTTGCCAGAACTTTGACGCAACTATGATTTTTGAAAATAATGACTAAAATAGCCCTCCCATATGATACCCAATCATACTTGAAATTTAAAGTCTATTCTAACAAATTCTACCCTTACTTTTGAAAAAGCTCAAAAAGCTTCAACTTTTCGGCGACTCGATTTCTACTATGTTTATACCTCTGCATATTTTTCAACGCAAACAAGGCTTAAAACAAGTATAGAAATCTTGTCACCTACTTCCTAAATCTAACTAACAATTCTACTAACTACCGAACTAAAGACTAAAGACCGAAAGACTTACCCGTTGAAGACTTCGCAGAACTTTTCCGAGCCCTTCTCTCTTCTTTCTCTCTCTAGGTTCGAATTCTCCCTTGAGAATGGAGTGAAAAAACCAAAGGGGGAGGGGGTATTTATAAGAAAAGGTGTAGGATTTCGTAGTCGGATCAACTTTGTGAGAATCGATCTGGACCGTCCAAAGTAACTTTTTCAAAAGTTTTCTCTTCTTCTTCCTTCCTCTTGGCCGACCTGCCCTCATGCTGAGGTGGCACCAATTGGCCAATGGGAGGTGGCCATGTGTCCCTTCCAGAAGCCTACCCGGATGAATTTCTCCGATCGGTACTGATTCGCGTAGTTTCGGAAAAATCTCAAAATTCTGGATTTACAACTCTGACGACATATTCTCACTTAGTAGAAATGTCCAAGTTAACCTATATTTTGATCCCATATAGGGCTCCAACAGTCCAGTTGAGTCTTTCTCGAAAAACGTGTCCGAACGCGTCCGGTTTCAGAACGCATTTCTGAAATCACCAATCTCTTGGAAATAATTCACTGATTCCAAATATGTCCATATAAATTTAAACTCATTTCTAGATATTGAGTTAGAATTTATTTTCTTCATTTCAAAAATATGCCTATATGCATTTTTCCCTATTTTGTTTTATTAGGAAAATGCACAAACTACCTCAAATTAACTTCCTAAGAGTTTAACGGAAGATAAAAACCCACTGATCAATATTCTACCTTGACTTTGGAATTCTCATTCCTAGATCTCTAGATAGGATCCGTTTCCTAATTTTAAAATTACTATTCACATTTTTTACTTTAATTAATTATATTAATATAATAATAGCAACTTGTACAACTTGTTCTTATTTTTATTTTTTTTTTCTTCTTTGGGTCCAATATTTCGGCTGGCCCCCTTTTTATTTTAATAAATATTTATTTTTTATTTAATTAATTATTTAATGATTTATTTATTTAACTTTTCCAAAAATTCCACCAAAATTACCTAATTGGTCAATTCTTGTATTTAGGCTTAAAAATACCTAAACTCAACTATTTTTCACAAAATTTCCAATTAATTAGTAAATATATTTTTACTAATATTCAACTAATTTCCACTAATTTTTGAGCTTCCCATAATTATTACTGAATTTCCTTTGCTTATGCTTAAGTAATTAGCCATTAATTACTTAATTACTCTTTTAACCATAGTTGGTATTTTTCTTAATTAGGATGTCTCATTACCTTCACACTCTTGTATTAGCATTAGAATTTTCATGCCTCTTGTATCATTTCATAATTACAAGGGAATTTTTGTCATTTTAATACTTTATGAGCATTCTTTTTCATTTTTCCCAAGTTTGTAATTTATTAAATTACCGTAATTAGAGATAGTATACTCTCTTAATCCAATTGATCATTTTACTGTCTTTCAGGATTTTCATGAATTTTCTAAGTTTATTTCCCTTTACAGGGGCATTTCGGTCATTTTGGCACTTTGGCCCTTAAATTTCCTAACTTCCTACCGAATTTAACTTAGAATAATAAGCTAAATTTACACAAGTTTGGAGACAATAATTTCACTTATCAGAAATATCCATTTAATTCATAATATTCCAGATAATAAATATATGGGTATTACATTTCTCCCCCCTTACACAAAATTTCGCCCTCGAAATTTAATCTATCCTAACTAAACTTCGGGCCATGAACTCTGGGTACTTCTCTTGCATGTCCTTCTCGGTTTCCCAAGTCGCTTCTTCGGGTGACAAACCCTTCCAGACCACCTTCACAATCAAAATAGTCTTGTTTCTGAACCGTTTCTCTTTGTGATCGATGATCTGCTCCGGCTCGACTATGAAGGTATTATCATGCCGTACTTCGACATCCTCGTACTCGATGACATGATCACCGCCGGTTGGTACTTCTTCAATTGCGACACGTGGAAAACGTCGTGAAGATTACTCGGGTTCGGGGTAAAGCTATCGATAAGCTACTTCTCTCTCTTAGCCAAGATTTCAAAAGGTCCTACGTATCGTGGACTCGGTTTCTTCCTTTTAAGCGTTCGCCGACACCTAGGTTCGGAGATAATTTCAGAATACATGGTCGCCGACATAGAACGTCAAAGGTCTCCTTCTTTTGTCTGCATAGCTCTTCTGTCTACTATGTGCGGCTAGGAGTCTCTTCTTGATCAATGCGATCTGTTCAGAGGTCTGCTCAAGCATATCCGGCCCAAGTAACTGCTTTTCGGACGAATCTGTCCAGCACAATGGTGATTGACACCTCCGCCCATACAATGCCTCGAATGGGGCCATTTGTATACTAGCATGATAACTGTTGTTATATGCAAACTCAGCTAGCGAAAGATGTTGATCCCAACTTCCTTTGAAATTCAGGGCACATGCTCGCAAAGATATCCTCCAACGTCTGTATGGTTCTTTCAGATTGACCGTCAGTTTGTGGGTGATAAGCCGAACTGAACTTAGCTTAGTCCCCATACCTTCATGTAATGCTTTCCAGAAACGGGATTTGAATCGTGTATCACGATCAGAGACAATGCTCTTAGGAACACCATGTAATCTCACTATCTCTTTGATATAAATCTCCGCCAATCGTTCCGGGTCAAGCACTTGGCCACGTATTCTGCAACGTCTTTCTTCATCCCGGGCCACCAAAGTTCGGATTTCATACTCTGGTACATTTTGACCATGCCTGGATGTAGAGTGTACTTACTCTTATGAGCCTCATCCATTATTGTCCGCTTCAATTCATCAACTGGCGGTATGTAGATTCGCTGCTTATACCTGACCAAACCACTAAGTGATAGGTCATAGTCTTGGGTCTCACCTCGAGTGATCTTCTCACGTATCTCTTTTGCCCAATCATCTTGCTTCTGAGCTTTCTCACTTCATCTCTCGGATCATACTCCCTTGCCTCGCAAGAAGTGTAGCAAGATAGTCATCACCGGTGCGTCTTGACCCATGCAGATTTGGTTGGATAGATTCGTGTCTCGAAATCCTCCAAGAGTTTTGCTCCCGTATCATCATGTATGATACCCGCATCGCTTTTTACTAAGAGCATCAAGAACAACGTTTGCTTTACCGGATGGCACTTGATCTCCGTGGTGTAATCTTTAATCGCTTCCATCCAACGACGTTGTCTCATGTTGAGTTCTCGTTGATCGAACAAGTATTTCGGACTCTTGTGGTCACAATACACTTCTACGGTTACACCGCATGGGTAATGCCTCCATATCTTCAAAGCGAACACGATAGCCGCCGGCTCTAGATCGTGTGTAGGATAGTTTAACTCGTGAGGTTTCAATGACGAGAGGCATAGGCCACCACCCCGCCCCGCCGCATTAGGACACATCCCAATCCTTGCCCACCGGCATCACTGTAGACAACATAGGTCTCATCTGGATCGGGATAATCAATACCGGCCGTAGTCAACCTCTCCTCGTACTCAAAGCTCTCCTCACAATCATCTCCTCATATAAAGGGTTGATTCTTCCTCGTAAGCTTTGTCAATGGTAGGGCAAGACGCGAGAAATCCCGTATAAATCTGCGGTAATATCCCGCTGCACCAAGAAAACTACGGATCTCTCGTCACGAGTCTCGGCCGTTTCCAGTCCAAAGATCGCTTCTACTTTGCTTGGATCAACCGCAACTCCGCTGCTAGATATAACATGGCCCAGAAATTTCACTTCCGGCAGCCAAAATTCGCATTTGCTCAGCTTAGCGTAGAGTCGCTTCTCCCTGAGTATGCCTAACACCTTTCGCAGATGTTCTTCGTGCTCTTCTTTGCTCTTAGAATATATGAAAATGTCGTCGATGAACACCACCACAAATTGGTCTAGGTGTTGTCGGAAGATACAGTTCATGTAATCCATGAATACCGCAGGTGCATTTGTCAATCCGAAGGGCATCACAAGGAATTCATAATGCCCATATCTGGTTCTGAAAGCTGTCTTGGGAACATCACCATCCTTAACTCGCAACTGATGGTATCCCGAACGCAAGTCAATTTTTGAAAAGACTATGGAACCAAACAACTGATCCAAAAGATCATCAATCCGGGGAAGTGGGTACTTATTTTTGACGATTACTTTGTTGAGCTCGCGGTAATCGATGCAGAGTCGGAAACTTCCATCTTTCTTCTTTACAAAAAGTACTGGGGCTCCCCACGGTGAAACGCTAGGTCGAACGAACCCCTTCTTCAAAAGCTCTTCCAACTGCTTCTTCAACTCCTGCATTTCGTTAGGAGCCATTCGATACGGCGCCTTTGATATTGATCCTGTGCCAGGCATCAAGTCAATGTTGAACTCCACTTCTCGGATAGGAGGTAACTCGTTGAGATCCTCCGGAAATACATAAGAAAATTCATTCACCACAGGGATATTCTGGAGTGAAAGGTCAGCTTCGCTTGTAGCGGAGAGAAGGTTCAGGCTCACTTCAACCTTGTCTCCGGCAAATGATATCTCCTTTTTGCCACAGTCGATCATCACACCGTTGGCCGTTAACCAGTTCAGACCGAATATGACGTCAATGCCGTGAAGAGGTAGACGGATAAGATCCACTTTAGAAACTCGTCCATCCACGTTAGCGGTTCATACATGCATCAGAAGCTAAAGACTTTACACCCAACGGTGTAGATACAACAAGATCAAATGGTAATCTACAGGCATGCAATCCTAAACGACTTGCACAATCATTGGAAATAAACGAGTGACTAGTACCCGAGTCATACAATGCTTCAAGTAGATTTCCATTGAGATAGATGGTACCTTGAACCATCTCTGGGGACTTCTTGGCCTCTGTGTTTGTCAATGCAAAGATCCGTCCAGCGCTTTGAGGTCTCGCCTCTATAGCCTTCTCGGGGAAATCCCGGCTAATGTGTCTAGGCTTCTGACACCTGAAGCAGACTTGTTTCCCATCACAGTTGGCTCCTGGATGGTACTTCTTGCATTTGGGACACGTCTGGGATCTCGGTTGTCTCTGATTATACGGTTGGTAGGGTTTCTTGTTTTCACCTCGGTTGTTGCTCCAAGGTGCCTTCCTCTTCTGGGAGGGACCTCCGCGGTTGGATCCACCTCGACTAGCGTTGTTACCTTCCTGGTTTCGGGATTTGCGCAGTTCCTTCAAGTTGCGCTCAGTCATTCTGCAGGATTCCACTGCTTGGGCCATTCTAGGAACTGTTGTGATACCGCCTTGACCTTATGTCATATTTCAGCCCATTCACCAATCGATTCGCCTTCCAAATCTCGTTCACATTGCTCTTCGATATGAAGAGTATCGGACAGTTGGTGAACCGAGCGAAGTAGTCGTCGAATGATTCTTCATTGCCTTGCCGGACTCGCGAAATTCTTCTTCCTTAATTACCTGTATCGAGGGAGGAAAGTATTGTTCGTTGAACTGCTCTAGAAACATCTCCCAAGTAACAGGGCTCGGCAGGGTTGTGGAAACACTCTTCCACCATCTGTGGGCATCGCCCTCCAGCTTGTAAATAGCCAGCAGTGCCTTCCGATTTCCCGGGCACTCGATAACTTCAAAAATCTTTTCCAAGCTTAGCACCCAATCTTCGCTAATTCATTCTTTCCCGAAACCGGGTGGCTTGACTTGCGGGCCGGTTGACCCAGCTCTCGGTGGTCCTCTCTCTTTGTCCGTGCCTGGGTGGTGATTGGGATCTGTCAGACCCCTCAGGTTCTTCATCATTTTCATTGTCATCATACTCTTCTTCATTATCATTGTTGTCATCTTCTTCATTTTCTCGTTCATCCTCAAGTTGCTGTGCGTCTAACTGTCTTTGTGCCTCCTGGTCTTGTTGATTCTGTCTTGCCAGAAGAGCATCAATCAGAACTCTTTGTTCTTGTAGAGTTCTACGTATTTCTTCAATTTCGTCACGTCCGGGTTGATTTGGTCCATCGTTTCGTTCATCCCGAGGTCGTCGCCTCTTCCTCTACCTCGGCCTCGACCATGGCCTCGGCCTCTTCCTCTTGGTGCACCAAAGACTCTCAAGATGGCCATGTTTTATTCTTTTTTCCTTTAAACAATTATGACAGAATATATAAATATTAGAAGTGACAAAACAATTTGCACAACAAACATATATTCACATATATTCATTTCATAAGGTTTATACATATCAGTCGATCTAATACTAATATAAGTCATACTGTACAATCTCCTTATTCAAACGTATTTACAATCTTCCAAAGTACTTGGAGATACAAACTAAACTTCCTAGTTTCTACAATCCACAGCTTCCTTGCACTGATGTTCTCCCTCTACATGTAAAGGCGAACCAAGCTCTTCAGGTAGCGAAGGTGTATGCTAACACCCAAGATAGGTCCGTCATCTAATAGCTCATTACTGATCCTTGCCCAAAAGCGGGTATAAGGAAAGAAGTACAGTGTGGTCCTAACCCAATTTGCGGTTGAATGTTGGCTATTATTGGCTTGGTAGTTTGAGATTAGGGTTAAAAACACAAGATATCTTCCTTGGATGGTGCTAGTGAGATTCATAGCTTCAACGAGAAAGTTCTCCAACAAAATGACTAACGTGTCATTATCATTCAGGACATAGTAGAAATCTTCTGGTTCAGCTGCCTCATCTTCAAGAAGTTGAATGTCGGGGTATTCAAAGTTATCTCCTACAGAGGAGTGGGTTGAGTTGGTAGGGCTTCCTGGATCAGCTTGGTCCTCAACCTCCAGGTCATTCAGGTTGAGGTTAGGAGAATCAGGTTCAGAGTTCCCTGTAGCAGGGTGATAGGAGGGTTCTGATTCACTGAAATAATGACTAGGAATTGTGGGGTCTGTATACTCATGGTTTGGATCCCAAGGAAACTGTTCATCGTGATCTAGACTCCAGGGTATAACAGGTTTAGAATGGTTTTCGAACTCAGGCTCATCCAGTTGTGCGTTGTAGGAATCTGACTCTTCTTCGATGGAATCTTCTTCCGTAGTCAGTGGGGATGGGTTACTCGAGGGTTCGGGTGCTGACGGAGGAATGGATCTCCGGGCAGGATGCCTGCAGATTCCGTAATAACTGTAGAATGGATCTAAGACGGGCTCTTCGTCCCTGTTCATCTCTACACATTACACCAATGGCCTTATCAGTACTCATTTTCAAAAATGTGCTCAAAGTTAAAAGGCTTAAGAACCTAACTCCGTTATCCGAACTTAAAATCAGAGTAGAGCGAAAGAGCGAAAGAGTAATCGGTTCATAGCCAAAACATCAACCATTGTGTAACATTGTATAGATTACAGTAGTCCTAAGGTTTAGAAAGGAAATAGCGGAATAATAGAGTAACAGGACAACATATATTTCTTGAGCTAATACAACAAGATATCATAAGCATACAATAGATGCATGATCATTATGCCGACAAAACATAAGCACAAAGCAATATGTAAAGCCCCATAAGGTAAAACATTAACAACAACAAACTGCACTATTCACCAGTGCCACGATACTCACTCGTGTCCTCAGCGCTAGGAAAACGAAACGGCATTACCAAAACTATAACCCGTATAACTGTCTGTATAACGGTCTACGAACATATCATTGACATATAAGTATTTAAGATGTGCAAGATTAGTGTTACAGTACGCGTCCGTACCTTCATTGGCAACGTTAGGTACTACCGGCGGAAGACGTACTTTCACGGAAAAACGTGAACTTCAAACAGCGGTTCGTCGGACAGCGTATTGGTAGCAAATCAGAGATTATGATATCCTATAAGAATAATATCACCTTTATTAGTGATTTGACACTATAACTGGCATTTTAGGTAAAAATTACCATTTTGCGCTTCTACCCCTAATCGGCGGAATTTCGCCAGCACTTCTTTACTCTGACAAATTTTCTTCCCGAAATTTTGCCAGAACTTTGACGCAACTATGATTTTTGAAAATAATGACTAAAATAGCCCTCCCATATGATACCCAATCATACTTGAAATTTAAAGTCTATTCTAACAAATTCTACCCTTACTTTTGAAAAACTGCGAAAGCTTCAACTTTTCGGCGACTCGATTCCTACTATGTTTATACCTCTGCATATTTTTTCAACGCAAACAAGGCTTAAAACAAGTATAGAAATCTTGTCACCTACTTCCTAAATCTAACTAACAATTCTACTAACTACCGAACTAAAGACTAAAGACCGAAAGACTTACCCGTTGAAGACTTCTGCAGAACTTTTCCAGAGCCCTTCTCTCTTCTTTCTCGCTCTAGGTTCGAATTCTCCCTTGAGAATGGAGTGAAAAAAACCAAAGGGGGAGGGGGGTATTTATAAGAAAAGGTGTAGGATTTCTACTGTCGGGACCGTCCAAAGTAACTTTTTCAAAAGTTTTCTCTTCTTCTTCCTTCCTCTTGGCCGACCTGCCCTCATGCTGAGGTGGCACCAATTGGCCAATGGGAGGTGGCCATGTGTCCCTTCCAGAAGCCTACCCGGATGTATTTCTCCGATCGGTACCTGATTCGCGTAATTTCGGAAAAATCTCAAAATTCTGGATTTACAACTCTGACGACATATTCTCACTTAGTAGAAATGTCCAAGTTAACCTATATTTTGATCCCATATAGGGCTCCAACAGTCCAGTTGAGTCTTTCTCGAAAAACGTGTCCGAACGCGTCCGGTTTCAGAACGCATTTCTGAAATCACCAATCTCTTGGAAATAATTCACTGATTCCAAATATGTCCATATAAATTTAAACTCATTTCTAGATATTGAGTTAGAATTTATTTTCTTCATTTCCAAAAATATGCTTATATGCATTTTTCCCTATTTTGTTTTATTAGGAAAATGCACAAACTACTTCTAATTAACTTCCTAAGAATTTAACGGAAGATAAAACCCACTGATCAATATTCTACCTTGACTTTGGAATTCCCATTCCTAGATCTCTAGATAGGATCCGTTTCCTAATTTTAAAATTACTATTCACATTTTTTACTTTAATTAATTATATTAATATAATAATAGCAACTTGTACAACTTGTTCTTATTGTTATTTTTTTTCTTCTTCTTTGGGTCCAATATTTCGGCTGGCCCCCGTTTTATTTTAATAAATATTTATTTTTTATTTAATTAATTATTTAATGATTTATTTATTTAACTTTTCCAAAAATTCCACCAAAATTATCTAATTGGTCAATTCTTGTATTTAGGCTTAAAAATACCTAAACTCAACTATTTTGCACAAAAATTTTCAATTAATTATTAAATATATTTTTACTAATATTCAACTAATTTCCACTAATTTTTGAGCTTCCCATAATTATTACTGAATTTCCTTTGCTTATGCTTAAGTAATTAGCCATTAATTACTTAATTACTCTTTTAACCATAGTTGGTATTTTTCTTAATTAGGATGTCTCATTACCTTCACACTCTTGTATTAGCATTAGAATTTTCATGCCTCTTGTATCATTTCATAATTACAAGGGTATTTTGGTCATTTTAATACTTTATGAGCATTCTTTTCATTTTTCCCAAGTTTGTAATTTATTAAATTACCGTAATTAGAGATAGTATACTCTCTTAATCCAATTGATCATTTTACTGTATTTCAGGATTTTCATGAATTTTCTAAGTTTATTTCCCTTTACAGGGGCATTTCGGTTATTTTGGCACTTTGGCCCTTAAATTTCCTAACTTCCTACCGAATTTAACTTAGAATAATAAGCTAAATTTACACAAGTTTGGAGACAATAATTTCACTTATCAGAAATATCCATTTAATTCATAATATTCCAGATAATAAATATCTGGGTATTACAGGCCCATGATTTCTTTGACAATGGTCCACTACCGATTTTGATAACTCCATGTAATCTTTATATGGATCACATAAGTCTTATCACACTAGCTAGATGAAGTCGCCTACATAAAACATGCTTACAAGTGGAACCCCATTATATGGATCCTTTGAAATGGCCTAAGCTAATTTCCACTAGTTATTTCTAATTCAGGCTTTTGCCTCTTTATCAAGTAAACCGAAAAATAAAAATAAAAAATCCAAACAAGTAAAGACCAAAATTATGATAGGCTTAAAGTCCATTTTTGCCTCAAAAAATCTCACTTTTGTGCCGAAAGTTTATTTGGAGCAATGTTGTCCCATAAGTTTCCACATCATAGTGATTTCGCCCTGGTGGTTATCCTGATTAAGTTTGATCATTAGATGACTAAATATGTTGAGCTAAAAGGTTTGCATGTCATTCTCGCCCCTTTTCGTTAATTTGCAAATGTGCCCTAGAAGTTTTCACTTAGGAGCAACGTTGCCTCAAAAATTTTTTGGGTTCCATTTTGCCTTGGAAGTTTCCAAATTGTAGCAATGTTACCCTAACCATTATAAATGTTTAGTACAATTCCTTATTTATAAATCTAGCCAACTTGAAAAAAATGAAATTAATAACACATGAACTTACCAGATAAGCATATTTGGCCAACTAACGAGTAGACTTAGAAAATGGCCGAGTGAAATTGTTATAATTCGCAAACTTTCAGAGCAATATAGCTTTTAAGTGAAAACTTTTGGAGAAACTTTGCACTTAAACCCAAAACAAAAATGACATACATGTCATGCTGAGTTGATTTAGTCAACTAATAATTAAACTAAAACTAGATAATAGTTCGACCAAAATTGTTATGATTTGAAAACTTTTGTGACGACTTGCTCCAAAAAAAAAAACTTTTGGGAAAAAATTTAGATTTTTTTTTTTTTTGAAAACTACGGGATATAAATGTACCTTAACCCATTATGATACATAAAGAAGTGGGATCGGAATCTAGGGATGGTTCGGAGCAAATATTGTGAAGGAACTCAGCAACCCGGCAATCTAAAGCCACAAACGCGGACGCGGGACGACTTGACTTATGATATAAAGAGAAAGCAAGTCTTTGCAAATACTGAGCTGTCATTTTTGGAGACCTTTGCTTGTTAGAGGACTGATTCTATTTATGTTCAGCTTCAGTCTTGCATTCTTTTCAATTACTCGATATTTTCAGATGCACAAAATCTATTCTTAAAAAATTATTTTGAGAACAATAGAGGAAGCAGAAATCTCTGAAAAATTATGCTTCTTTCTTCCTGTAGTGTTGGTCGGATTCTTATTTCAATGGTTAAAACTCAAGAGAACTGATTCTATTTGGAGACCTTTGCTTGTTAGAGGACTGATTCTATTTATGTTCAGCTTCAGTCTTGCATTCTTTTCAATTACTCGATATTTTCAGATGCACAAAAGCTATTCTTAAAAAGTTATTTTGAGAACAATAGAGGAAGCAGAAATCTCTGAAAAATTATGCTTGTTTTTTGTAACACCCACTTTTCAAAAGCAGTATAAATTTTTTTTTTAAAACATCATTTCAAATCATTAGAGTAGAGCACCGGAGCAAAAGAGTAACTGATATATATACTCAAAATGTCGTAAGTCTGACTGGTTACAACAGCGGTACAGTAACCGAGTATTTCAAAAGATATATACAACAGCAGTCATTCACAACATAACAGCATAATAGCACGCAACCCAATGCAAATGTACCGCTCCCCGCGAATGCAGATGTACCGCTCCCCGCGAATGCAGATGTACCACTCCCAGTGAATACAGATATACCACTCCCAGTGCATGCATATGTTCAATCATCCTCTAACAGCATAACAACTCTACTCATACAATACACCTAACAATATACATGCATACCATAAATATCAGAGTTAGTGTTACAGTTACGATAGTTGGTCAGAACGTAATCAGGGATATCCTATCAAGATAACAATGTATTTTTTAAGGATCTATCATTACGACAGACATTTTAGTCATAAATGACCATTTTACTCCTGACCCCCTAATCGGCGGAATTTCGCCAGCACTTCGTTACTTTGACCCTAATCTTCCAGAATTTCAACATGACTCCTACTCCAACATAATTTTCGAAATATATATCATATTTAACCTTAAAACATGATATCTAAACTAACTTGGAAGATTAAAGATCAAAACAACATTTCTACTATAACTAGCGAATCGAAAACTAGAACTTAAGACTCGGTGCATCAAAATTACCCAGAGCTTCACGCTTCTTCCTCCGGACTCCTCCTTCTCTCTACCCTCTCTCTAAAACCGAATTGCTCAAGTGAAAATGGTGTGAAAAACTCAATGGGAGGGTGGCCTATTTATAGAAGAAAAGGTGAGGGCAAAATGGTAATCTTCCAACTTCAATTCTTGGCCACAAATTCTAGGGTTTCTGTGTGGCTAATTCTCCTCCATGCAAAAATACTTGTCTAAGAGTATGGCCTTGTTGGCTTCTTCTGCTCCTTTCATTTTGCTTTATGGGATTTTACCGATAAAATCCCCTGATCGGTGTTCGAATCGCGTAATTTTGAAGAAACTTAGAAAACTGGCAACATAGCCCTGAAGATCTTTTCTTCCTCTTTCAAAATACTTGGTTTAACTAAATTTTTTATCCCATTCAGGACATTCCGTTGCCCGCCGAAGATTTTCGGATAAATGTCTTCGGTTGCGGAAATCGCTTCGGGTAACGTCAACTTCGGGACAAAAATTCACTGATTCATAATTTGTCCAGTTGATTACCAACTCATCCCTGGATTTCAAGTTATGGCTTGGTTTCTATATATTTTCATTTATCTGATTTTCTTTTTGAACATCAGATAGTTCCTTAGCCAGTCTAATATAACCCTTTTCGGTTACGGAAATAACTTCTGAAGTAACCTACTCCGAGCTAAAAATTCACTTGTTTCTGATATACTCTGGTTTTAGAAACCCTGTTCATGGTTTTCTAGATAGAATTTAGTTTCTATCGGTGGCCATTTATCCTATTTGTTTTTTACAACTTAACTACCATTTAACTAAAGTTGCATGATTTTTAACTTGAAAATCCTATCCTTTTATCCATTAAGATTTTCGGTCCTTTCTCTCTCTCTCTCTCTCTTCTTCTGTTTTTAATTAATTATTTAATTAATTAATATTATATAAAATAATTATTTATTAATTATTTTATATAATTTTTTACAAAATTTTCCTATTGGTCCATACATGTTTTTAGGCTTAAAATTACTTAATCTCATATATTTTTATTCATATTTCCAATTAATTAGCAAGTATATTTTATGCTAATTTTAGCCATAAACAACCAATTATAGGGTTTTACATAATTATCTTTGGATTTTCCTTTGTTTAAGCTCAAATAATTAGTCAATAATTATTTAATTAATTACCCACTAATTGTTAATAATTTTATTAATTAGAATAACTCATTACCTCACAACTATTGCACTAACATTAGTATTTTATGCTCCACATAAAATATTAAAAATCATGGGGTCAATTATGGCCCCACAATACTTTTTGATTTTTGCCTCATTATTTTCCCAGGAAAATAGTCCCAAAAATTCTCTAAATTAGAGACAACATACTTCCTAATTTTAATAATTATTTTATTGCCTCTCAGGATTTATCACAGTATTTTAGGGCCTTTTAACACTCTATTTCTTCTAATTTCACTAGAAATTACCTTAGAAAATAAGATAATTATAACTTTTTATTTGAAACCTCATATTCACCTATTTTCAATAGGTATATTTTATTATTTTATGATATTTACTCTAAGTCAAATTTTAGGGTATTACATTTCTTCCTGCAGTGTTAGTCGGATTCTTGTTTGAATGGTTAAAACTCAAGAGAACATAATTTTATGGGGAATATTTTTGGAGGCAATCGTGTGGTGTGCATAAAGAATCCGTCATGTCTGCCACAATAGCTAAAGCCTGGAAGTTCCTTGAAAAAGAGAAAAATAAAGATTAACAATAGTACACTTTAAACATTCTACAATTACAATAAAATTAAATAAATTACAGTATTGATATTTATCCTTTTTATACTAAATTGATTTGGTAACATATAAATTGATATATAATAAAATGATACACAATAGACATATTTTATGATTAACTAACTTATTTAGCTTCTTTAATATTTCTAAAAAAATTGACTATGACAAGAGAAAAAAGGTTGAAAACAGAAATATAACAGGAAAAAAACTGAAAAAAATTAACAGTACAGTTCAAACAAAAACTATGAGTTTTTTTAAGACAAAAAAATATGACTTTATTTATTATTGTTTGTGTAAATTACTCCATCTTATTTTTATTATAAGAGCTTGTAGATTCCTTTTTAAATTAAGAAAACTAAATAAACTATTTTATCATAACATATATTAAGTATGATTATATCTTGTATTAGTTTAAGTATCTGATAAATTAGTTTAAAAATAATTAATATAAATATTTTAATATTAGTTAGTTAATTCATTAAAAAAAGTGGTATCTCTTCATCATGTATCATTCAAATTTTTATGAAATCTGGGCCCCTGAGGGCAACTTTTTCCAAGAAAAGCACTGCAACACGGCACGCGAACTTCCAAGAAAGAGGAATAAGAGACTGAAACCATATATAAACATACGTGAGGGAGGCATTTGTTTATCTCAGTCTGAAGAACTTGTTTGAAGAGATAGCAAATTCTGAAGCTTCTATTTTTGAGACCTTTGCTTGTGAGAGCTATTTCTTTCGATTCAGGTTATTAATTATTTCTTCTCTTTTACTTGTTTTCCCTTCATTTTTCTCAGAAAATTTCTGCAGTTTTCTTCTCCTAGCGGTAGCTATTGATTATATTCAATCTCCTTACTGAGCAACCATACTGTCGTAGATCTCCTGATACTCAAACATTTGGAATTTTTTATACTTTAACTTCAATGGTATGGATGGACTTAAATCCTTTGTGGCTTTTATATATAGATGATCAACAATTATTCAAATATTTGCTGTCTTCTTCTCCTTGTGCTAGCTGTTGGTTCAATCTAGCTACCTTACTGTCATACATGTTATAAATCTTAAACATTTAAAAAAATTTATACTTTTACTCTTGTAAAACGAAGCCCCCAAAGCTTCAAAGATATGGGATATGGATGGTTTATTTATTTTAAATAAAACTCCTCATTTCTTTTATTCAATTTTTTCAATGAAGTAAACGGCTGATTTATTTATTTTATTCGAAAAGCAAAGTGCTTGTTTTTTCTTTCAGAATATGAAGAACTACTAGATCCATTGAACTACTAGCTACCTTTCTGAATATTTAGTTTTCAATGAAGTATCTCGCTTCTATCTCACAACACACACACACACATATATATATATATATATAATTTTTCATTGAATTTAGTGTAACCTTTTCAATTGTTGCACTTTTATGGCTTGAGATCTTTTCCTTTGTACTGAAGTTTTCATTTTTTTTATGGGAAAATATATGAAGATTAATGGTGGTTGAATTTGAATCAGCAATTCAAGAAAAAGGTGAAAAACAGAGGCCTGATGCTACTTCTGTTCAACTTCAGGCTTGCTTTAGATAAACAGAGGACCCAATATTTTCAGACGCCCAAAACTATTCTTACAGAATTCTATCTGACGAATTAATATGGAAGCTCTATTTAGATAACAAAAATTGAGATAAATAAAAATACGGGAAATTACATAAAAAATTTCTCACTACTAATGTCTCAAATAACAATTAATATAGGTCAAACAAGAGAGGGCCCAACTTTTTATACTTTAACCTCTTATAGCTCTATTGACTTAATTTCATTTTGACCCTGCTGAAAAGTTTTAGACTCTTCTGAAGTTTGACGAAACTGACTGACAAGGAACTAAGGGATATCTTAGGGCAGAGGAAGTGAAGAACACGAGCAGCATCGGTTGGTCAGCCTCTCTTCTTTTGTTTGATTTTTTTTTTTCCTATTTCTTCCTGTAGTCTTAGTCGGATTTTTTTCAATGGTTAAAACTCAAGAGAACCTACTTCTATGGGGAATATTTTTGGAGGCCATAGCTAAAGCCTGGAAGTTTCCTTGAAAAAGGAAAAAAAAAGATTAACAATAATACACCTTCAACATGTGCAGTTTTATTGACTATAACTTGTTTTAAAATAAATAAAGTTGTTGGGTACACTTGACTATTTGCCTTGATCCTCGGCAATATTTTTGTATGATCTCTTTATTACGTTAATCGAGAACCGCCATATCATTTCTCAGTAAGGCTTATAAACAAGGACCTAGTTTCAGGTTGCTGAAAGCTGAAGGTTGGAGGAAGAAACTACAATCACATGGACGCAACCCTTTCTTTAGTGCTCATAGACGCTGTTCTGATTTTGCTGGCTATTGCAATTTCTAAAGCTATCAGATTAATCTCTCCACTTGATGATAGGTATTGGTAACATCTTCTATAAATGGTTCCATACTCTTTATTCTGTTGTTCGGTCTGTTGATAGCCCATTATTAATTCATGATTTATTTCCATATGTAGTTGTAAAGATGTTGATTCTATTCCCACGGTTTCTTCTCCTTCTCATATCATTTCTTCTCCTACTGCAACCAAGTATGACGTCTTTCTTAGCTTTAGAGGGGAAGACACTCGTGACACTTTCTCAAGTTATCTCTATGAAGCACTTTGCAACGCAAACATTCATACTTTTATGGATCACAAGCTCCACAAAGGACATCATATTGCACCTGTTCTATTGAAAACAATAGAGGAATCAGAGATATCTTTGATTATTTTCTCCAAAGATTATGCTTCTTCAACATGGTGTATGGATGAGCTCGTTCATATTATGAAATGTGGGGATAAATACGGAAGAATTGTCATCCCTGTTTTCTACCACGTAGATCCCTCAAATATTCGCAAACAGAATGGGAGTTTTGGAGATGGATTTGCTAAGCTTAAGTTTAGATTTAAGCACAACATAGAAAAAGTGCAGGAGTGGAAGAATGCGTTGATCCAATCAACAAAACTGTCTGGGTGGGATTCAGAGAATATCAGGTAGCCAGCCTCTACTCATTCTTCACTTATATTTTTCTTTCTTTGGGCAATAAACATGATCATTGTTTTATTTTATATGTGTGCTAGGCCTGAATCCAAACTTATTAAAATGATTGTCGAAGATATTTTGAGCAAATTGAATACCAAATCATCATTTCATATTGAAGGTTTAGTTGGGATGGATCATCAGATTCAAAAAATTAAAGATCTACTAAGTGAAGCTCGCATTGTAGGATTGTGGGGCATGGGTGGTATAGGTAAGACCACTCTTGCTAGAGCTGTATTTCATAAGTTGAAAGAACAATTTGAAGCTTTCTCCTTTGTTGGGAATGTGAGAGAACAACTTGCAAGAATTGGATTAGATGAATTACTGAAAAAGTGCCTTCAAGAATTATTAAAAGATGAGGGTGTTAACGTTTACAATTTTAAATCCACTTTTGTGAAAGAGAGGCTTTGTCGTAAAAAAATTCTTCTAATACTTGATGATGTGGATAATTCTATAGCAATTGAAGATTTAACCAAAGTATGTGATTGGTTTGGGGAAGGAAGTAGAATTATTATCACATCAAGAGACATGCAAGTGCTTAAGAATATTTCTGCATCTACAACATATCATGTTCGGCAATTGGATTCTTATCAAGCCCTTCATCTCTTTAGTTTGAAAGCTTTTAAGCAAAATGAGCCATCAAAAAGCTATTTGGAGTTATCAAAGTGGGTAGTAGGTTATTGTGAAGGAAATCCATTAGCTCTAATAGTGTTAGGTTGCTTTCTTCATGGTAGAGGAAAAGAAGAGTGGGAAAGTGCTATGAAAAAATTAAATCAAACTCTTCACAAGGACATTTTTAATGTGTTGAAATTGAGTTTTGATGGACTTGATGACACACAGAAGGATGTATTTCTTGATCTAGCATTTTTCTTGAAAGAAGCATTGCAGATTTCTCTGGAAGATTGTACAAAGCGTATCTATGATTCTTCTGCACATATTGAGATAAGTGTACTTAAAGAGAGATCCCTCATTTCAGAGAATGAAAATGGTTACATTGAGATGCATGCTCTTCTAATAGACATGGGGCTTGAAATTTCTAGGCAACACTTAATATCTAACCCTGAAAAACCCATTCGACTATGGAGGCATGAGGATATCCATCAATTTTTCCAGAATGACAAGGTAATAATTTATTCCCTTGTAGTGTGTATTTGTTTTGACCAATTTATTTATTTATTGTAGGATAAAATGACTTGTTTGAATACAGTGCACAAAAGCGTATTGATCATTTAGATTTATCTAAAAAAATATATTTAATTGTTCTATCTGTTCCTAGTTGATCACTTTCTACATATTAATAATGTTTCCCCATAATTTGATCACTAGGGCGGCGCCGAGGAAGTCCAATGCTTATCATTAGACATGAGCAAAATAGAACTCTTGTGAGACGTACGCGCGTGCATTTTTTTAGGATAGTAAAGAAGTTAAAGTTATTAGAAGTACAGATTATTTGAAAGTTGAAAACAAATCGAATGTTAAAGCGAGGGGCTATAACGTGGTCTAAATGGTTTCAGGCTTCATATCCATTAAATGACATCAATGTTTGATGTCTTTTAACTGGGCCTCTCTTTCGGCTTTAGTTCATGCTTTTCTGATTAAAAATTATATCATGCCGAATGTTTTTAATTGATATTTGCTTTTATAGTTATATTCATTAAATATCTACACATGCATGTAGGTAATTGATTAATTTATAAATAGAGATCGATATATTTGATTGCACTATAGTATTTTTGGTTGCTCTGTAAGGCAATGATAATTGTGTTTACTTTGATTTGCTATTACTAGGGAATAGAGGATATTCGATGCTTGTCAATGGACTTGAGCAAGATAAGAAGGAGGACTGCATGGAGGGTTAGTAATTTTCGGAAGATGCATAATTTAATATTCCTTAAAGTTCACAAGTCTGATGAGAGAAAGCCTTCAGAGTTGATTATTTGCGACAATTTGGATTATCTTCCTGAAGAACTGAGGTTTTTAAGTTGGGAAGAATATCCATTTCCACAAGTGCCATTAAATTTTTGCTATGAGAATCTTATTGAGCTTGTAATGCCTAATAGTAATATCCGACAGCTTTGGAACGGAAATCAGGTACGTATCATTTTTGGCATCAAACATTGACCAAGGAATTGGCAATGCAAATATTTGCTTTGCTACCTTTAAATTGATGGTTAAATATATTTTAGTTGTACTTTTTGCAGGAAATCAGATTCATCATCTAAATGCATTGACTTATTATTTTTAAATTGTGCATATATATAGTTATGCAATTTATTTAACAATGCTTTGTTTTTTTCAGCATTTTCCAAATCTAAAGTTTATCATTATGTGGAATTCAAAACATCTAAATGCACTTCCAGATCTCTCTCACGTCCCTAAGATTCAATGTGTGGATGTTGATGGTTGTGTGAAATTGGATCAAATCCATTCTTCAACAGTCCTAAGCAATCTTTGCGGGTTATGGGTACATGGAGATGGGCCAAGGCAAATAAACATCGGGGGAAGTATGAAAGGGACAAGGACAGGGTTAGTAATGGTATACAATGATTTGGATCTTAGAAAGAGTTCATGGAATAAAGTGAGAATGAAGGTGTTGGTATGTGGTGACATTATATGCGGTGTTGGATACAAACATGTGGAAATGCCATCGGCAGAGATAGCAGAATTGAGATATTTATTTCCATTTGTGAGGGAAGTTGGATTTTTAGAGGGTCCAATTGAGTATGGGCATGATTTCAGGCAACATTATGACTATGACTATGCCTATGATAGTAATTATCCGGGTTCTAATTGTCATGGAGTTACAATGACGGTGAGGAGTAGGGGTGATAGAAGAGGAGAAAGGCATGTGGTGGGGTCATTGACAAGAGGAATGATTAATGATCATCATCATCAAACATCAATGGAAGCTACAGAAGGAGAAGAAGAAGAAGAAGAAGAAGAAGAGAATAAGGATTTAATGAGTAGTAATGCTACAATGTTCACAAGAATTCCCAACAGTATCACTGGTTGGTCATTGTTGACAATACTGAGATTAAGAAAGAGTGATTCAATCCTCAAATCACTTTTACTCTCATCCTCTCGTGTCTCTTGCAAACCTCGCTTAGTTACAACACTCTCCCTCCATATTCCGCCATGCACTTTGACTGACCCTCGTGGTTATGATTTCTCTCTCCTATATGATGAAGCTTTTGTGTTCAGCTATGATTTTAATAGGTCTATGGATCGTCATCTGGATTATGACTTCAGTATCGCCTATACAGACCATAAGTTTCTTTAATTATCATTTAAATTTCGCAAGTCACAAATTATTATTAATATAAATTTGTCTTGTTTATTTATACTGTGCTTTATGATATATTACTTTTGCTGCTTCTTTTTGTAATATTTAATTCACGTGCGTGGGGCCTCTGCACCACTTTATAATGTTCAAATTGTTAATCTTATCTATTTCATTGGAATGTAGCGTGTTTATTCATTAATCATCTCGATCGATTTACAAATATTGAATTTAAGACTATTAAAATAAAATACATTTCTTTGACTAGCTACTGTTCAATGATCTGTCAATGGCCGAGTCCCGCTTTTTGTATATGATCATCTTTCGGACGGCAATTATTATAGAAAACAACAACAATAAATCTTATTTCATTAGATAGAGTCGCCAACATGTAAGATTTGGATTTGGATCCTATCACAATCTTCTTTCTATTTTTTTTTTCCCTTCAGAATCCCTTTTGCATCATTAGATTAAAAAAATAGATGGCTGAGCTTTAATAAGTTATAAAATTATTATTATAATATTTTATAAATTAAAATTTGTTTATATTGCAAATATGAACTGGCCAAATCAAATTCTAATAGTTAAATTTATTTTTTTATATTATTATAATAATATTTTATCAGAACATTTCAACCATTCATTTGTTTCATCTAGAAATTTTGAGAGGAAAAGGAGAAAGATGACTGTGAGAGACAAAATATTTAGATTCGTTATATGGATTCCCCTGTAGATTATATTGCTATTATGGGTCACAAACCCACTAATGGCCCAATTTACTGAGTTGAATCGCACTCATTAATTTAAACTCGGGTACCGACAAAGACTCAAACTATGATACACAAATAAGTGGTAGTAACAATGGTAATGCTATATTATATCAAAAAAAGAAAAAACAATGGTAATGCTATATTCACAAGACTTCCCAATAGCATCAGTGGCGAGTCTTTATTGACGCTAATGACAATAAAAAAGAGTGATATTATGATTGGGAATAATGGAGGTTGCAGCATTCCTCAAATCACTACTTCCGCACTCTCATGGTTGTTGCAAAGGGACTCAACCTCAATCAAATGCAACACCTCGAGCATCCACATCTTGATATTGGTTGTTTCAGCTCGTATGTTAGTAATTATAGATCTCTTTTTCCTGATTGTTATGATTTATTCATTTTTGAGTATATAGAGCGGCCTTTCATTTAACGTTATTGGTAAAATTTCACTTAGCACATATGAAAGGAATTTTATTTCACTCAACTCCAAAAGATTATGAAATTTCATTATACTCCAATGGGTCAAAATGAAATTAAAGTTTTTTGGTGAATAGACAATAATGCCTTTGTTTATTTTTTAAATTCTATTTTTCGTCTTGTATATGTACTTATTTATCTTGTAAATGTTCTTATAAAAAATTAAAATAAACCAAGAGCATTATTATTTTTTCATTGACAAAACTTAATTTAATTTTTTTTGCTCAAAAAACTTAATTTTATTTTGATCCAAAGAGGTGTAGTAAAATTTTAGAATCTTTTGGGATTGACTAAAGTTAAAGGGAAAATTCCATTTAAAATACCAAATGAATTTGCAAAACCCCCAGAAGTCTTCCGAATTTGTAAAAAGACTGAGAGGTACCAAGGACCTATGAGGGATATGCAAATTCGCGTGAAATTACCCTTTTGCCCTTAGTTTTAAAAAAATCAAAAAAATAAAATACCCCTCTCCGGCCGCCGGCCGCCGGAGGGCCGCCGCCGCCAGAAAAAACCAAAAAACTCAGTGGTAAATCACGATGATCCAATGGTAATTCTTGATGCTCTAATGGTAATTCTCGATGCTCTACTTGTAATAATGCATGAAGTTCTTGTGTCTATTTCCTGGGCAACAATGAAAAAACCAAAAAAATCCGTGGTAAATCACGATGCTCCAATGGTAATTCTCGATGCTCTAATGGTAATTCTCGATGCTCTACTTGTAATAATGCATGAAGTTCTTGTGTCTATTTCCTGGGCAACAATGAAAAAACCAAAAAACACACTGGTAAATCTCGATGCTCCAATAGTAATTCTCGATGCTCCAATGGTAATTCTCGATGCTATACTTGTAATGAGTTTTTTGGTTTTTTCATTGTTGCCCAGGAAATAGACACAAGAACTTCATGCATTATTACAAGTAGAGCATCGAGAATTACTATTGGAGCATCGTGATTTACCACTGAGTTTTTTGGTTTTTTCATTGTTGCCCAGGAAATAGACACAAGAACTTCATGCATTATTACAACTAGAGCATCGAGAATTACCATTAGAGCATCGAGAATTATCATGGGAGCATCGAGATTTACCACTGAGTTTTTTGGTTTTTTCATTGTTGCCCAGGAAATAGACACAAGAACTTCATGCATTATTACAAGTAGAGCATCAAGAATTACCATTAGAGCATCGAGAATTACCATTGGAGCATCGTGATTTTCCACTGAGTTTTTTGGTTTTTTTCATTGTTGCCCAGGAAATAGACACAAGAACTTCATGCATTAATATATTTATTAATGTATATATATATCAAAGGAGCCAAGTACCCCAACTGGTTGGGCACTTGGCTCCTCTTTGAGAGGTGGGGGGTTCGAACCCCACCTCCTCACTTTCAAAAATTTAATTTTGTTTAAACCCCCACTAAAAAAAAAAACCCCCCACCCCCAAAAAAATCCACCGGTGGCCGGCGGCGGCGGCCCTCCGGCGGCCGGAGAGGGGTATTTTATTTTTTTGATTTTTTTTAAAACTAAGGGCAAAAGGGTAATTTCACACGAATTTGCATATCCCTCATAGGTCCTTGGTACCTCTCAGTCTTTTTACAAATTCGGAAGACTTCTGAGGGTTTTACAAATTCAATTGGTATTTAAATGGACTTTTCCCAAAGTTAAATTACTTCCATGGGAACTAAGTAAAATTTTCCCAAATAACATCATGTGGGTAAGAAATTCCCACAACACATCAAACCAATCAAAGCTCTTCCAGCGAGTTGACTCGGACTAGCGCCTTAGTGATGGGAACTAAGTAAAATTTTCCCAAATAACATCATATGGGTAAGAAATTCCCACGACACATCAAACCAATCAAAGCTCTTCCAGCGAGTTGACTCGGACTAGCGCCTTAGTGATGGGAACTAAGTAAATTTTTCCCAAATAACATCATTTGGGTAAGAAATTCCCACGACACATCAAACCAATCAAAGCTCTTCCAGCGAGTTGACTCGGACTAGCGCCTTAGTGCAATTAAAATTGGGAATATTTGCCTCTTTTTGTAGTGGATATTGGTTATTCTGAAATTTATTTTTAATTTTAATGCATGAACTGAAAGTTATAATGAAATAATATATCCGCCACGGTTAATCCCTTTTTACGGATAATTATCTGACAAGGTGATGGAAAACAACAATTTGACCCTTCAATATTAACTAATGTCTCTTCAGCTTCAGCTGTCCTTAACATTACAAACTTTAATAGGAAAATCTCACTCAATCCCAATGACTAAAAAATATATTAAAAAAATCAGACTAAATTCCTCTTTATAAAAAAATCGTAGTATAGAATCTTTTATTAAAAAAGTCCATAAGGACCTCAGTGAGATTCATTCTAAATGTCAACTTGCCTCATTAACAAGTGTATGTGACTCTATTAACAAGTCAGAGTATTTATTGACAAGCTCATATATATTAACTAAAGCAGCTTTTATTTACAGGTGTACGTGACTATATTGATAAGTCATAGAGTAACCATTGACAAACTCATCTATGTTGTTAACTAAACTAACTCATGTTGACAAATGTATATCACTATATTTACAAATGGAGTAGCCATTGGAAAGCCCATCTATGTCACTGAGGTCCTAAGGACTTAACTTTTTTGATAGAGGATTGTATACTGATACTTTCTTTTATAAAGGGAATCTATACTGAGAATTTTTTTTTTTTTTTTTATATATTTTTTCAAATCTTTAGGACCTGAGGGAAATTTTCTAATTGGGACTAATCACAAGAACAAGAACTTCAAAATAATAATAATAATAATAATAATAAAGGAAGCATTCAGTAATTTAGTGCAAAAAGACTTTGGCAAAATAAAAATATTGAAAATGCGTTTGTTGTTCGATCAGAATTAGTAATTATTGAAATATATATAAAAGTGTGCATTGAATTAAGCTGGTACGTACGTTTGTCCAACCGAGCCAGCGTTTGTATTTGTTATGACCAATTTATTTATTGCAACATAAAATGAAGGGAGAAAATATTATTTGAATTTTAAAATTCTATTAACAAAAATAATAATGGGATTAATCTCATTTTGTTGTAAAGTTACCTATTGGTCATTTTGAATTTCAAATGGAATTTTAGTAGGATTTTCCCTAAAATGAATTGTTTGAATACTAATTTTAATAATCTAAAAGAAAATGATCATTTAGATTTTTCTAAAAGAAATATAATTAATCGTTCTATTTGTTATTTGATCATTTTCACATAATTTGATCACTAGGGAACTAAGGCAGTTCAATGCTTATCATTAAAAATGAGCAAGATAAAGAGAATTACATTGACGACCAAGGTTATTAAATCGAGATACAAATGGTGAATCAGAAAGTTTATTTTCAAAATTGTGAATCAAAACATATTGTGAATTGTAAGATTCATTATCAATTTGAAGGATGATATTGATGTAATTTTTCACATAAGAAACATATTAGGAAAAAGGGTTTTGATTGGGATAAGTGAGAGGGAATCAGAGATAATCATAGAAGTAAAAGAAAAATCTTAAATAAATCTGGACAAAATCAGAAAAAAGAAGGAGTTTTCTAAAGTTGGGTTACACTAGATCAGACCTGGTCTATGTGCAACCTGGTTCATCTAGAATTGCACAAATTGCCAACTATCCTAGCAATCTCGGCTTATATCGCTCATAGAACCACAAGATAAATCATAATAAAGATAAATCAAAACATTCTTGTCTTTCTCATCTGTTTTTGAATCGAATGGTGAAATACGAGTCGAGATTCATAGGATTATAATAACCATATTGATAACTAATAATTTTCAAAAAGGTGGATAATTTAAAGGTCCTTAAATTGTACAAGTGAGATCAGGAAAAGCCTTCAAAAGTAAATATTTATGAAGATTTGTGTAACATTCCAATTTCAGAGCCAATTTTTTTTTTTAATCAGAGTGGAGCATCGGAATAAAACATTGTGTAACTGATTATAACAATAACCGTGGCGTAATCGCCTGTTCATAAAGTTTAATACATTATCTGTTTAGATACTAGACGTCCTTGATCAGGTCTCCATGCGGTCTTCATCTTCATGTGTGCTGTCCGCTCTGCTTACTCTTATCCTCCGTCCTTGGTCTCTCTCTGGACCTAGCTTGATGTGATGCTATAGTAAGAGCTGAGATCCAATACCCATCGGATCTCAGGTAACGGTTAACCTCATGCTTATATAACAATATATGTTCAACAAATATTTCTTAGAAGTACAGCTATGATCTATACAGTTCATCGTATAGTTAATAACAACTACCCTACAGGCAAAGTTATCTGCCTGCACTATTCACCAGTGCCACGATGATCGGTCGTGTCCTCAGCGCTAGGAAAACATAACGGTATTATCAAAACCATAACCCGTAAAGCTGTAATAGTGATTATCTAAGTTTATTACCTTAGTCACTGTGCATGACCCGGAACAGAGTTTCGTCCATGGCTTATGAAACTATCCATATCAAATATAAGCAGACTATAAGCATCAGAGTCAGTATTACAGTACGCCGCGAACGTACCTTCGTTTGATGGTACTTCGGTACTTTTGACGGAAATGACACGTTTACGGAAAACGGTGAAACGTCCAACAATGCACGTCGGACAGTAGTAACGGCGGTAAATCGAGTTTCTGATGTCCTATAAGAGTAATATCACTTTTATTAGTGATTTGACATTATAACTGGCATTTTAGGTAAAAATTACCATTTTGCCCCTATACCCCTAATTGGCGGAATTTCGCCAGCACTTCGTTACTTTGGCTCCAATTTTCCAAAATTTTGCCAGAGCTTCGACCCAACCATAATTTTCGAAATTCTAGACTAAAATAGACCTATCATATGATATCTAATCATACTTGAAAAATTAAAGGCTACCACTACTCTAACTATTAAAAGAACCACGAAAGCTAAAAGCTCGGTACCGAAAAACTTACCCAGAGCTTCGCTGCAGAATTTCCCAGAGCACCTCTCTCTTCTTTCTCTCTCTAGATTCGGCTAGAGCTCTCCAAAGGTGAGAAAATCCAAAGGGAAGGGGGGGTATTTATAGAAAAGGAGGTAGGATTTCGGCCGTCGGATCAACTTTGTGAGAATCGATCTGGACCGTCCAAGACAACTTCTGAAACAAGTTTTCCTTCTTCCTCTTCCTTCCTTGGCCGACTTCACATGCCCCAAAAGTCAAGGGATTGGCCAATGGGAGGTGGCCAAGTGTTACCTTCCAGAAGCTACCCGTATGAATTTTCCCGATCGGTACCCGATTCGCGTAATTTCGGAAAAATCTCAAAATTCTGGATTTATAACTTTGAAGACATTTTCTCACTTACTAGAAATGTCCAAGTTAACCTAAATTTTGATTCCATATAGGGCTCCAACAGTCAGTCTGAAGTTCCTCGTAATGCGTGCCCGGTGACGGAACGAATTTCTGGAATCATCAACTTCTGGACAAAAATTCACTGATTCCAAATATGTCCAGATAATTTCAAACTCATTTCTAGATGTTGAGTTAGAATTTATTTTCTTCAGATCCAAAATGTGCCTATCTGCATTTTTCCCTATTTCGTTTTATTAGGAAAATGCACAATCGGCTTCAGAATTAACTTCCGGAAAAGCCTAATGGAAGATAAAAAATTCACTGATCAATTTTTTACCTTGACTTTGGAAATCCCATTCCTAGTTCTCTAGATAGGATCCGTTTCCTATTTATTTTGTTACTATTCACTATTTTTAATTATATTATATAATATTACAACTTGTATATAAAAATCTAGATATATATTTTTTTTCTTATCTTCATTTTCCCTCCAAATTTCGGCTGGACCCTTTTTATTTAATAATAAATATTTATTTTTTATTTAATTAATTATTTACTTATTTAAATTTTCTCAAAAATCCCTAATTGGCTCATTTTTGTATTTAGGCTTAAAAATACCTAAACTCATCCATTTCACTCAAAAATTTCCAATTAATTAGAAAATATATTTTTACTAATTGTAAGCCAAAAACCACTAATTTTAGGGTTTTAAAAAATTATTTATGAATTTTCCTTAGCTTACGCTTAAATAATTAGCCAATAATTACCTAATTACTTTCTTATCAATAGCTGACAATTTTCTTATTTGAGATACTCCTTTATCTTCAAACTTTTGCCTTAACATTAGAATTTTCATGCTTCTTGTATTATTTTAGAATTTACAAGGGTAGTTTAGTCATTTCAATACTTTTTGAGCATTCTTATTCAATTTCTCCAAGTTTGTAATTTATCAAATTACCATAATTAGAGATAATATACTCTCTCAATTTTAATAATTATTTCCTTGCCTTTTAGGATTTTTTTCACAATTTTCCTAAGTTTTTTATACATTCCAAGGGTATTCAGGTCATTTTGACCCCATAGTTCTTTTTCCTAATTTTCCCTAAGAGATTTTCCCTCGGAAATAAGCTAATTATTTCTTAATATTTGACACCCCATATTCACCTACTTTCTATAGGTATAATTTTTACCAAATTATGATACGGATTTTTAGGGTATTACAATTTGGATTCCTGTAACATCCCATTTTCCAAAAGCAGTATAAAATTTTTTCATCAGAGTAGAGCATCGGAGTAAGAGTGTAACTGATATATTGATATAAAATGCCCACTGGCTATTTACAGAAGCGGTTCAACAACCGAGAGTTTTCAAAAGTAACGGACAACAACGGAAAGTCTTCAGCCTGTTCCCTAAACTTGCTGCTTCCCTCTCTCCTCGATCCTCAGTCCTCCGGAGCCTGACGCTATAGCTGAGATCCAATTTACCACATTGGATCTCGAGTAACAGTTAACCTCATATTCACATATACGTATATAGTCCACAATCATTCATATTAACAAGATAATGTATGTGTCACACGGAGTGCATATAGATGTATCACACGGAGTGCATAAAGATGTATCACACGTAGTGCATGTAGATGTATCACACGTAGTGCATGTAAATGTGTCACACGTAGTGCATGTAAATGTGTCACACGTAGTGCATGTATCCAAAAGCACATAACAATACTCACAACATATCATCAGACCCTCAACCACAAATACGCATACAGTAAACATCAGGGTTAGTGTTACAGTACGCGAACGTACCTCCGTTGACAGCGTAGGTACTTCTGACAGAAATCGTACTTTTACGGAAAACTGCGAAACGTTCAACAGCGGCACGTCGGGCAGCGTAACGACAGTAGGTCAGAACGTAATCAGGGATATCCTATCAACATTACAATGTATTTGTTAAGAATCTATCATCACGACGGACATTTTTAGTCAAAATGACTATTTTGCCCCTGACCCCCTAATTGGCGGAATTTCGCCAGCACTTCGTTACTTTGGCCCTACTTTTCCAAAATTTTGACATAGCTCCTACTCCAACATATTTTCGAAATATAAATCATATTGGTTAATGATTTACATCATAACAGGCATTTCAGGTACAAATTACCATTTTGCCCCTATTGGCGGAATTTCGCCAGAGCTTCGCTATTTTAACTCTAATCTTCCAAAATTTTGCCAGAACTTCGACCCCACCAAGATTTTCGAAATAATGACTAAAATACCCCTAACATATGATATCTAATCACACTTGGAAGATTAAAGACCATACTAGCATTTCTACTCTAACTACTGAAAGAACTACGAAAGCTTAAGTACCGAAAAACTTACCCAGAGCTTCGCTGCAAATTTTCCCCCAGAGCTCCTCTCTCTAACTTCTCTCTAGAACCGAAATTCTCTTCTTGAAATGGTGTGAGAATTGAAGAGAAGAGAGGGGTATTTATAGGAAAGGATGCAGGATTTCGGTCGTCGGATCAACTTTGTGAGATCAAATCCTAGCCTTCCAGGAGTTAAACTTAACCAACAAGTTTTCTACTCCTTCCTTGTGTCTAGGCCGTCCCTCCATGCCCCAAATTCAACCAAGAATCCAATTAAAAGATGCCATTTGTCTTGCTTCCAGAAGCCTAGCCGGATGAATTTCCACGATCGGAACCCGATTCACTTAATTTCGGAAAAATCTCAAAATTATGGATTTACAACTTTGAAGCCATTTCCTCAGTATTCATTAGAAATGTCCAAGTTAACCTAAATTTTGATTCCATATAGGGCTCCAACAGTCAGTCTGAAGTTCCTCGAAAAGCGTGCCCGGTTATGAAACGAATTTCTGGAATCATAAACTTTTGGAAAAAAATTCACTGATTCCAAATATGTCCAGATAATTCCAAACTTATTCCTAGATGTTGAGTTAGAATTTATTTTCTTCAATCTTAAAAATGTGCCTATCTGCATTTTTCCCTATTTTGTTTTATTAGGAAAATGCTCTACCGGCTTCAGAATTAACTTTCGGAAAAGCCTAACGGAAGATAAAAATCCACTGATCAATATTTTACCTTGACTTTGGAAATCCCATTCCTAGATCTCTAGATAGGATCCGTTTCCTATTTATTTGATTACTATTCACTATATTTAATTATATTATATAATAATCAAAATATCTTAGATATTATTTTTTCCTTCTTATCTTCATTTTTTTTCCTTTCTCTTGGGCAATTTCGGCTGGCCCTTTATTTTCTCAATAAATATTTATTTTTTATTTAATTAATTATTTAATTATTTACTTATTTAATTTTTCCCAAAAATTTCACAAAATTACCTAATTGGTCCATTCTTGCATTTAGGCTTAAAAATACCTAAACTCAACTATTTTTCTCCAAAATTTCCAATTAATTAACAAATATGTTTTTACTAATTTTAAGCCAAAAACCACTAATTTTAGGGTTTTATATAATTATTCATGAATTTCCTTTGCCTATGCTTAAGTAATTAGCAAATAATTACTTAATTATTTTCTTATCACTAGTTGATAATTTTATTAATTAAAATGCCTCATTACCTCATAATTCTTGCACTGACATTTTTGTTTCCATGTGTTCTGCATTATTTTAGAATTCATGAGGGTATTATGGTCTTTTCAATACTTTTTGAGCATTCCTTCTCACTTTTCCCAAGTTCATAATTTATTAAATTACAATAATTAGAGATAATATACTCTCTCAATTTTAACAATTATTTTACTGCCTTTTAGAATTTTCCACAATTTTTCTAAGTCCTTTATGTCCCATAGGGGCATTTTCGTCATTTTGGCACTTTGGCCCCTACATTCTCTAATTTCCTACAGAATCCAACTTAGAAAAATAGACTATATTCACATAAGTTTTAAGACCATAATTTTACTTATCAGAAATAACCCATTTATTTATCCGGATATTACAATTCCCTTCCTGAAGAATTGAAGTTACTGTTGGGTTGATTGTCCTCTTTAATCTATGCCATTAAGCTTCTTTTGCGTAGAGAATCTTGTTCATCGTATCATGTTTAACAGTAATCTCCAACAACTTAGTGCTTTGTTTTCTATGTTTAAAGAAGACTGGTTCATCAGCGAAATTCAAGATTCAATTATTTGTCTATCTAATATATTTAACAATGCTCTATTTTCAGCGGAGAAATTTCCAAATTTAAAGAAGATTGATCTAAGTCACTCGAAATATCTAATGACACTTCCTAATCTATCTGAGGCCCCAAAGTTTAGACGTAGATGGTTGTGTAAATTTGGATATATTTTATTTGACAATGCTTTTTTTTTTCCCCCAGCATTTTCCAAACTTAGTCAAAGGAAGTCATTCTATCACATTCAAACGATCTCATTGCACCCCCAAATCTCTCTCATACCCCTAATATTGAAAATATTAATCTTGAGAGTTGTGGGAATTTGGCTCAAATCCATTCTTCAATTGTCCCAGCTTACTGACTTTTTTTTTTTTGGTCAAACCAGCTTACTGACTTCACTCTTGAGTATTATGAGAGATCAAGGCACATAAGACTTTGACGATGGCTTTGTTAATAGTAGAAATCTATGCGAACTATCTTCTCTCAATGTTTTCTTTCTTTTTTGTTTTTTTTTTTGGGGGGGGTCAAATCTCAATGTTTTCTTCTACTTTTACGGTTTTGCAAGCATTTTTTATCTGAATTTTTAGTATTTTTAAAGAAAAAATTCGGCAAAAATCTTGCTGGATTTTCTTGTTTTGAAATTTATTTTGAACCGATCTTATGGTTATCTACTTTCACTAGCAGATCTAATGAAACCTAAACATGTGAGAGCTGAAAACTATATACTATGTGTATATTATATACTCCTGAAAAAAAAAGTACTACTTCTGGTCCTTAATAAACTAGAATATTTGAAATTTTTTATCCTTTCTTTTGAAAAATAGAGTCCCAAGACCTTCAAAATTATGGGCGGACTTTATCTATTAACTAAAAGAAGTACCAGAAATTGATTAAATTTCCTCTTCAAAATGTGACTTTTTAGTTGATAGTTCATCGAGCAATTTCTCAACGCCGTGTGTTCTATCCTGATTCAAGTGGGTTGACCTGATTTGGGACTCTATCAGCAAGAAGCGAAGGTCAAGGTACGCAAGACCTGGTATATATGTTTATGGTATATTTTGGATGTCTTACTTCAAAGGGGAAAATGCTGCTGAAGTTTTTAAAAAATGACTAAGGCGGTTACTTCACCCATATTCAAAAAGCTTGAATTTGATTTGATTAAAGCATTGTAGTTTTTAGAATGTTATAGTTTTCGATCCTTATAGTATCACAACTGATTTTTGTTTTATGGTGTTTAGATGTGTTAACTATATAGTTAAGTATAAGTTTTGGTATAAGTTTTGGTTTTGATCTCCATACTTTTAATGACTTTTTTGTATTGGTACGCATATTTAATGAGTGGGGATTATATTTTGAACCATTATATTGCATTCAATTCTTACTCCCTTACATTGAAGGAATAGAATCTTTTCATAATGACAATTGTTCTAAGGTTGAGTGTGCTATTGAATTTGGAATAGGTGGTAATAAAATGGATCACAGGTGGATGGAAGCAAGGCGAACTAGTGAAGAATATTGGAATGGGGTGGAAGAGTTCATTGAATTTGCTAAAATGAATGTGCCTAGTGAAGATGGGAAGTATTTTTGTCCTTGTGTCAACTGTGGAATTGGGAGTCGACGGGACGTAGATGATATACGAGATCACTTAATTTGTGATGGAATAAATCTTCGGTACACAAGGTGGATATGGCATGGTGAGGAAGTGACTGACCGTCCGTCCCACGAGAAGGAAGTTTTGGATGTCGTGGATGAAGATAGAATGGAGGAAATGATTCGTGATGTTGAGGTAGAGTCTTTTGCACAATCAAGTGTATATGACAGGGTGTGGAGTGATGCCGAGACACCTTTGTACCCTGGGTGTACTAAGCATACACGCCTGTCAGCTGTTTTGCATTTGGTGAACTTAAAGGTAACCTGTGGGTGGACCGACAGCAGTTTCACTATGTTACTTACATTGTTGCGTGATATGTTTCCAGAGGATAATGTACTTCCAAATCGTATGTATGAGGCCAGGAAAATGTTGTCTACAATGGGTATGGAGTATAAAAAGATACATGCTTGCCCTTTTTTTTAAAAAAAAAAGGGCAGGGACAGAAAGTTGGCGCCCAGGGCACCAAAGTTGGCGCCCAAGGCGCCAACTCTCTGACCAAGAGAAGAAAAAAAAAAGTTAAAAAAAAAAAAATTTACAAACCCTTCTTCTTCTTTCTTCAATTCCGCCGCCCCCCACCTCTGTTTTTTTTTAAAAATTTCTTCTTCCTCTTCCTCCCTCAAGACCCGCCGCCACCCCCCCTCCGTTCCTCTTCTTCCTGCCCCAAGCCCCTCCGATCCGCCACCCCCACCCCCTGTCCTCCTTCCACCGTCCTCCCTCTTCCCTTCGTCGGACCCCCCCTCCTCCTCCTCCTTCCCCCACCTTCATCCCCCAATTCCACCGCCCTCCTCCCCCTTCTTCTTCCCCCACCCCCAGCCGTCGATCCCTGTTCCCACCGTCCTCCCTTCTTTCCCATCTCCCTCTTCCCTTCTTTTTCCCCACTTCCCCCATCCGTCGACCTCCTTCCCCTTCTTCCTCCTCAAAATTTTTTTTTCCTCCCCTTTTTCCATCCCCCACCATCGTCCCAGAAAAAAAAAACAAAAAGTTTTTTTGTTTTTGTTTTTTTGTTTTTTGTTTTGTGCAGGTTAAAGAGCACAATGGGCAAGGGGAAAGACAAGGACAAGGCTATTCAACCATATGCCCCTTCGGTTGCTGGTTCAAAAAGAGCTCGAGGTTCTTCTTCCTCTCACACCACTTCTAGAAGTTCCAAGTTTTTATCACCAGCAAGTAGGGAGCGGTACCGGTCCTGGTTTCTTCCCAAGAGCTTTGTCCCTGAGAGGGTGATTGATACATTCCTGCCTAGTGTACCACCAATAGAAGAAATCATCCGGCGCCGCCAATGGAAGACATTGGTAACTTTCCCTACTGATAGCTCTAGTACACTCTGTCGAGAATTTTTTGCAAATGCAGATGTTGCACAGATAGGGGATACTCGTATATCTTGGGTTAGGGGTATATCTGTTCCATTTGATGTTGTCACTATTGAGATTTTTCTGGGTACTAGTTATGATCCAGGCAGCCCTTGTGCTTTCCAAGATCATATGAAATTATTTGCCCCCATCCGTCCCAGACGATTTAGACCTGATATTGCTGATTCCGCTGAATCTCTGCGAGTGCGCATTGCCCATCCCTCTTCGGTCCGGTGTGATAGGCCCAAATTACTGGCATCCCTGAAAAATTGGTCGGGATGATCTTATCTGCAGAGGCCCGTCCCTGGTTTTACTTCATCAATAGCAACATCCTTCCATCTACTAACCATGGTGATGTCAACTTGGAGCGGGCCGTGCTCATTTATGAAATCTGGGCAATCGAAATATCGATATAGCTTCGATCCTTTCAGATAGAATTACCCAAACAATCACCTCGGGAAGAAAGGAGAGCAAATTGGGACATTGCTCACTTATCATGCAACTTTGTCTACGGGCAGGTGTCACAATTCCAGCTAATGAAGCTATGGATGTTCAGTTGGCTTCCCCGATTCAGTGGTCCACCATCGATAGCTGGACCTCGGATGCCTCCCGGCATGCCAGGATGCGAACCCCGATACAGACACAGCCCCCCACCCATCCTGGCCCATCCACTACTCCGGAACCTACTGGTACCGGCAATGAGAGCTCAGCTGATCCCACCACACTTAGGCAACTACAACGCCAAGTGCGTTATCTGACCCGGATGGTCGAGGCCCTTTGCATCAAGCAGAATATTGACCCAACTAGTTGTCAACCAGCTGAGGACGAAACCGACTCCGACGATGCGGTCACACAGGAGGACGCCGACGACCACTCGGATGACTTTTGACAGACGCACTCTACATCGGCGTTAGCGGCTTCAACCAGGGGAGTATTAGTTCCTTTCCTTTTATTTATTGTTCCGACATTGAGGACACTGTCTGATTTATGTGTGGGGTGGGAATATGATTTCTTTGATATTGCTTGTTCTTATTCAATTGAAAAGAATTCCATTGAAAAAAAAAAAAAATTCTTGAGTTTTTGTTCAGATTGACCTTAACTTTGAGCATCCCCATCTTAGAGAGTATTATCAAGTAAAACAATAAAAAGGAAAAGAATGTGTCAACTAAGCCCCTGAGCATTGAATTTTTGTAAACAATCGGAGAGGTTTTGAATATTTTGATACCTGATTCCTCTAGGAGATGAGATTATGCCCTTTGTTGACCAAATAAAACTTTTGTTTAGGGAAAGGACTCAAGTGAGTTATTATGAAAAAAGAAAAAAAATAGAAAAAAAAAAACACAACTCCAATGATTTTTCTAGACCTACTTAGTAACCGGCGCTGCATCACCCATGTGCAGGGTCGCGTCAAACGGTAAGGTCAAAGAGGGTTATGAGTTGAGCTAAAAGCCTCTTGAGGTGCTCGTTGGAGTAACCGAGTAACCGGTGCTGCATCACCCATGTGCAGGGTCGCGTCAAAGGGGACCTACAACGGCTCAAGATTACGGTGCCTGTTGGAGTAACCGAGTAACCGGTGCTGCATCACCCATGTGCAGGGTCGCGTAAAAAGGGGACCTACAACGGCTCGAAAAAATAAAATAAATAAATAAATAAATAAAATGAAAAAAAAGAGTTATTTCTTACATGAGGATCCCTATAAAATTAACTGCAAAGCTTGGTTTAATGGGGGCATTTGAATTTTTCTGGAGGAATTAAGTAGAATAATATTTTATTAAACTTATTGTGGTGCTTATTACTGGCTATTGTTTAAGGCTATTGGCTTAGTGACCCAATCTTATAAGACATTAACTGGATAAATTTTGATAACATGATCTGAGTGTGGTGGTAACTGCTCACTGTTTAGGAAAGTAAAAAACAATGTCATTCTCATTTAGATAATGAATTCTCTTTCTTTTGCTTGAGGACAAGCAAAGATTTAAGTGTGGGAGAGTTTGATAAGTGCAGATTTTATAATTAAATGAGTATCAATTCTGAGATATATTGGATTAAATTTATTACTATTTATATATCTTGCAGGAGTTATTAGCTGATTGAGAAAGGAGCAGAAAAATTAAATCAATTTGAATAAATTGTGTGATATGAGAGAGTGGATTGCAAAAGATTTGGAGATGATTGGAGATCTCAAAAGGATATTGCATATCTTGTATTTAAGACAGGATCATATCACGATCAAGTCAGCCTAAGGGAATTTCTATATAAAGAGCAAGGGAGATACACACTAGAGACCACGGAGAGGCAAGACGCAAAAAGCAACCAAAGTACACACGAGAGAAAATAACACCCTTATGCTCTCTAAACTTCGGTATTTACCAAAGGTTTAGAGAGAAAGGACAAAGGAAGAAAAGGAGGAGACGGCTGAAGGAAGAAAGAGGATGCAAGAACAATTCCAATTTTTATCTCTTTTCTTCTATTTTGTTAACCTAGCCATGCTCGGCTAATTTTCTTTAGTAGTTAGGGCGAGGATGAACCCTATGCGAATTTAAGTATTTGTTTGAATTCTTGATTGAACGTTATTTTCCATGATTGAATGAATTATCTTTGCTTAAAGCTTTCTTAAAGAATGATCACCTTTTAGATTGTTCATAGGTTGGTGTATGACAATAGAGATGTTGGTGCATTTAACTGGAACCGTTAATTCGTCATAGAGTTGCATGACCTAGACATAGGCTTACGAGTTTATGCGATCTTATAATTCTGGTTTAAATAATTGATCTTTCCAAACAATACTAAGACATTAGGTTGTTTTTAAAGATAACGGACTAAGGTAGCGTCAAGACATTGGGACTTAGTCTAATTTTAGAGAATTGATCATCAATCATGGGAAATAATAGTCAATTAGGGATTTAATTCAAATACTTGGATGAACATAGGGGGATTTCTATGCCCTAGCTACGTTTGTCTCCACTGATTAACTTTTCTAAACTATCGTCTTTAAGATTCTTCATCTTGAATGCGTGTTTTCTATTAAACTCCTTTAAAATTCTGTTAGGTTACAACTCACCCTCTTTTACTCATTTGTCCAACTAAAGCTAAGATAACGAATGAGTGGCTGGAATACTAGTCCTCGTGGGACGATCTTTTCTCACTACTTTATTACTTCATACGGCCCGTATACTTGCGGAGTTTATAAGGCTTTAAAGTTTTTCCCTATCATTGATCGGCCAATATTTTGATCTCGTTACTCATGTTGAACCGTCATACATGGGAGAGGAGACCGGTACACATACTCAACCATCTTACATGGGAGAGGATCCTAATCCGGAAATCGATAGGTTCTATAAAATGCTTCAAGATGCGCAACGTCTGTTATGTGATGGTTGCGAACACATTGAAAATAGTGAATATTCATCGCTATCGGCTATCCTAGTAATACTAAGCTTGAATTCCCATAATTTTTGTCTTGGTCTATGTTCGGATGGGTTCGCTCCTTTCAACAATACAAGCAGGAATTATTCATTTTGGCCTGTCATTGTGACTTCGTACAACCTCTCACCTTCTATGTGCACGAGAAGAAAGTTTTTGTTCCTTAATGCGTTAATCCTTGGGCCATCCAACCCGAAAAAGAAGATAGATGTGTACCTCAGGCCTTTGATAGACGAGTTGAAGATATTCTGGAGTGAAGGGGTTCTTACGTATGATGTATCTTTGAGCTAGAATTTCACCATGCGGGCTGCCTTAATGTGGATGGTAAATGATTTCGCTGCATATAGGATGGTTAGTGGCTGGCAAACGTCGGGGAAGATTGCATGCCCGGTATGTCTTGAACAGAACATGGGTTTTAGCTTGGAATAAAGTCGCAAGGTCTGTTGGTTTGACAGGCACCGACGATTCTTGCCCCTCGATCATTCGTTTAGGAAAAATAAAAAAGACTTCAAGCGGAATGTGTTCAAACGAGCAGATCAACTTCGTCATTTTAGTGGCCAAGAAATATCGGTTCACATTGTATAACATATCGGAGGCATAAAGCCTAAGGGTTGTGTTCATCACTTTAGGAGGTACCATCCCAAAGCTATCCTCCCACTATTACATTATTTAAAATACACAAAAAAAATGGATTTCTCAATATATATATATATATATATATATATATATATATATATATATATATATATATATATATATATAAATTAATGAAAGCATTTATAAATTCTAATCACGAAATCTGAAGCGACCTGAGAAACCATGTGAGGTATGTATATTCAATGGTATTTCATCAATCTCTCTCTCTCTCTCTCTCTCTCTCTCTATATATATATATATATATATATATATATATATATATATATTAATCAAAGCATTTATAAATTCTAATCACGAAATCCGAAGCGACCTGAGCAACCACGTGAGGTATGTATATTCAATGGTATTTCATCAATATCTATATATGTAGTGGCGGAACCAGAAAAAAAATTTAGCCCGAGCCAAAAAATAAACATATTGAACTACTCCCTTTAGTTTTTATTATAAGGCACCAATTAACAAGTATATTTGGTCCTTTTTTTAAGACACTTGCTTGTTTCCAAATAGCATTAAATATTTTTTTCCATGTATACCCATAATTAAAAAGGTAGTGAGTGAGAGTAATAATTAATAAAAATTAAATATTACTCTTTTTTTAAGCAAAAAAAGAGTAATAATTAATATGATATTAGAGTTCAGTATAATTAATAGGGATAATATTTAAAATTACTTAAATTTTAGGACAAATATAATGACTTTAACTGTTTTTATTGACTTGTGAGAATTGGTAGTTGGTTTCTTGAATAAGGACCAAAGGGAGTATTTACTCAATAGTATCAAATAACCTTGAAAATACAAATAAATAATAACCGATAATTATAAATCAAAACAATATATAAGATGATACTAACCTTTATGGTATCTCAAACAATAATTTTACTTTCCTTTTACAGCCCAATGAGTAATGAAACAAACATTATCCTTATAGAGAAGATAAAAAATTAGCTATGGCCAAATTTGTGACCAAATAAAATATCATATAATAAATACACATATATACTAACAAATTTTATAAGATCAGTCGGGGCCAGCTGGGGCCTGCCATCACCACGTTCCGCCACTGTATATATGTTTCAATTTCGAAAACCCAAAACCACCAAAGTAGCCACGTACAGACATGTATATGCAATAGTAAATGGTTCTTTTTGCAAAAAAGGTTCATCATGCAATTCAAGAATGAAAGGGTTATATATATAATTCAATCACCAAAGCATCTACATATAGAATAATGTTCAAAGGTTGAATGGTTTTGTACAAAAAGGGTTGCTCACACCAACCAAGAATGAAAAGGGTATATATAGGTTTCAATCCGAAAGGAAAAAAAAAAACAAATAGAGGAAGTAACAATTAACTCCTATTGTTCTAGGGATTAGGATTACCTAGTCTCTGTTTTATGCTAACCTCCTAGAAGAATAATTGACAGAGAGTAAGAAGTAAGAATAGAGGAAGTAGTAGAGGATAAGAAGAGTATTGAGCGTTAGGCTAGGCCTCTATTTATAATTTAAAATTACGGTTTAGCTATGGGCTGGGCTCTTTAACTATTGTCAACTCATTAATGGTTATATTAAATTCAATCAATCAATCATTGTGTGAATTGTGAATTTAATGTGACTTGGTTGACAAGTAGAGGACTTATTACCTAATGAAAGTGGAGCTTAATCACCAAGAGGGGGGTGAATTGGGGATTATAAAAACTTTTTGTGTTACTCTGTTTTTGGATATGAAACAGGGATAAAAACAGAGTATAGGGAAGAGAAGTAAGACACAACGATTTATACTGGTTCGGTCTAACCTCTTGACCTACGTCCAGTCCCCCTTTACAATAAATGATTTACAATCCAGAAACTCTCTCTAAGAGTAGATAAGATAAACACTGAAGTATGAATGTATCAAAAGATACTTTACACAAGAAAACTCAAAGAGTAGTTGAAACTTTAATGATTTTCATTTTCTCACAGATTGGTTGTTGAGAAGACTTGAATGCATCTCTGTTTATAGCTAGATATCATTAAATGACCGTTATAAATCCTAATGTGACCGTTGCCAACATTGGAGGATGATTAGTGAAGGTTTTGGTCTTCTTCTCTCTCTACTCTTTGGTTAATCCAGCTTTGTAGAAGTTCAGGGTTGACTTCCTGACAATTAATCCGTTGGAGGAGCAGCTTACTAGATGGGGAAGGAAACATTAATTCCTTCAAAATGTGTGGAGAATGATTGTTCAGAAGCATGCAAGTTTTCTGTACTTTGCATTTAATGTTCTGACTTTACTTTATGCTTTATGCTAATTCTCCATTTAATCCTGTCTAAATCATCTGAAACGCACTAACAAACTAATTAAACATAGTTAGGAATAGTAATGAGTGATGATATAAAGTATTAGGATCAAACACAAAGATTTCGCAAATTCGTTCAATTCGAAATTCAAATTCTGCGATGTGAACTCGAGTTTGTTCTTTAAGACTCGAGTTTTCATATTTCATTAAAAGCCTAAACTCGAGTTTCCAAAAGTTAACTCGAGTTTTCTCATTATAGAGGAGAACATCGTGATTTTTCTATTTGGACATCTTTTGTGAACAGTGCAAAACTCGAGTCATTAAGTGGCTAACTCGAGTTTTGGGTTTTTGACGAGAAATCATGTTTTAGTCCAAAAGCTCAAAACTGAAGTTTCCATAAGGTTCGAAATAGGCAGAACTCTCCAAAATGAAACTCGAGTTTCCATGATTCTTAAAAACAATGAAAACTTCTCTGTAAGGCCGAAACTTGAGTTTCCAAAACTAAACTCGAGTTTCCTCGTTTATGAGAAAACATTGAAAAACTTTGCCAAAATGTACAATGGAGTTTTACAAGTTCAAAATCGATCATTGTTCTCTGTATGATGTAAACTCGAGTTTCCATAGGTAAACTCGAGTTTCCAACAAAGCTTGGAAACGTGGAGAACTTTCTGTGTAGCCTAAACTCGAGTTTCCAAAAGTAAACTGGAGTTTAGCTAGCTTTGAAAAACTTGGTAGCTCTCTGTCTTGTCAAAACTCGAGTTTGTCAAAACAAACTCGAGTTTGCTTTGTCTGTGGAAAACTCACGAGCTCTCTGTATGATCAAAACTCGAGTTTTCATTTCTTAACTCGAGTTTGCCTTTTATTGTAAAAACTTGAGCTCTTCTCTGTCAAGTCCAAACTCGAGTTTCCAAAGTGAAACTCGAGTTTGCCTTTGACAGTAAGTTTTCCAACTTACAAAGACAAACTTTCATCTGTGTTTATAATTGTCCGTTATCATCAAAACCAATCAGAGAACTAACACCTAAAACCTCTTTCATAGTGCATAAGCTGAAATCCAAAAAAAAGTTATTACTATTAATAATAATCAGGGGTATTACAATTTAGAATTGTTGCAATGGGTTAAAGATCTGAAACTACCGAACGGTTATGCATCAAAGTTGGCAAGATGTGTTGACATGCATGAGACATTAAGGATGAAAAGTCATGATTGTCATGTTTTTTTCCAGAGATTGTTTCCATGGGCCTTCAAAGTACTTCCGAATAATATATGATCTATTCTGACGGAATTTTCCACGTTCTTTAGAAAAATTTGTGCTTCTGAGCTTAATGTTGAAAAGTTATAGCAGCTGGAGGCGAGCATGCCAATAACACTATGCAAGTTAGAGATGGTGTTTCCTCCTATCCAATTTAACGATGAGGAATCAGACGATGAGGTAGAAGAGATTTACTTTGATAGTGAATTTGAGTTTGATGACTATGAGATTCCAAAGGAAGGCGTGCAAGCAAAGGCCAAAGAATAGGAATCGTCCGGTTGATTTGTTTTAGTTCTTTGTTTATGAAAATATGTTTTACTAGATACTCTGTTATTTCGCCAATGTCTTATTAAGTAAATTTCTTATATTTATATGTATTTTGACATAATGTTTATATATAAGTGTTTAGAGATAAAGCATCCAGATGGGCGTTCAGGTAGTGGACGTAGTAGTGGTCGATCCCAGCCTCGTCCTATCAAGGGGGCAGGGCGACGCCATCTGCCCCCTCAGTAGGCAGAGGTCTCAACGCTTCCCCAGAGCTGCCGCCACTTGATATGTCATCTTCACCGTCGATGTATTTGTCATCTTCATCGTCACTTTATATGTCATCATCACCGTCTACTACCAACTCTTTTATGGGCGGTACACATGTGCTATGACCTTCTATTGATCCACAACAAGGGGCATTGCAGGTTTACTTTACGATTTTTGATTGATTTACATATGTTGAGAATTAATTAATCATCTATGTGCAAATGTCTTCAATAGTTCACATTCCTTCCTTCAGCACACTGTGTCGCCTCATAGTCAGGTCAAGGAAGAAGGTAGTTCCTCTGATACACCAATCTGGGGAGAGAAAGATCCTGTGACAGGGAAACTTTTGGATTCGTCTTGTCGGCACCACCAAGTAAGTCATGTAAAGTTACCAGTAATGTTACGATTTTCTACCTTTAGTTTGTATGCTAATATTTACATAATGTCCTCTGTCTTCAGATTTGACCCTTATAATCAGGTGACGGATTTCATCTTGAACCAAATATTCCATAATTTCAATAAGCCTTGGGGCACTTGGACAGAGATTCCTAACCAGAATCAGGATACTTGGTTCAATGAGTTCTTGGTAAGTTATGTATTTTATGATTATTAATTTTTTATCCAAATGAAAACTGATTAAATACTTTTAAAATTTAGAGCACTAATTGTTCGTTATTGATTTTCAGTGTAAGTGTAGGACGTTGCCTAAACATTGTGAAAATCTGAAAAAGCTTATAACCACAATCGAGGTCGGTGGTTGTCTGAGAAGTTTTATAAACTGAGAAAGAGTAAAGGCAAGCAATATTGGATTCAACCTGAGACTGCAGAGGAATTAATTCAAAAATGGGCCCATGATGAGAAGTTTCAGAACAAAAGTGTGAGAAATAAGCAAAATAGGGCCAGAATGGAAGGACCATCATATACGGGCGGCTCCATCCAATTAGTGAGTATAAACGAAAAAATTGTGAGTACACGTTATTTTCTATTTAAGTATTCAATATTTTGTACTTTGAAAAATTAATTAGCAATCATCATTTGTCTTTGTAGGCACTATCTGGGGAAGTTCCTATAGAATCAGTTGATTGGACTGCCTTTGAGCGAACCCGTTCCCAGCTGTCTGAAGGGAGTGAGAGGCGCTGGATTAACGCCAAGGCGCAACAAGTAGCAGTGAGACGTTTGTTGCATTTATTTTTTGTTTCAGACACAAACATATTTATTTCATTTCACATGGCTTATTTGTGATGTATTTTTTTGCTTGTAGGAAACCTATCAGAAGCTAACTCAAGAGAAAGACTCACAGAGTGAGATCGACCTCGCATCCTCTCAGTTCAATAACGAGAGTCTATTCATTTAGGCTGCAGGCGGATTTAACAGCAAAGGCAAACTCTTTGGGTATGGTTCCTTTGCCAGCCGACTAAAGCTAACAAAGCGCTCCTCATCCGGCACTGAAGGTGTTTCTGCACGTAAACGTAATACATTTGATATTGTTTGTTACATTTTCGTTCCCTGGTCTATTTAAATGATGTGCAAAAAATAAATGTACTTCCTAATGTTTTTGCAGATGAGATAAAAAAGATGAAGGTGTTGGTGCAGGAGCAAGCAGCGCAGATAAGTCAGCAAGCAGTGCAGATGAGTGAGCAAGCAGTTGAGCTGAGCCAGGCAAAGCACCTCTGGTGTCAAATAGCAAATGAGCTTAACGAGACACGGCAGCAGATGAGTCAGCAAGCAAATGAGCTGCATCAGACACAAGAGATGTTGAGGCATATGCAGATTCAACTCATGTCCCTAATGAGAGGCAAGGGTATGGGGTCGGTTCTTGGTGATGATGACCATGCTGGTGATGATGACCATACTGGTGATGATGATTATCAGATGTTTAGACTTCTTTTTAGTATATGTTCTTTGCAACATTATTATTTATATTTAATATTCTCTATGTAAACTCTTTATGATTGTTATTATATATTTTCATGGTATACATCTTTTTTTTAAAAAAAATTAATTATGTAAATTTTTTTAAAAAAATTATTTTTTCAAAAAATTAATTTTTTCGAAAAAATTAATTTTTTTTTAAAAATGATTAAATTTGTGACAGAAATAAAATCTGTTGCAAATTTTGAAATTTGTGATGGAAAAAAATCAGTTGCAAATTTTGAAATTTGCGACGGATTTTTCATTTTCTATCGCAATTGCGACAAGGTTTTTTGCGACGGTTTTTTTCAGTCGCAAAAACTGACTTTTTTTTGTAGTGATTGATAGAAATAGCTTATGAAAAAATTTCTAATTTAAAATATAAATGGAATTGATACATTACATTTAGAACAAAACTAACTGCTCCTGAACTAATTTCTTTCGTGACGGATGGAGTATTAAAAATAGTTTTAAATTATTATATGTTTCAAATTAGTGCTTACTTCTTTAAGAGAAGCAAAAGACAAAGCTTTTGTAAGCTTAGTAGCGGATTGTGAGTCACTGGAATGTCACTTTATGTCTCACAAATTGGACAAGTGGATGAGCCAGTTAACGAACAAAATGTGTGCATGTGTATATTTATCCATAAAGTTTTTTATGCTTAATGTCCCATAAAATGCCAATTTATAATGATCGAGTGGAGGAATATTTTCCCATTCAATACCTATCCGATTCAGATATATTCCCAATAGAATCTCTGAGAAACTATTTTGCTAGCTCTATGTGTATATATATTCCAAAACATTTTTTCGAGAATGTTTATACTGAGTGTCTACGTATAAGATACTTGCATTGTAGGAAAAAAAATTTGTTCAAAATAAAAGTTATTTATGGGATGATTAATGAAGTTTTGTCAATTTTACCCCTATTTAATTTCTATCAAAAAGAAAGAAAGATGAGAGAGGGGTGTGAAAATCATTTGTAAAGTAGAGAAAGACAAAAAAATGTAATAATTGACTTTTAATTTCTTGGTTCTGGTCTGCTTAGACATTAGTTATATTGCTTGGTACTTAGGGGTGAAAATAGGACTAACCCTTATTAGGTGGCCTACAACCTAATCTGTTTAATAAATAGGTACAAACCAAGCTAAGGCCAATGTGTAAATAGGCTAAGCATATTTCATTGAGGCCGAGCTTGATTTTGCATTAAAAAAATAATAATTATATTTATTTTAATCCTTATTTAATGATGTATTTGTGGTGGCATAACGTTTGAATATCTGTTGTTAAACCTTATTTCCAAATTGGAGGCATTCTTAACCGATTTGTTGGCCATCAAACCTTGGCTTGCGTTCTTTTGCTAATACTAATTTATTAGTTTAAGTTGATTCATTGTTTTGATGTCCCATAGGTTTATCAAAACTTGACTTTTGTTGATATGAAGGTTTTGTTTCATCGTGCTTGACACCTGGTCTTGCAGTCAAAAGCATATATTGCATTGACATTGTTGGTTGGATTTGTGATAGAATGATTATGTATTTATTTTATTTTTTTCGACCTGGTGTAAATCCATTCTTTAGTAGCTACACAAAAGAGATTATCACTAGTGGAAAAAAGGCTTTTAAGACCGGACAAAAAAGGTACATTAGGACCGGACCCGCGAGCAGTCTTGTTCCAGGCGGTATTAAAAGTCGACCTTTAAGACCGGACTTTTACACGGTCTTAAAGATTTTCTTTAAGACCGGACATTTTAAACCTTCGGTCTTAAAAGTCGTACTAAATAAATATCGACCGCTCTTAAAAGATCCAAATATTAAGACCGGACAAATATCAATCCGGTCCTAAAGATAGAGGACTCTAAGACCGGAGGACTAATTACCCGGTCTTAAAAGACTGACTTTCAAGACCGAATTTTTCAATGGGCCGGTCTTAAAAGACCAACTTTTAAGACCGGCTTAACACCTTTAAGAGCGGTGTTATATATACATCCGGTCTTAATATTTGAACATTTAAGAGCGTATGTTTTATTTGCGGTCTAAATTTTCCCGTATTTTTTCCCTGTTCTGTTCTTCCTGATCAATATATATACACAAATCCACCATCCAAAACAGCACATAAAAATCGATATACTTTAAGCTACAAGCTATGAACATGAATAAATTGAATTGGGAAAAAGAATACAAATATTATCCACCATGAGTTATATGGCCTCTTAATTAAGTCTAAAACAACTAAAGTAATTTATACAATAAGCTAACATATAACTAATTACAAAGGCAATGAGTTACAATACATGCAGCACGTAATTCAACATACAAATGTAGTCCAATATATTATTCACCATGCCTTCATTTGATTCCCACCCAACAACGTAACATGCATCCTCTTTTATAACATGCCCCTTTGAAACGGATCCTGCCACAAAAACAAAACAAGAACAAATTCATATTCAATGATGACATTGTTTAATTAAGAACATAGAAGGAATATAATAATAGTTAAAACCTTAGGACCCGTTTGTTATAAAGAAAGTTTGAGGAGGGAAAGGAACTTTGGAGGAGGGAAAGGAAAGGAAAGGAATATTTGAAAGATGAGGGAAGATGGCTTGAGTTGTTTGGTAGGAAGAAAATGAAGAGGGAAAGTTGGTAAAAAATTAGGAAATGTCTATTTTACCCTCAAAAGAAATTAATTCAAAATAATAAAAAAAATATTTTTTTTTCTAAAATATATTTTAAAAAAAATATATTATTGTTAAGTTCGAACTTTTGAAGAAAAAAAAAATTTGCCAAATTTGAACTTTCCCGCTAAATTTGAAATTTCCCGCCAAGTTCGAACTTTCCCGCCCTAAGAATTCTGCATATGAATATTAATTACCTTATGAATTGACACTTTTATAAAGTGATATCCTCCCATATCCCTTCTTGATGATCATTTCTTATGCCGGGTTCATTATCCGCTTCATCTTCTTCGTTCATGTCCGGTAGACCCCTTGTAAAGGAGTACTCTCGGGAAGATCACCATAATTTGAATGACTTTCCTCATCAATATCAATGACCCTCTTTCCTTGGAGAGCTACAGACCACATTTTATTTTCTTGATCGGTGATATAGAACACTTGTTTTGCATGATCTGCCATAATAAAAGGTTCATCTCCAAAACTTCTACTATTGACATCGACTAAAGTGAATCCTAGTCGATCGATCTGAACACCATTATTGACATTAACCCACTTGCATTTGAAGATGGGAAATCTAACTTTGACATAGTCCACCTCCCAAATCTCTTCAATAACCCCATAATATGGCATGACAGCCAATTTAGGCCTCTTGTCTTTCGAACCGGAGAAGTGCATAGATTCACCTCTAACATAACACCACCGTTCGGGTGTGCTCCTATCATCTAGGGACTTCGTGTAAAATGTATAACCATTGATCACATACGAATTCCAACTTATGACATCAAACTCGGGACCACGTGCTAACCATTTCATTGTCTCGAAACACATTCAGATCCCTCGACCTTTTGTTTGAACCAGTTTGTAAAAGTTCTGTTATGCTCCCTAATCAACCTTTGTTCGGTCATTCGATGGTTCTCTTTCCTTACAGCCTCTTTATGTGCAGATATGCTGGCTTCAACTTCATCAACATTATTCAAGATGTATAAGTGGACTTGTGACAATTCATCAGGATCCACGCACACTCTTTACCGAAGCCCCACGTCTACCCCCTTGACATCTTGTGACGCGTTTTGGAAGCCCAATATGTCTTACTTTGGCCAAATAATTTTGACAAAATTCCATGGCCTCTTGAAACATATTTCGAACAATTGATGCTTCGGCGGTACGCTTTCTTCACATACCCTTTTAGGAATTTCATAGATCTTTCAATAGGGTACATCCACCGTAAATGGATAGGGCCGTACAACTTTATCTCCCTCACTAGATGAATAATGAGATGAACCATGATGTCAAAAATGAAGGAACAAAAAGCTTCTCAAGGTGGCACAAGATAAGATATCCTTCATTCTCCAATTCATCCAACTTTTCAATATTGAAAACTTTACTACAAACCGCATTGAAGAAGAAACAAAGTCTAGTCAAAATGACCCGAAGATCATATTCGGCAATCCCTCGAATAGCTACTGGGAGTAGCTGTTGCATCAAGACATGACAGTCATGAGACTTTTGGCCTACTAATTTCAAGTCCTTCATCGAGACAAGCCTCTTAAAATTTGAAGAATACCCCTGGATGCAAGTCTTCGCGTATTCCCATTGCTTGCAAATCCAATCTTGCCTTCACACCATCCTTGAACTACCTTGTATGTTGAGAAGCGTGCCCACAATCTTGTCACATACGTTCTTCTCCACATGCATGACATCAATACGGTGTCACACATCAAGATTGCGCCAATAGGGAAGATCAAAGAATACAGATCTCTTCTTCCATATATTTGTTTCTTTTCTACTCTTTCCGGGCTTACCGAAGATGACAACGATATTTTTAACCTTTTCATACACTTGCTCCCGATCAATGCCACCGGAGCTTCTTCATACTCTTGGCCACCAAAAAGGCCTTCTTTAATCGACGATATGGGTGGCCCGTCTAAGAAATCTCCTATGTCCAAGATATCTAGTCTTTCTTCCATGTTGAAGTTGATGGTAGCATGTGCCTTCTTCACAAACCGGACATGCTTTATGGCCTTTTACACTATACCTGACAAGTTCCCATATCTTTGGGAAGTCGTTTATAGTACAAAATATCATGGCTCTCATTCTAAAGACCTCCTTCTTGAAAGAGTCAAAAACATCGACACCTTCTTCCCACAACTCCTTCAAGTCTTCGATCAAGGTCTCTAGGTAAACATCTATGTCATTTAGGGTTGTTTTGGTCCCGAAATCAACATAGACGAGCATGATGTACTTTCGTTTCATGCATAACATAGGAGATAAGTTGTAAACAATCGGGACTACGGGCCATGAGCTATGTATCTTGCTAAGGCTTCCATAGGGATTCATTCCATCCGTGCTAAGGGCAAGCTGAGGTTCCTAGGTTCTTCGCCGAAGTTCGGAAATAATTGATCGATCTTCTTCCATTGAGAAGAATCGGCCGGATGTCGAAGCCGTCCATCCGAAATCCTCTCATCTGCATGCCACCTCAGATTTTTTGCATCATTTTCATTCGCAAACAACCGCTTGAACCTTGGTATGATTGGAAGATACCACAACACTTTTGCAGGCCCCTTATCTGACTTGTATCGTGGGGTTTTGACATATCGGACAACTCGCTTCTCTTCAAACTCTTTTCTATATAATACACAATCATTCGGGCATGCATGGATCTTTTTGTACTCCATCCCGGTGGACAAAGTATCTTCTTAGCATCATAGTAGCGATGCGGCAACACGTTATCATCCGGAAGCATGTCCTTCAAAGCCTCAAGCAATTACGAAAAACTCTTGTCGCTCCATCCATGACATGCCTTCAAGCTTACCAATTTCAATACGGCGTTCAACAATTGGTATTTTTACACCACGGTATAGCGGTGTCTCTACATCACTGCACATATTACCATATGCATGTGATCGCTCAAAAGCCTCTTCTCCTACATCACGGATAATGTCCTCTATGCGATCATCCATATCCGTGTCATTATCATCAAAGGCCACTTCCCCATGTTGTTTCCCACTTGATGGCACTTGTTCACCATGCCATACCCATCTTGTATAAGTCTTACAAAATCCGTGACAAATCACATAGTCGACACTCATTCAAACATTTTACACAAGGGCAATAATACTTCCCCCATCATCATGGGCATTTTGTTTAGCAAATTCTATAAATTCCCTAACCCCATTCTGATATTCAATACTCGTTCGTAAAGCATCTATCCAACTGTGATCCATACTAGAATTCCTATATATTATTTAGACGAATTAAGAATTACTTTTGGTCATAAATGCATCACAATGAATCCAAGAACCAAAATAAATGCAAGACGAGGAAATTAAATGCAGGGGATGAAGGTCTTGTGGACTAACCTGTAGCATATGCGTTTCTTTGAGTCGTCTTACTTCTCCGCTCACGAACGTTGATGTTGCGAACAAGACAAGAAGAGTAACCTAAAAACACTTGTTGGTCAGTTGGGTAGGTCTAAAGTGCAAATATAATCTTCAAAAAACAATATTCGTTAACAACGAGAGAATACCCATAACAACATTACACCGATTTCGTTAAACCCATGAAAAACCAAGAACGATAAGTGGAAAGTAATAAAGTTTTAACCGAAACATCTCTTACGGCTTCGTCTATAGACGTTTAGCTAAGGAACCAGAGTGATTGTCGAGAAAGGTACGCGAAGCAGCGACGAAGCAGAGAGGAAAATTTCGAGTCGGAACCTGAGTATTCACTTTCGGCGCGACAAGAGTTCAGAGAGGGAAATTTAATTTTTCCGCGCGACAAAGATACCTTATTTAGCTTTTTGGATTTTATTAATACAGGTTATTAATTAAATGTCCGGTCCTAAAGATACAACTAACATTTTAAGACCGGAGTTTTAAAATTATCCGGTCCTAAAATTTTATTAGACTTTTAAGTTTTAAGACCGGAGGTTTATAAAACATCCGGTCCTAAAATTCAAATTATCTTTAGATCCGTTACTTATAAAATAAAATGTCAGGTCTTAATGGCCTTCGTGATTGGTATATTAAATCAATAAAATAAATGATATTTTTTGGACAAAAAATAAAGCAAAATTGGAGAATAAGTTTCTTTAATGAATTCTTGGAGAAGAGCCAAAAATTCATACGGTGTTCTTAATGTTTCTTACATTACTTGAGAATATATACACAACAACAAAAACACAAATGAAAAACAAGCTGAATATTATCATCCACAAGAATCATTGAACAACCTCGGCGATTTCGGCGTGAAGAGCATTAATTTCCCACGGAGATCAGCAAGTTGTTGTCTTATTCTCTCCACCCGCAATATGAATGGATCATTACGGGAGGCGGAGAGGGGGTCGAGGTAGGCGCGGCTGGGCCAACGAGGTTGGAGAGGGGATTACGAACATCCGCATGGCCGGCTTCAAGATGACGGTTGAACTCGGCAAGGAAAGGATCGGCGAAAGGATCGAGGGGGTGCAGCATGAGCAATCTCTTCATCATCCGAAGAAATAACAATGGGTCCAACGACCCGAGAGTCTTCGGAAACAATACGGCCTTGCACCGTCATTTGGAGGAGGCGCACCATATAATGATCTAGCCATGGCACGAGAGTGAGGCGTGTATGCACCCCTACGAGCAGTTTGCTTGTATCTAACCATGGTTTGAGGATTTGAGAAGTTGGGGCAGAGAGCTAAGTAAGGAGTTAACAAGGACAAAGAGGTAGTGTGTGGAGTATATAAAGACAGATGGCAGGAGAGATAAACATCGATGATGAATTCGTCATTTTACTTTTATACAAACTTTTAAGACCGGACTTTTATCTTATATCCGGTCCTAATTTTAATTCAATTACTTTTAAGACCGTCCTTTTATCACATATCCGGTCCTAAAACTCATTTAAGACCGATATATTACTTGGTATCCGGTCCTAAAACTAATTTTTAATTCAATTACTTTTAAGACCGTCCTTTTATCAAATATCCGGTCCTAAAACTCATTTAAGACCGATATATTACTTTGTATCCGGTCCTAAAACTCATTTATTTTTATATTTCAATTTATTTTTTCAAGTAAAAATCTTTGGTTAAAAAATATTACTTTTAAGAACGGATCTCACACGTATCCGGTATTAAAAGTTCATTCTTTTCAAGAGTCCCTTCCCCATTGTTGAAATGAATTCGAGTCTCTTCGGCTTCCACATAAACTTCCCAACTAGGCGTCTCCTCGTATTCGAGCAAATATGCGTCTCCTCGTTAATGTTTCAGGCGTTTCACATTCTTCAGGATGGGTTCTCTATTTAAACCCGTTGTTACTTTCTCAACATTCATCTCCATCTCCTCCTAGAACCTCCACCGTAATGGCTTCTCCACCACGACGAGGTACTCCTTCTGGGCGAAATCCAGAGGCACCTCCATATCCTCCTCCGTTGCCTCCGAAACCGAACTTCTAGCGAATCTTTGGAGCACTGATAGCCGCGTCGATCATATAGACCGAAGCTTGGGCAAAGCTGTTTCAGTCTATCACGCCGTCAACAACAAGCTGAAAGCGGTACTCGCGCCAATGACGTTGAGTACCATACCTCGATGACGACGTCTCAGGCCATTCCCTCCCCTCAGACAACGATGGGGAGGATTAGAATTTTTAAGTTTTTTTTTCTACTTTGCCTTACGAGGCGGAGGAAAAAAATTATTAAATAAAATTTTTATTTCCCAATCGCCTTCCTTGTTTGTCTTTAACTTTATGTTTTTTTTCTCCGACAACAAGAACAAACAAAACATTGTCCTATTCGTGGTGATCAATCTTAAAAATTTGCGAAATAAAGTTAACGATTGCGACCATACAAAACAAAACAAAAAAACATTATTTACCTTTTTCGAATAAAAACAAACAGAGTGACGACTATTCTCAAGTTTGGACCATCGTTGTCTTCCCCTCTACTTTTCCAGATGTGATGAAAATTTTCAGTGTCGTTTTCGTTATCTTCTTTCTTTTTCTAAAAAAAAGAAAAGGGACACCGATGACGTTCTTCACATACAGAAAAGTAGAAACGAGAACAACGAAGCACAAAACTTGAGAAGAACGCCAGAAACATGGTTGCCTTGAACCCTAACGATATGTCTGAAAATCGAGTCACCAACTCTATTTAAATGAAGAATATTAGGACCGGACGTATAATAAATCCTCGGTCCTAAAAATTAAGCCTTATTTTAAAATTTAAAGTTAGGAGCGGACAACTAACAAATATACGGTCCTAAAGGTTTCGGCAATCTATTAAATAAAATGAAGACTTTTAAGACGACTACTAACAAATATACGGTCCTAATATTTTAGCCGTATATTTTCTATACTTTTAGGACCGGATATTTGACATACATACGGTCCTAAAAGTCTCTACCCATATTTTTAGAATTAGACGAAGACTTTTAGGACCGGATATTTGTTAAATATACGGTCTTAAAATGGACGAAGACCTTTAGGACCGTACTTTTAACAAATATACGGTCCTAAAAGTCTCTACCCAAATTTTTTAGAATTAGACGAAGACTTTTAGGACCGGATATTTGTTAAATATACGGTCTTAAAATGGACGAAGACCTTTAGGACCGTACTTTTAACAAATATACGGTCCTAAAAGTCTCTACCCAAATTTTTAGAATTAGACGAAGACTTTTAGGACCGTATATTTATTAAATATCCGGTCTCAAAATGGACGAAGACCTTTAGGACCGCACTTTTAACAAATATCCGGTCCTAAAAGTCGCGAAAACTTTTGAGCCTCATCGGCTCATTTTCAACATCCGCTTTGTACCTCAAATTTCAAGCACTAAATAGCTTTATCCACCATCCCATTCATTCGAAACCCAAAATGGACACACACAAATTGTTCAAAAAATAAACAAATTTATTATTGAATTACATTGCTATATTTACAAATGAATGAATTAGCTAGTCGAAAAAATAAACAAATGTACAGAAGGCTATTGTTGCTACAGCATCATATATTATTTACAAATGAATTAATTTAGGACATTAATTATTGTCCTGACTTGGATTTTCTAAGACTAGTTTATACAGATATTCACAAAAAACCTCGCGTATGTGCTCGATTTCATCATCATCAAATGGCTCTTCACAGGCAAACCTCTGTAACATCAAAGACAGAAACAGAAATAACATATTATGTGCATATTTCATATGTAACATTAAGCCATCAGGTGCATGCACCTACAAGAATGACATCGATGAGGGAATTAGTATATATGTATATATGTGTGTCTAAACGGTGCATTTCAATTATGTAATCAAGGAAGAAGATACTTACTTCATAAATATTTGAACACATGGACTAGTAACCTCCTTTCCGAGAGCGGCATGGACTCTACATCTTCATTATCAATGTAAACCGGTCGAGGATGAGGAGGCCTATTACTTCATCGACAGGCCACGATTTATCTTTAAACCATTTTTGGCTACCAAATCTTGTATTTTTCCTTGGCCGTCAAGTTAGCGGTAGGGGTAGAACTTGAGGAGGGAGTGGAGCTTGAGGAGGGGATGGAGATTGAGGAGGGGGTGAAGCTTGATGAGGGGTGGAGCTTGAGGAGGAGTAGAGACATCTACAAGCTTCACTGGCCAAGAGATGAAGGTTCCCTTGACATCACTCACAAGCTTGACTCATCGGTTGGGAGAGGGACAGTGCATCAAAGATCACCTCTTCAACCGACACTCGACTTCATCATCGACCATTTGTTCGTGGTGTACAGTTGATCCCAAGTTGTGGACAGTCCCTTTAGCAACCAATTGTCTATGACCATCACGATCCTCCACATACGAGATGACAAGGTTGCTCGACTCGATTGTCCAACAATGCGGCTCCCTCTAGTGCTCTCTGCTGCATAGGTGCGGTGAAGGTGTCAAGGGATCTACACTGGTCTCTGGCCGAGAGCTCAGGAGAAACTTCATTTTATCCATCTCCTCCTTCATCTTGCTCATCTCAGATTGAAACAACCTCAATGCAGCATCTTTCGCCGCCGATTCCTCACTTAATTTGGCGGCGTCGATCCATCTCCTCCGGGTAACCATACTTTGTCTGTGGCGTTTGGATTTACCAAAGTATTGCTTTAGGCCTACCCGTCCTCCAATCCCCCTTACACGCCCTGAGTGATCTGGTTTCCGGTCGCGGCGGTCGAACATCATTCCTCCCGTCGACGCAAAAGATCCCTCTGCCTCTTTCTTTTTAAGATCTTCTGTAAGATACGAGATAACGAGAAGCTTAGTGATGAAACATGTTTAGTAAGTAAAAAATAACAATATCGATACTTACAATTCGTTCAGCAACTACACGAGTTTGTTCACTCGTGTAGGTGCCGCTTGGCTTTGCCGAATATACAACCACAGCTCCTCGCGACGTATTGGAGATGGCGGGTGGTCAACTACCGTAGAAGGATTGGATTCAGCTTCATCTTCCAATCTCTTCCGTTTGGCCGCCATCAAATCTTTTCGGCCTTTTCATATCCGCCGCGAGAAGCCTGTGTGGGCAATCATTCTTTCTCCCAATCTCCCGATATTTTTCCCTTATTTTACGTGAATCGGGATTGAAAACAACTATATATCAATTATGAATTCCAGCCATGTCACTAACGAAATTAGAGAACTTACGCTTGATATGAGCGTCAAACATTAGTCAAATTCACTTCATCAAGTTTCAACATTTTACTTAAGGAAGATGTAGCATTGTAGAAGAAATTGGGAAAACCAAAGGAAAGGGAGTTGCGAAATGCTGCCAACTCGGTCAATTCATTCATTCATCATAAATGGTTCCTACACATATTAGAATAACTAACTAACTAACGACAACGTCTAACCATGGCCATTACACGTTTACATATCAAACTTGCATGGAACTAGGACATGCTCCTCTCATGCAGGACAAAGGCAGCAAATGTATACTTCTATTCACACACCAAACCATTTAACTAACAGGATTAGATGTACACAATAACATTCACATATCCTCACAGGTTAATAAGCAAACAAAACTAAATATAACTCACCAGAGCTTCAGGAGTGGTCCGCTTCTGAACAAATTGTTGCCAAGTTTGTTCATCAAGAAATTTGTACTTGTCCCAGGGTTGATGGTCAGGCTTCACCTCGGCAAAAATATAAGTGTTAGCCAGAAAGGTCTTAAACTTCCTGAACCGCTCAGCACAATAAGACAATGTTGAGTCTTTCAACTTCTCAGACTCAGGGACGGTGAATGTAAGCCGGATAGTGTCCCACATAGGATCCTTTATTATTTTTTCGCCGAAAAAACTAGTATATGTGCTTTTATTAGGACCGGAAGGTTGCAAATTTTCATCAAAAAAAATCTCGAGCTTCGTCCCAGAATTTCGACTAAGGGATACTTCCATCATTCGTGTGCCGCTTCTACCACGGCGTGCACGGCGCCTTAAAATTAATTAATTTTTATTCAAACTTTAGTACCGGCCAAATTTTTTGTCCGTTCTTAAAAGTCTTACTTTTAAGACCTAGGTCATTCTGTAACTATGGTCTTAACATTTATTACCTTTTTATTTAAACTTTAGTACCGGACAAATTTTAAGTTCGGTCTTAAAAATCAAAGTTTTAAGACCGGCTTTTATATATGTTCGGTCTTAAAACTTTAATACCTTTATATTTATATTTTTCCGTATTATTTTGGAGTGTAGAAAATATAAGTCTGACAAAGCGCCACCGGTCACACCATTAAGACCGGTGCTTCGATTATCCGCTCTAAATGAGGCGGTCTTATAGCCCTTCATTGTTTAAGAAGTTCTTTTTATTTACAAAACAGCCACCGGTCACACCTTTAAGACCGGTGCGTCGATTATCCGCTCCAAATGAGGCAGTCTTAAAGCCCTTTTTGCACTAGTGTATATGAGAGTATCGCATACTGTTTAGTTTTCTTTACTAATTTATTAGTGTTAATTTTGATATGTTGTATTGTTGCGTTCTTTTATATATTAGTGGGTTCTTTCATATAATTTAGATTTTAAATAATAACTCTTTACTGAATTTTTATTTAGATTCATTAGTCATTAAATTATACGAATTAAATAAAATTAATAATATTGTAGCCTTTAAATAGACTTCAAGCATATTTAAAACCTAAAGGTGTAGGCTTCTAAACCTACTAAAGTCTACTTAGCCTAGCATTTGAGATTATTTTAGACTTATTTAAAGGCTTGTATTAAGAAGGCCTTTAAAATGACTATGGCTTGAGTCTAAAAAAAAGTATGCATATAGGCTCAGGCTTTAAGTCTCTATTACAGATTCAGACATATTTAGCCAAAGTCTAGTCTAACTTGGCCTATTTCCACCCTTAGTATAGGTTTGCACCAGGCACAACAATCGTCTCAACGATAGCTACAGGCAAATGTATAATATTTTATCAATTTAATGCATTTTCTGGCATACGAAAATAGATTACAAGTTATATATACTCAAGCATAAAGTGGTATTAAACCATCACTGCGTAAGTATTATTTGAACCCCATCACATCCCACTAATGCACTCTAATGGAGATGTATTATTAATTATAGGGATAGTTTGGTATGTATTTTAAAGAAGGTGTACTGAATTGTTAATAATAAAAGTTAATATAATAAAGGGTTAAATACCTAATTTGCCACGGAAGTATTGCTAAGGGAGCGTCCAGCACCCGGAAGTTTTTTTGGTACCAAATTTGCCCCGGAAGTTTACAAAAGGTAGCAAATTTACCCAAAAGTGACGGAAGTCCACGTAGATCGTTAAAATGCATGCCACCTCAGCACACGTGGCATGCCACCTCATCAATCAAAAGTATCGTTTTGCCCTGGAAGTTTTCATTAAGGAGCAATTTTACCCCGGAAGTTTTCATTGAGGAGCAAATCTGCCCCGGAAGTATACAAAAGTAGCAATTTTGCCCTTCTTTCTCCCAATATTAAATTTGATGTAATACCCTAAAAATCTGTATCATAATTTGGTAAAGTTAAACCTATAGAAAGTAGGTGAATATGGGGTATCAAATATTAAGTTATAATTATTTTATTTTCTAAGAAAAAATCTCTTGGAAATTAGAGAATTTAAGGGCAAAAGTGCCAAAATGTCAAAATGACCGAAATACCCCTAGAATGCGTAAATAACTTAGAAAAATTGTGAAAAATCTTGAAAGGCAGTAAAAGAATTATTAAAATTGAGAGAGTATATTATCTCTAATTGTGGTAATTTAATAAATTATAAACTTGGAAAAATTGAGAAGGAATGTTCAAAAAGTATTGAAATGACCAAAAAACCCTCATAAATTCTAATATAATGAATGAGACATGAAAACACAAATGTCAGTGTAAAAGTTATGAGGTAATGAGGCATTCTAATTAAGAAAATTATCCACAATTAATAAGAAATTAATTAAGTAGTTATTGGCTAATTACTTAAGCATAAGCAAAGGAAATTCAAGGATAATTATGTAAAACCCTAAAATTAGTGGTTTTTGGCTAAAAATTAGTAAAAACATATTTTCTAATTAATTGGAAATTTTTGAGAAAAATAGATGAGATTAGGTATTTTTAAGTCTAAATGCAAGAATGGACCAATAAGGGAATTTTGTGAAATTTTTAAGAAAATTGAAATATATAATTAATTAATTAATTAATTAATATTTATTATAATTTAAATAGGGCCAGCCGAATTTGGGAAAGAAATAAGGATAGGAATGAGTTAAAATATCAAGGATACTTAGTTTGCAAGTTTTAATATTTTAATATATAATTAATTAAAGCAAATAGTAAAAAATAAATAGGAAACGGATCCTATCTAGAGAACCAGGAATGAGATTTCTAAAGTCAAGATATAATATTGATAAGTGAATTTTTATCTTCCGTTAGACATTTCCGGAAGTTAATTCCGAAGCCGGTAGAGCATTTTCCTAATAAGACGAAATAGGGAAAAATGCTGATAGTCACATTTTGGATCTGAAGAAAATAAATTCTAACTCAACATCTGGAAATGAGTTTGAAATTATCTGGACATATTTGGAATCAGTGAATTTTTGTCCAGAGGTTGATGATTCCGGAAATTCGTTTCGAAACCGACCAGTTCGGCTTCACAAATTCTGGCTGCCTTGAGCTCAACATCTCAAGGATCTCCTTCTCTGACTCCAAGTTCGACATTTTCAAGGCATGACATGTGTGGTCTTTGACTGATTTAATAGTCAAATTTAATATTGGAGAAAGAAGGGCAAAATTGCTACTTTTGTAAACTTCCGGGGCAAATTTGCTCCTCAATGAAGACTTCCGGGGTAAAATTGCTCCGTAATGAAAACTTCCAGGGCAAAAATGATACTTAACTCTTATTGGGTTGATGAGGTGGCATGCCACGTGGACAGTTAGTCAAACTTAACGGTCAAAATTAACGGATGGGCAAATTTGCTACCTTTTTCATACTTCCGGGGCAAATTTGCTACCTTTTGTAAACTTCCGGGGCAAATTTGGTACCAAAAAAACTTCCGGGTGCTGGGCGCTCCCTTAGCAATACTTCCGTGGCAAATTAGGTATTTAACCCTATAATAAAAGGGGTTTAAATTTCTCATGTTGCATGAGAAGAAGAAGATCCTACACATAGAAAATGGTGGGACCCACACACACACACACACATATATATATTGCTATATATATAATGCTAATTATATATATATATATGTGTGTGTGTGTGTGTGTGTGGGTCCCACCATTTCATGTGTGTGTGACATGATAATACACTTCTCCTACAACATGAGAAGTGATTTTCTCATAATAAAAATTTTCTTTTATGCTTGCAAATTTCATATAAAAAAAAAAAACAAAGAGAGATTTTGTAGAATAAAATATTGTTATATTTCTAAGTGCCTGTTTGGAAAAAAAAAAACACTTTTACATGAAAAACTATGGTTTTTGAATTTTTCAGCCGAACACCTGGTAACATGCAAAAGAGATTTTTCTTAACAAAACCATGGTTTTGGAAAAAAATTAAGGAAAATTCCATTTAAATACCAAATGAATTTGCAAAAACCTCATAAGTCCTCTGAATTTGCAAAAAGACTGAGAGGTGATAAGGACTTTTGATGGTCATGCAATTTCTTGGGAAAAGACCAGAATGCCCTCTCTTCATTCTCATTACACAATCGACACTTCATTCTTTCTTCATTCTCTGATTGAGATTCTTGCCCTAGCGTCAGCGTCACTGCCTTCTGAACCACCGCCATTGCCGTCGTTGTCTCCACCGTGTACGCCGCACTCGCCACCGCTGTCAGGTATCTTCCTCATCTCATTAGTTTTGAGCCCTAATTCTTCATCTGTGGTTTTGTTGTGGTGCGTTTTCTCCGACGTCGCGATTTTGATTTGTAGACTCCAGAAAATTTGGGGCTTTGTATGGCTTTTCTCTAGCTTCAGTTTCTATTGTGTTGCCTGACTTTGGAATCCACCTAATGACCGTAGATTACATCCTTTCATTTTTGCCGTGCGTCCTCATTTTGGTCCGTTTATGGAAATTTCAAACTTTATTAAGGACGATGATGATGAATGATGGCAAAGCAAAAGCAGGGGTCTTTTTGTTCCCTTTTTCACCTTTTTTAAACTTTCTTGATCTGTTTTAATATTTTGTTCAGTGTCAATGGAAGTGATCTTGGCCTTCTGGTTGTGCAGTTGTGGTTGTACATCATTAATCTCATCTGCCAATGCTGGTTTCTCTACCACCAATGAGTGATTCTTTCATGTGAACACCTGGACCCCCCAACACGCACACACACACTCATCAACTTTCCAATTAACATGATAACCCCTTTTTACTCACAATGTACATGTCCCCTCCTCCCTTCATGTTTCCAATTGAAGTCAAGTAATCTTTTGTAAAAGAGAAAATTAACTTGTCCCTTTATAGGCGTGTTAGGTGTAAACACAACTCAATTAACATTTTTTCATATTTCGCTTTTGTCAAGAAAGTAATTGACTCATAGTGCTATTCTTATGAAAGTAATAATTAATGTGTATTCCCAAAGAACAATAGAAGAAGAAAATAGAGGATAATGTGGCTATAGTAACTACCTATAAGGTGTCAAAAACTTGTATCCAACACATATATTATTAATTAATAGTGAGGGGGACCAACCTCTTAGGCAATTTAAAGTTGGTTTGACTTTTTAGGAAGAACAAAGAATGTACCTTGTCTCTGTGTTGTGCTTATTGTTTGATAGTCTTTTGTGGTATAATGTCGTGCTTAGTGTATTCCCTGTTTTTTTTTTTGGTTGAACGATAGTTCTGATGCAGGGGAAATTTTTTGTGTTGGAAAAAGGTAGAAAAGAGAGGAGAGAGGTTAATGTAGAGGAAGGTAGAGTGGTGTTTTATTTGAAAGAGTGTAATGTGTGAAAGCTAAAAGTTTATGGAATAATTAGCTGCAAAAGGTGAATTATGAGACCTCATCTTCTGATCTTCCCCACCCAAAAATAGAGGAAATTGTTAGTTCTCAATGTGTTTTGATGATAACTGACAATTGTAAACAAGTATAAATGTTTTTGATAAGCCAAATGATTTAATCTTTCTTCAAAAACATTTTATCAAAGCCAAACTCGAGCCCAGATAAGCAACCTCGAGTTCAATACTGTTTTAATCTTAAACTCGAGCCTGAGCATTTAAACTCCAGAGTAAAAACCTCCAGAGTGTATTTTAAAGAGTTTACAAATGAGTAAACTCGAGCCTGCTGAAAGCAAGCTCGAGTTTGTCTCTGGCGGGAAGCATTTTCAAATGGAAAATATTTTAAACTCCAGAGTTTTGCCTTTTTGTGTAGAGTTTGCTACTGTTCAAATGTTGCAAACTCGAGCCTGATTAAACGAACTCGAGCCTGATGTTTTTGAGTAGAGTTTACTCTATGGTTTGAGAATTTAAAAGAGTTTACAAAACATGTAAACTCGAGCCTGCATTTTGCAAGCTCGAGTTTGCCCTTGGCAGAGAGCATTCAAACTTTCTATACTCCTCCTGAACTCGAGCCTATATTCATGAACTCGAGCCTAACTTTCAAAATGAGTAAAGTTACTTTACAAACTCTAGAGTTCATCTTTAAACCTCAGGTTCTCTTTAAAATGATTTATTTTGCTTTGACATGAATAGTGTCAAACTCGAGCCTAGCCTCCTGAACTCGAGCCTGGTCTTTCAAAATAAGAAAAGTCATTTTACAAACTCCATAGTTTATGTTTATGCTCCAGTTTACATTTTGGAAGTCTAATTTATTTTGACATGAACAGTGTCAAACTCGAGCCTGCTCACTAACGAACTCGAGTTTGAGTTTTTCCCAAAATGTGATTTCAGATGGCCTTCGCGATAAATGCTCGACAGTGCTCTGAACTCGAGCCCGCTTTCACGAACTCGAGTTCGACCCTTTGGAAAATTAACAAACTCCAGAGTTTACATTAAACTCCAGAGTTTGCTCTTCGCTGAAGCTAAACCAGACACTGCAAACTCGAGCCTGACATGGCAAACTCGAGTTTGAGTTGAGAAGACAGATGAACGCTGCTGAGTATATTTTGTTCAGTCTGATTTATACTTTACCCTTGTTATGCAAATTGGTTGTACATGATTTATATGTTTTATATCTATATTTCTAACCAATCTTAACCAGTTTGCTTGTGAGATTTCAGAAGATATGGATTTGCTTTAAATTCAAATAAAGCAACTCAATGTGCAACTTGTATTATTTTAATATATCTTCTCACATAAAGCAAATGGGAGACAGCTTGGAAAGAGAGACACAACCATGACTCAATGCAGAAGACAAGGAACCCATCCAATAAAGCTGAACAACTTTATCCTTCAAACAAGACAGCATGGGAGACATTCTTGAAGAGCCAAAATTCAAATATTCAAATCAGCAAATGTCCCCAACAGCTATATTCAATGAACAACAGATAGAAGCACTCACAACAGCTATATTCTCCAATACATTCGAACCTTAGTGCTTCTCCAACGTTCACAAGCTTCAAGCAGCATATATACACCAAGTCTTGAAGCCTACAAGTGCAGAACGAAAGACAGAACACACAGAAACGAAATACACTTCATTAGTTCATTTATTCTTTAGGTTTCTGTCTGTACAGTATCTTTGATACTTAGAGCTTCAGTGTTTATCACATATCTACTCAGTAAGGAGTCTTGTAATCATTTGATTATCAAACTATCTGTAAACCTTAAGGTTGTGGAACCTTAAGTGTGGGATATACAATTACAACTTGTAAGGGGGGGTGAGTCCTAGGGAAAGGATCATCTCTAGTGCAGAGTGTGTAATTGTGTTTGTAAAGTCCTAGAGGTGTCTAGGCAGAGAAAGTCCTAGAGGTGTCCAGGCAGAGAAAGTCCTAGAGGTTTCTAGGCAGAGAAAAATCCTAGAGTGTTTCTAGGTGGTGAAAAGTCCTGGAGGTGTCTAGGCAAGGAAAATCCTAGAGTGTTTCTAGGTGGTGAGAAGTCCCGGAGTGTTTCTTGGCAATTGTAAAATCCTAGAGTTTCTAGGTGTGATAGTGAAATCTCGGAGTGTTTCCGGGGACTGGATATAGGTCAAGGTTTGGATCGAACCATTATACATCTCTGTGTGAATCTTCTCCTCTCTATCTCTCCACTACCTTAACTTGCATCTGTTGTGTGGGTGACATTGATTCTTGAACATTCAGCAAAAGGTTCTTGAGCAATCAGCGAAAGAATTCTGTAATCACCTATTCACCCCCCTCTAGGTGATATTCTACTCTTCATTTGGCATCAGAGCCTTGGTTTCTCAGATTGGGCTTAACATCCCGAGATAAAGATCATGGAAGGAATATTACCTGAAGGTGTTTCAATCAACAGACCACCAGGCTTCAATGGAGAACACTATTCGTTTTGGAAAGTCAAATTCAGAGTATTTGTGTTAGCCTCGGAGTATGGTCTCTGGCAAGTCATAGAGAATGGAGATTATGTTCCTACAAAAGTTGTAGGAGGAATTAATGTTCCAAAGAATGAGGAAGAATTCAACGAGGATGACAGAAGGCAGGTGACTCTTAACAGCAAAGCCATCCTAATGCTTCATGGTGCTCTCAGTCAAAAGGAGTACTTTCGTATCTACAACCTATCTACTGCCAAGGAGATGTGGAAAGCCTTGGAAATAGCATACGAAGGAACTTCTGGAATAAAGGAGAATCGCATCAACACGTTGACAACCGAATATGATCTCCTTAGAATGCAAACTGATGAGTCCATTGCTGAATTTCAACTTCGTTATACTCACCTTGTTAATCAATTGTCGACTTGGGCAAAACCTATGAGCAAGGTCCTCAAGTCAGAAAAATTCTCAATGTCTTGACAAAAGACTGGGAAGCCAAAGTCACAGCTATAGAAGAAGCCCGTGGAGAATCAATGACTTCAGTTGCTGCTCTATTTGGAAGTCTATCTGAATATGAAGGGAAACTGAAATTCAAGAAGGGCCTGGACGAAATTAATAATAAGAGCAAGAGTATTGCTCTTAATGCTGTGAAGGAAGAAGAAGATGAGGATGAAGATGATGAAATGGCCATGTTCGTACGAAAGTTCAAGAAGCTCTACAAGAAGAACCAGAGCTTCAGAAATAGATTTCAAAAGGGAACTTCAAGTAACAGACGAGAATCCAAAGATGAAGATCAAGTTGTCTGTTATGAATGCAATAAGCCAGGACATTACAGACTTGAATGTCCTCAGCTGAGTGGCCAAGAAAAGGATAATAAGAAGAGACTCAATCATCTCAAAAAGAAGGCATATGTATCTGCCATATGGGGAGACAGCTCTTTAGATGATGAAAGTGAAGCAGAAAAATAATCTACCAATATCTGTTTAATTGCAGGAGAAGAGCAATCAGAAAACGAAGAAGAGGTATGTGATTCAGAACCTTCTTATGATGAATTGTTTTCTGAATATAATGAACTGCATTCTGAATTCTTAAAGATTGCAAAGGAACTTATTTCTACAAGAAAGGAAAACAAACTGCTTAAACAACAAACAAACAATTCACCTTCAACTTCTTGTGAAAATTCAAGTTGTTCAGATAATAATGCAAAACCTTCTTATGATGAATTGTTTGCTGAATACAATCTTGTTCAAAATGAGTTTGAAAAACTTGCTGAAAAATATATTGTTTTGAAAAAGAAGAATATAACTCTTGAACAGCAAGTAGAAAATTTCTCTTTTCCAGAAAACTCAGTTTGTGAAAAATGCCTTGATCTTTAAAAGAAAAACTTTTATCTTACGAAAACACTTGAGAAGTTCACTAAAGGTAGTGAAATGCTCAATGTTATCTTGAAAGCTCAAAGGCTTACGAATGACCGATCAGGCATAGGATATAATCCTACTTTTGACAAAAGGAAAGGTAAAAAGAAAACTGGTGGAAAATATTATTTGAATTATTTTCAGAAATCAGTTCATAGTTCAAATCCTTTTGCTCATTGTAGTTACTGTAACCGTAAGGGACACAGTACTTCATCTTGCTTCCATAGAAAAGATAGAAGGGATAAACCTGTTGGTAATTATCAATGGGTACCAAAGGGAACTTATGTCTTCCCTAAGGTCAGAACTAACAATCAAGGACCCAAGTATAAGTGGGTACCAAAGAATCCATCTCTTCCCTTGTGTGTGCAGACTGATTTCAAGAACAATAGACACAAAGGTGCAGAGAAGATGAAGAAACAAAGAGGTTCTTATGAACTAAGAAGGAGATCCTCTCAAGTGCCAAGCAGAAGACTTTTGAAGTCTATTCCTTTTGAGAGAACTTTGCAGAAACCCAGAGAAAGACATAAGAAGCAGTGGGTAAGCAAAGTTGATCCTCCATGAACCTAAGGATCAATGAAAGCTTCTCAAGAGAACAACTATATAGACAAATCAACTCAACTCTTGAGAAAGCTAGAGAAGCAATGCTTGATGGTTAATGTTGTGAAAAGATTTATCAACAACAATCAACCTCAATCAAGCAAAGCTTTTACAAGGACAAAAACAATTACGGTGATATCTATCTCTGACCCTATACTATGCTTTAAATGAGATTCATATTTGGGTAATGAATATTTATCCACTATTTCATTTCTATAGCAATCAATGTTTTATGTCTTTTCAAAATGAATTTCAGATTGCTAAAGGAATCAAAAATGAAATTGTGCAGTATTTTCTGATTTCATGCTTTTGAAATGCACAATTCTAAAATTGTTTTAAATCACCCTATTGTGTAGAAATGCATACAAACGATTTGAAAATCATTCATGCTTTGATTACATTCAAATGGAGTTTCAAAATCTAGAAACTAATATTTTGAATGTTAGATATGCTTCAAATCTGTTTATGTTGAATATCTCTCCATCCTTTTCAGATTGATATCCAGAATTCAATGTATTGCTTGAACTGTCTAGTATCATTTTTGAACTAGTTGGTCTTCATGACTAATATCCTCATATAAGTTTCAAGCCTATCTTCAATCAAAAGAATTCAATCTGTAAAATTGTTTTGCTTGCTGCATAAATTTCCAACTGGCCAAGTTATTCCAAGTTTTATAAATGTTCATTAGTACATTGGATAAGAATGCATTAACCATTAATGGAATAACTTACTAGGATGATGTTCTAAACACTAATCCTTTGGATTAATGTGCTTCATCATTTAAGAATCCTAGTGCTCTCTTAGTTGCTCAAATTCATCAGCATTTATCTTCCATCCTTATTTTGAGTAACTATAGCTATATATTCATAATCTTGCCTTGCACATTTATATGCTTCTAAATTCGAAATTGCAAGATTATCCCTTGGCAAATAGCTGAGTCATTGTGATTAATTTTTGTAGTACTAAGAATGCATCCTTAGTATTCTATCTTTATGACTCTTGCCTTTGTAGAATATGCTCAGCATGTTAAAGAGAATGTTCAATCATCTTTCTATTCTGAAGCATATTGACACATTCAATCGATTAACCTTCATTATTTTGGTATGAGCATAGCTTTTCAAAAATGCATCAAAATGAATTTTGGTATCAACCATTGAAAAATTGGAATGCATTACCAATTTGAAAGAAAAGCTTAAATGGGAATGATGAATCCCAATGATTTGGAAAACAGTCTCCACCTAATGTTAGTTATGTGTTTTGATGATCACTAATTGCTAACAAAAAGATTAGAGTACATAGATGTGTTTTATGCAGGATAAAATCCCTAACCATCTATTGCAAGTTGCTGTCAAAGAGCCAAATTCGAGCTTGCCCAAGCCAGACTCGAGCTCGAGAGAACCAGGGGAAAAGAAATTTTTGGAAATATCCAGACTCGAGCCCATTAGTTGATAACCTCGAGTTCGCGGCAGTCAGAAGGAAAATGGAGTTGTCGCAGAATGCCGAACTCGAGCCTATTAGTTGGCGAACTCGAGTTCGCGGGAGACAGAGAGCAACTCAAAACAGGGGACTTCACAGACTCGAGCCTGTAAGTCACTAGACTCGAGCCTAAGGTGAATTTCAAGAGTTCACACATACACTCTTGAAGTCCAGGTTAGTACAAGTAGATCCAAACTCGAGCCTACACTTGTAAACTCGAGTTTGTCGCGAAAAATTGTTTTTAAAAAAACTGACTGTTGATCTTCACTTCACTTCACCCTTGAGCCTAAACCTAAACTCTCTCAAATCCTCTCACCCTGCTCGACGAAACTCTGCGAAAATGGCCTCCAAACGATCTGCAACCAACAATAATCCTAACTCAGATCATGAGGAACCCCAATCTACTCCTCAAAGCTTATCCAATCGACCACCCAGAAGAAAATCCTTTCCAAAACGATTCAAGCACGGAGTTGATAAAAGAATCCCTGGTGTTACTACCACTCACTCTTCTCCTTCTTCCAGAACCGGAGAAGACTCTCCTCACACTCGAACAGACACAGAATTAGGGCCTAGAAGAGGAAAAGAGAAGGTCTATAAAAGATCCAAGGAAAATGTTCCTGCTCCTGGACAAGCCAGTTCACAAGCTCATTCTGCCTCTCATCATCAAGAACAATCTGTGCCTCAGGTATCTGAAGAAACCCCTGCTCTATTTGAGATTTATAACCACTCTTCAATACCTAGGGGATTTTCAAATGAGCCTATAAGATTATCTGGTGAGGATGCCATTAGATATAAGGAGAATTTTGAGCACAAAGCTTTTTTCCCCACTGTCTATGTTAATTTGGCTCAATTAAAGGAGGAATGTAATCTTGATCTTACCCCCTGGCTGAAGCAATTTGAACCACTTATATCTATTAGAGCCTCATACAGTCCATCTCTTGTCAAAGCTTTCTATCACTGCATGAGAAGTGACAATCTATTGGATAGTGATATGAACTTGGTTGAGGAAAGGATAACCACAACAATTAGAGGGAAAAATATCACTATAACTGCTGCCTATTTGAATTCCCTTCTTCAAATTCAAAATCCTCCACCTGTTGCATCATTGAACTATACTGATAGGCAAATCTTTTTGTTACTTAAACCTGATGAATCTATCCCTGATGCATTAGAAATCTTGAATTTCACTCCAGTATCCATGCCCCCTAAGCAAAGAACTCTCTGGTACATCTATACTAGGGATCTCATTCAAAAAGGAGGAAATTTCACACATTTCGCAAAGAAGGATTTTCCTATTTTTGCTTCCATCATTGACCAAGTGCCTCACAACTTTGGGCACTGGATCTTAAAAGAAATGGCAAGATTTCGCTTCTCTGGTAGAAAATCCTCTTAGATACCCTTTGCTAGCCTCATTTCAGTAATTCTGTTCCATGAGAAGATTTGGTATCTACCTGCAGATGAACAACCAGAGAAACCCCAGAAGTTTGGCAAGCACATCCTGAATCTTATGAGGATAAACTTTGATGAAGGCAGTGGTCAATCCAGAGCTCCACCACATTCAAGGCCAATCAGATCAAGAGCCACTCAGTCTAGAGTACAAGAAGCTCAGAGTGCTCCTCTTCCTCCTCCTCAGCCTATACCTTCTGATTTGGATGCCAGAATTAAGGGCCTAATCGATCAAGCTGTTTCTAATCTCTCTGTCAAGATAGAATCAGAAGCAAAACAATTCAAAGAAGATGTGAAAAAGGGACATACTGAGATGGTAGATGCACAGGAAGAATTGACCCTTGAGCATGAAGCATTGAAAGAAAAAGTTCAAGGTCTTAGTGATCAGATTGGAGATCACTCAGTTAGCATCTCCACCCTTTTGGTATCTATGGCAAGTCTCCATGACAAAATGGACAAGATATTGCTTAATCAGTCCATGTCTGCTTCTGGTATTGGTTTGAATTCTTCTACATCTGCTGGTCCTAGCTCAACAACTATACCTGAACCAGCTCCCACCATACCAACCACCATAGCTCCTGAACCATCTGCTTCAGCACAACCTTCCTCTGCTGCACCAACTTCTGAAGCACATGTTCCTGAAACCACCCCCACTGATCCAGTTCTTTCACCTTCTCCTAACCCAATTAATCCACCCTTGTTTGTTGATGACAAAGGGGGAGAAGAGTTGAAGTGAAAAAGCAGTCATTTTCTTTATCTTTTGATCATTTTAATTATATTTTCTTTTGAAACTCTAATGTCATTTTGCTATTTTGTAATATCTTGAATATTCTAAGTTATGCAATATGACAGTATGCTCTTATTGTTCATATATCAGTTTTAGTGATGCAGTGTGCTTTATTGTTCTTCATGTTGATTTCTGCTGCTAACTCTGATACAAGCTCAGTTTCAGTTTCTGTTTCAAGTTAATAATTTGATCATGCTTCTACTCCAATTCTGATTGCAATTCCAAGTTCTCAATCGCAAATCATATATAATTGCAATTTGACTTGATCTTAAGTAGTCTGTAATGAAGCATCTATCCTTAAACAGAAACTATTTCAAAGAAAATCAATGTTTTACAAAAGCTTTGATTAAACTAACTTTCTTTGAACTCAAATGATCAAAATCTTGTTCTTGAAAATGGTTAATTGTTTACAAGTGTTGTCATCATCAAAAAGGGGGAGAATGTTAGTTCTCAATGTGTTTTGATGATAACTAACAAGTTCATGTGGCTTCACTTATGTTTTTAGTCCTATCCATTACTTTTTCGTGAGTCTATGCTTATTAGTCCTTCTAAATGTTTCTGGTCCAAAGTCTTAATGTATCATTGTTTTTCTGCATAATTTCTGTTGTTTTCAGGTTTAGCAAAGCAAAAGTGTAGCAAAATGTACACTAGTAATGCGTGCTTTTTGTTTCGCAACGACTTTAAGAAAAAGAATAAAGTTGCTGACTTTACTGACATGAATACGGAGTCCTCAAAAGTGTGGATGGCTTTGAGTGATGATAAGAAGAAAATATACATTGATAGAGCCAAAGAAGGAAGGCATGAGAAGAAGAAGGGAACCTCTACCGTTGCTTTTCCATCACGGTGCTCGTTGAACAAATTTTCGAAGCTGGTAGCATTTGTGAACTCTGATGAAAAAATAAAAGCCAAGGTCCAACAGTTAGGGTTTGGACAGTTGCTTCATATTCAAAGTATGAGACTGCCACGGGGAAAGATGTTGCTCAATTGCTTGGGGTGCCACAGAGTGGGTGTTAGTTCTCTATTGGTTTTGATGATAACAGACAATTGTAAACACAGATGGAAGTTTGTCTTTATAATTTGAAAAACTTACTGTCAAAGGCAAACTCAAGTTTCACTTTGGAAACTCGAGTTTGGACTTGACAGAGAAGAGCTCAAGTTTTGCAATAAAAGGCAAACTCGAGTTTTGAACATACAGAGAGCTCCTGAGTTCTTCACAGACAAAGCAAACTCGAGTTTTGACAAGACAGAGAGCTACCAAGTTTTTCAAAGTTAGCTAAACTCCAGTTTACATTTGGAAACTCGAGTTTAGGCTACACAGAAAGTTCTCTAAGTTTCCAAGCTTTGTTGAAAACTCGAGTTTACATCATACAGAGAACAATGCTTGATTCTGAACTTGTAAAAACTCCATTGTACATTTTGACAAAGCTTTCCAATGTTTTCTCATAAACGAGGAAACTCGAGTTTGGTTTTGGAAACTCGAGTTTCGGCCTTACAGAGAAGTTTCCATCGTTTTAAGAATCATGGAAACTCGAGTTTCCTTTTGGAAACTCGAGTTTAGACCAAGCATAGAGTTCTTCCAATTTTGAACCTTATGGAAACCTCAGTTTTGAGCTTTTGGACTAAAACATGATTTCTCATCGAAAGCCCAAAACTCGAGTTAGTCACTTAATGAGTCGAGTTTTGCACTGTTCACAAAACATGTCCAAATGGAAAATCGCGATGTTCTTCTCTGTAATGAGAAAACTCGAGTTTACTTTTGGAAACTCGAGTTTAGGCTTTTAATGAATTATGAAAACTCGAGTCTCAAATAACAAACTCGAGTTTGCATCGCAGAATTTGAATTTCGAATTGAACGAATTTGCGAAATCTTTGTGTTTGATCCTAATACTTTATATCATCACTCATTACTATTTCTAACTATGTTTAATCAGTTTGTTAGTGAGTTTCAGATGATTTCGATAGGATTAAATGGATAATTAGCATAAAGCATAAAGTGAAGTCAGAACATTAAATGCAAAGTGCATAAAACTTCCATGCTTCTGAACAATCATTCTCCAAACATTTTGAAAGAATTAAGGTTTCCTTCCACATCCAGTAAGCTGCTCCTCCAATAGATTAAAAGTCAGGAAGTCAAGCCTGAACCTCTACAAAGCTGGATTAACCAAAGAGTAGAGAGAGAAGAAGACCAAAACCTTCACTAATGATCCTCCAATGTTGGCAACAATCACATTAGGATTTATAACGGTCATTTAATGATCTCTAGCTATAAATAGAGATGCATTCAAGTCTTCTCAACAACCAATCTGTGAGAAAATGAAAATCATTAAAGTTTCAACTACTCTTTGAGTTTTCTTGTGTAAAGTATCTTTTGATACATTCATACTTCAGTGTTTATCTTATCTACTCTTAGAGAAAGTTTCTGGATTGTAAATCATTTATTGTAAAGTATCTCAAGTCAAGGGGACTTGGAGATTAGGTTATTGATTACAACTTGTAAGGGGGAGTAAGTTCTAGTGAGAGAATTGCTCTTGAGTTGCAGAGTTGTAATCAATTGTTATAGTGAGAAATCCCAGAGAGTCTGGGGACTGGACGTAGGTCAAGAGGTTAGACCGAACCAGTATAAATCGTTGTGTCTTACTTCTCTTCCCTTCACTCTGTTTTTATCCCTGTTTCATATCCAAAAACAGAGTAACACAAAAAGTTTTTATAATCCCCAATTCACCCCATCTTGGTGATTAAGCTCCACTTTCAGTGGGAACGAGGTAACAATGAAAGTGAGTGACACATATCCAGTATTTCAGCAACTTAGAAAAGACTATGGTAAAATGAAGTATGACGACATACTAAAAGTCATAACTTCAGGGGAGTCGGGTGAGCAGTTTGAAATGTTATTTATGATACACATGTTGGGGACTTTTCTCGCTGCAACATCAAGCACAACTCCCAGTCTTCAGTTGCTGAAGGTTTTAACCTTCACTATGAAAGGATTTGCCAGCTTCGATTGGGCCACATATGTTGCCAATGACCTCCGGAAAGAGCTCTTTGATTATGTCAACGCGTTAAGAGGACACAAAGTTTGCAACTCCTATCTCGGAGGGTGCATATACATGTTATTGGTAAGTATTGCTAAGTATTATGAGTTGTTTTGTGTTAACATTTTTTTGTGATAAGATTTAAATGTTTAACCTTGTCGTTGCAGTTATATTTCGGCGAGCGGTTTCCACTGGGAAAGGAAGTTGATTACAAAGGAAAGAGTCCAATTCAGTTTTGGACCAAAGACAAGGTCAAGGAGATGGTTGAGAAAGAGAAGAAGAGCGACGTGGGGATGTTGTATACCACAAAGGCCGGTAAAGACAAGGCTAAGATGGACACTTCATAAAGGAATTTTTTGGCGTCTTTAGACCCAGTAAGTGCTTGCTTCCAGTAATTGACATTTAATTCATGCTTGGCCATTATGTTAATGACCTGTGATAAATTGTGTTATATTTAGGTTTTAAAGGACTTGCATAAAAAGTTGATGGGTATAATCAACGATAACCACAAAAGGCTTGTTGGTGCTGTCGAAGATGAGTTGTGAAAGGCACAAGATCACATTGGAAGACAGCGAAAGCAGCATGTCGGTGAAGATGAGGATGATTGTGATGATGCTGATGATAATGGCCAAGATGATAAGGGTGATGATGAGGGCCACGAAGGTGATGGTGATGGTCATGTTGAAGGCGAAGTTGGTTATGAGGATGACGCATATGTCGAAACGCCAATCGACATTGATGAATATGATGGGGCAAGTCCTACTGGAGAAGGAGGGTTCAACGAAGGAGAGCAATCCATTTCTCCATACCCCGTTCAACAAGAAGATGCACCACCACGGAGGTCACAGAGGCCAAAGAAGCCAAAAATATGTCGCCTTGGACGTTGACGAAGCCATTAAAGCGTCCTAGGAAGGCAAAAGAACAGAAGGAAATATTCTTCGACCTTATCTCCGGAACCTCCAGAACCTACACCAACGATGAGAAACAACAATAAGTTATAAAAAAGTTAATTGCAAGGATCCTTCAATATTAGACTGACATTTTGTCTGGATTAGTTAATGTATGATGACATTGTTTCTTTTTTACAGGATTCTCATACAAATAGACAATGAAGACATAACCCGTGAGCAACTGCAAACACTAGGCTGTAGGAACAAATTAAGTAACCGGGTAGGTACGATAAAACTTCTAAGATTTTGATTAAGCGTTTTGAACCCCGCTTATCGAAGTGTTTACACATGCAGGTTATGTCTGTTGTATGTAAAACATTGATGCTAGATATGCAAAACCAGGGCAAAGTGAGGAGGCACATTTTCAGTGCTGATCATATGGTTAGTATGCATTTATGGACGTTGATAATCTATTTCCTTTTGACATACGTATACATGACTTCCATATTTGTTTATTATGTAGAATTTATTGGCCACAAAACCGTTGGGATGGAAAGTTTCTTAGTAGAAACATCAACTATTGCCTCAACATATAGGTTACAATATCGCTGATTGTGATTTGATAATGGGTCCGGTATTGGTTGATCAGTACTGGTTCTGCATTGCCATTGATCCAAGCACAATGAATTATTACGTCCTAGATTCAATGAAGTCAAATGTCGTCATGAGCAAGAATGAGTCCAGTAAAAAAAGAAAACCACAGTGGTAAATCCCCAGGCAACGGCGGTCAAAACAATTGTAAGTTACATGTATTCAAGTTTTAGTTATGATTGAATGAAGTAAAATGCATGTGTGTTGTTTACAGAGGGATCGTTTCGAGGAGATCATCGACTTTGTGAAACCAAATGACAAAGGCAACATGCCAAGAAAAGAAATTATTTGGCCATCCGTTCCACAACAACTAAATTTGTGAGTGCCATTTTGTGGCAATGAGAATAATGCTAGGTGGTTCTTGTAAATTTGTTAATTTGTGTAATTCTGTTTCTGTTGGCAAGACTATGGTATGCATGTGTTGATTTGGTTTCACAATTGGAAACCTAATGAAAGTATGCAGTATGGTATTGATATTGCTGCTTTCGTCACTAAAGCAGTCAATTAAACTAGGTCCTGAATTATTATGCAGTTTGGGTCAACCTAGGTCATTCTCCCAAGGAGCAAGCTGTGGGTTTTCTTTAGATTGAATTTAGGTGATAAAAAATGCAATAGAATGGAATTGGACCTAAACTAGAATGCAAGATACTACTACCTATATGCAATTAATTAACTAAATGTAAGATGAAAATATAATCTAAACCTAAATGAAAGTGAAACTAATCTATATGAATTTGAATGCAATTTTTGGGGGGGTTTTGTTATGAGAGAATAATTAAAATCCTAAGAAAAAGATTGATTAAAAGAAAATCAAACAACAAATTAAAGATCTAGTTCAGTTATGAGTGATGAAGGGGACAACTTAGGATTCACATGGAGTAACTTTCTTAGCCCAAATTAATTAATAAGACTAAATGGAGATTAATGAAAATTGGAATTAATGAATTTAATCACCTAATTGAAACATGGGAAACCCTCAAGTTCAATAACACTTATTCCACTAGAAAACTCATAGTGAAATAAGTGGTGGCTAATTAAATCATTAAAAACCAATCACAGTTAATTTCTAAATAATTTTGGAATCTTGTTTACAATTATCCAATTAAACAACTAGACAAGTTATCAATTCAATTAAACAATTAAATCGATAAACCCAATTGACAATTAAATTAATAATGAAAACTCTATTATTAATTCAATTAACAGTCCAAAGGTTGCAAACAAGAATCCTACAATAAGCATAAAAACTTCAAATTATCAATTTAATCCAATAGAAATAAGTTTACAATCTAAAACTAGATTGTTCTCAATTAACACAATTTGAAACCGTTTAAAACTAAACTATATCAAATCTCGAATTAAAAAGATAAAAAGAACAACACTCCCTTGTGGTCTTCAATTGTAAAACCCTAGACTTTAGCTTCCTCCATGCTCCTCCCAAGTTACCTCCTAAAGAGTTTAAGCTGCCATCATATTCTCCTCTCTAAGCTTCAAGCAATTCGCCATAAGAAAATCTTGAGAGGAATGGATAAATGTAGTTGCCTCGGTCTTCACGCATCCACTGGATAGGTAATACGAATTGAAGTATTTGAGGAACAGAGAATGCAATAGATTCAAAGGTAGTGGTGGGTCCTGTCTGGATGAATTAATGGATGAAGAATTAATCAAACTTTTCCTGCGTGTTGTGGCTCTCCAAGGGCGTCTCTGCTTAATTCTCCTCAACTGTACTTGCGTCCTTTTTTTTGCGTGATTCCGTAATGCTCTGCCGCTAGGTCAATTAATTGGAGGGAGATAGTGTTTTTGGGTACCAATTTGAGCCCATTAAAATATAAGAAGCCCAATAAAATTCTACCATTGGATTTCCTTTTAGCTTCCTTGAAAAATTCTGCTTCATAGGATCTAAATATGATAAAATCATGATCTATCATATATTAGAATTATTATTTAATAACAAGATATTAATCAGAATATTAATAAATTAGGCTCAATAATCTCATAATTAATTCAGATTTATATTATTTCCTAAAATTGGCTAACAATCCAAATATTATCTAATATATCCAGATTAGCCTAAAATAGTCCCCAAAATAAATGAATAATGTGAGATAAAATATATAAAATTAGGGTTTATCAACTCCCCCACACTTATCATTTGCACTCCTGGGCAAAACAATTCAAGACCAAGGGAGGGTAAAGAAAAAAAATAAAAACAAAAACTAAAACTAAACTAAACTAAAGCTTCAAAAATGAATGTTCCAATCACAAGCAACAAGTAAACAAAAGCATTTCAGCACCTCTCTTGTCCAAGTGATCTTCTCATGAATCAAGAAAGCAAACATCATGGCAATTTACTTGACAAAGGGGAACCTAAGCTAGAAATCTCTCACTAAGGATAATGTGTATGTCACTCTTCACTCAAAAGTGTATAGGTTTGTGTTTACACTCAAATTCATCCCTATCTAATACTCTTTCCATAGGGTTGACAAGAATCTAAATTCTCCACCACTAATAAAGCAAGTGCACACATAAATCCAAAGGACTTTTATTAGGTTGTAATGGGGCTAATGTTAAGAAAGAAAGGGTACAGTGTTTGGAAAAACAAAGTTGAATATCTTAAAAGTTGAAGACAATGATACAATAGAGAATATGAGATGCAAGAAACCAAACTAAATCTGAACTGAGTCATCATTCTTTTTCTTTTTCTTTTTCCTTTTGTCTCCTTTTTTTCATTTTTTTCTCTTTTTTTCCTTCAATTTTTTTCTTTTCTCTTTTTTTTTATTTCATTTTTTTCCATATATTTTTTTCTTTTTTCAAGATAACCTACCTTTTTTTTTTTTTTCAATGACCGAATTGCTAACTTTATGTATGTTCTTCCATCCAAAACAGATAATGCAATGCTCTTCAACTCCCAAGACATTCAGGTAGATTTTTTTATTTTTTTTAATGGCTATGGTGTAGACAAAAAGGAAAAATAATAATATATAGGCTCAAGGGGCTAAACAAAGGATATACGTATGAAAAAGGTAGGCTTTTTTGGCTTATCTGGCTAAAATGAAATGAATGCCTTTATCATTTTTATGAATACATTTGCATAAAGTGTGGCCTCAAATAAGATTCAAGTCAAGTTCTAGATCAAGTAAAGAGATAGGGGTACACACGAAAAAAAAATGTATTAGGCTCAAAATCTCACTAGGAATATGATCACTAGCCTAAATTCACCAAAGTCAAATTCATTGCCACTAGGTTCACCAACTCAAAACACGATCGATTACTTTTCAAATCAAGAATGCATCATACTAAAGTTACTTAAAACTTGCAATTTTCACATTCAAAATAGTTGATCCCTCCCCCACACTTAAATAATGCATTGTCCTCAATGCAAAACAGTAAAGTGATACATAGAACTACACAAATCAGTAATATGACAAAGCAAAATAAAAGAATGAAGGAAGGAATACAACCGAGGTCTACGTGGAGTCACGTAGAGCAGCAGCCTCCATTGTCTGAGTGGAGAATCCATCAAAGAACGGCTTTAAGCGGTGTCCATTGACGGTGAAGCATTTTCCATTGGCTCCCTTTTGATCTTCACAGCTCCATGGGGGAAAACATCAGTGACAACGAAAGGCCCCTCCCATCGAGAGCGGAGCTTTCCAGGCATGAGTTTCAATCGGGAAACATAGAGTAGAAATTTTTGGCCCACTTGAAAGTCTCTATTCATAATAAGTTTGTCATGGGCTGCTTTAGTTCTTTCCTTATAAATTCTAGCATTCTCATAAGCTTCTCTTCTTAATTCTTCAAGCTCTTGCAATTGCAACTTCCTTTCAATACCGGCACTATCAAGATCAAGGTTGCACCTTTTAATTGCCCAGTAGGCCTTGTGCTCCACATCCACTGGCAAATGACAAGCCTTGCCATAGACAATCCTATATGGAGACATGCCAATGGGACTTTTATATGCTGTACGATATGCCCAAAGTGCATCATCGAGCCGTTTACTCCAATCCTTCCGGTTAGGTTGCACTGTCTTTTATAAAATGAGCTTGATTTCTCTATTAGAGAGTTCTGCTTGACCATTCGTCTGAGGGTGGTATGTGGTGGCCACCTTATGCATTACCCCATACTTACCAAGCAAGCTCTGCAGACTCCGTTTGCAAAAATGAGTTCCTTGATCGCTAATGATGGCTCTAGGAATGCCGAATCTGCAAAGAATGTGGGAGTGAACAAAGGAAACCACTACAGAAGATTCATTAGTACGAGTGGGGATTGCCTCAACCCACTTGGACACATAATCCACAGCCAACAGGATATACAAATAACCAAATGAAGTGGGAAAAGGTCCCATGAAATCAATTCCCCAAACATGAAAGACTTCACAAAATAATAAGGGTTGTTAGGGCATCTCATGCTTCCTAGAAATATTACCCACAAATTGACACCTGGAACACTTCTTACAAAATTCATGGGCATCACGAAATAGACTTGGCCAAAACAATCCACTTTCCAAAACTTTCCTAGCAGTACGCTTGGCACTAAAATGTCCCCCACATGCAAGAGTATGGCAAAAAGTCAAGATAGACTCAAATTCAACATTAGGAATGCATTTCCTAATAATTTGATCACTACAAATGTGCCACAAGTAGGGGTCATCCCATATATAGAATTTAATATCTCTCTTAAATTTATTCAATTGATGTTTATTCATGTCCTCAGGAAAAACAGATGCAACTAGATAATTAGCAATATCAGCATACCAAGGGATATAAACAACTACCTCACAGAGCATTTGATCTGGAAAGTCATCTAAAGGTAAAGATGTTACTCCATAGGTGTTTCAATTCTACTCAAATGATCAGCTACCATATTCTCTGCACCACTCTTATCACGAATCTCCACATCAAACTCTTGTATCAGAAGCACCCACCTATTGAGGTGGGGTTTGGAGTCTGGTTTCTTAAATAAGTACTTGATAGCCGAGTGATCGGTAAATACAGTCACTTTCGTGTGAAGGATATAGGATCGAAATTTCTCTAGCCCAAAGACGATTGCAAATAACTCTTTCTCTGTGGTAGTGTAGTTAGCCTGAGCAACATCTAAAGTCCGAGATGCATAGGCTATGATATGTTGCCTCTTCTCTATCCTCTGGGCAAGAACGTCACCTAATGCATAGTCAGAAGCATCACACAAGAGCTCGAATGGACGACTCCAATTAGGTGGCTGAATGATGGGAGGTGTAGTGAGTTTCTTCTTTAACTCATCCCATGCATACCTGCAAGCATCATCAAAAACAAAACCCACATCTTTCTGCAATACACGAGACAATGGTGTAACATCCCGTTTTCACAAGAAGTAAATTTTTTTTCTTCATCAAACATCATTTCAAATCATCAGAGTAGAGCACCGGAGCGATTGAGCAACTGATATATGTATTAAAATTCCCACGGTAGCATGTCTTGCTGTTTAAACAGCGGTACAAGAGTGTTTCAAAAGAAATGTACTTCAGAAGTGTCTCCCTAGCGATCCCTACGCCGTGGCAACAAAAGACGGTCTGTAGCCGAGTCTCTAAACTTGCTGCTTTCCTCTCTCCTCGGTTCTCGGTCCTCCTGACCCTGAAGCTATATTAAGGGCTGAGATCCGATGCATTCGGATCTCAGGTAACGGTTAACCTCATGTTCATATACACTATATATGTACGACAGACATTCATAGACTTTCGGAAACATTTACTACGGTCAGACATAGGGTATACATATCAGATATGTAAGGCAATAACAATACAGTCGGATGACAGACAGTAGTACAGTCGGAGTACAGATAATAGTACAAATCGAGTACGCATAATAGTACAGTCAGAGTACAGGTAATAGTACGGTCAGAGTACAGGTATGACAGACAATAGGCATGACAGAAAATAGTACAGTCGAAGTACAGACAATATACATATATGCATACAATAAACATCAGAGTTAGTGTTACAGAAGCGAACATACATTCGTTGACGGAATTTCGGTACCGCGGTTGGTCAGAACGTAATTAGAACGTAATCAGGGATATCCTATCAATATAACAACGTATTTGTTAAGGATCTATCATTACGATAGACATTTTTAGTCATAATGACCATTTTACCCCTGACCCCCTAATCGGCGGAATTTCGCCAGCACTTCGTTACTTTGACTCTAATCTTCCAAAATTTTTCCATAACACCGACCCCACCATGATTTTCGAAATTAGTGACTAAAATACCCCTAACATATGATATCTAATCATACATGGAAGATTAAAGATCAAAACAACATCTACTCTAAAACTTCAAGAACTACCGAACTAAAGACTAGAACCGAATAAATTACCCGTTGAAGAACTTCGCTACTCCTTCTCCAGAGCTTCTCTCTCTAACTTCACTCTACTCTTTAGAATGCTTTCAAGGTGTGAGAATTATGAAGAGAAAGTCAAGCTATTTATAGAGTTTATTCATGAATTTCAACCCTTGGATCAACTTTATGAGATCAAATCCTAGCCATCCATTTGAAAACTTAGAAAACAAGTTTTCCCTCTTTCCTCTTGTGTCTAGGCCGACCTGCCCCTCCCCATAAGTCAACCAAGCACCCAACCAAATGATGCCACATGTCTTGCTTCCAGAAGGTCCTACACCGATAAAGTCCCGATCGGTGTTCAAATCGCGTAATCGCGCAAAATCTCAGAGATTCAGAATCACAACTTTGAAGCCCTTTTATTATTCATTAGAAATGTCTAAGTTAACCTAATTTTTGATTCCATACAGGGTTTCAACGGTCCTGCTGAAGTTTTACGGAAAAACGTGCCGGTTACGGAAGTAACTTCTTAAATCATCAACCTCTGGACAAAAATTCACTGATTCCAAATACATCCAGTTGATTACCAACTCATCCCCAGATATTGAGTTAGGATTTATTTTCTTCAAACTCCCTTTTCCAATATCTGTCCTTTTTCACAGATTACCCTATTTCGTCTTATTACTTAAGTATTCTACCGATCACGGAAATGACTTCTGAAACAGTCCAGTCCGAGATAAAAATTCACTCATTAATATTCTTCTCTGACTTTAGTGATCTTATCCATGGTTTTCTAGATAGGATTTTATTTCTATCCGTGGTCATTTATCCTATTTGCTTTATACATAAATTATATTATAAAATAATACAAGTTGCCCAAAAATATCATGATATTTTATTTTCATTCTTATCCATAATTTTCTCCCAATTTTCGGCTGGCCCTATATAATTATTATTCATATTTATTTTTTAATTAATTATTTATTTTATTAATTATATTATTTCAATTTTCTTAAAAATTTCACAAAATTCCCTTATTGGTCCATTCTTGCATTTAGGCTTAAAATTACTTAATCTCACCAATTTTTCTTCATATTTTCCCATTAATTAGCAAATATATTTTATGCTAATTTTAGCCATAAACATTTTCTCAAAGGGTTTTTTACACATTTACCCTTGGATTTTCTCTTAATCGTGCCTAGACAATTAGCCAATAATTATCTATTTAACCTCTTTCTAATTGTTGATAATTTTCTGAATTAGAATTACTCCTTTTCTCACAAAATTTTTACTGATATTGGTATTTTACGTTCCAAGTAAAATATTAAAAATCATGGGGTCAATTATGGTCCCACAATACTTTCTGATTTTTCTCATTTAATTCTTCCAAGGTAATAATTTAATAAATTACCTAAATTAGGGACAATATTCTTCCCTATTTCAAATAAATATTTATTTGCCTCTTTATAATATTTTCAGGGTATTTTATAACCCATAAATATTTTAGGGACCTATTTGCAAACTTTCAAACGTTTTAGGGACCTAACTGCATATTATATAATTTCAAGAGAAATTACCCTAATAACAAGATAAATTCAATACAAGGTGTTCGAGACCTCATATTCACCTATTTTCATTAGGCATTCATTACTGAGATTTTTAGGTTTTACAAATGGCTATGCTGTCTTACTAAAATCCTGGATGAATCTTCTATAAAATCCAGCATGCCCAAGAAAAGAACGTACATCTTTCACACATGAAGGGTATGGAAGAGAGGAAATAATATCAACCTTAGCTTTGTCAACCTCAATACCATCATGTGAAACAACGTGGCCCAAAACAATTCCTTTCTTAACCATGAAATGACATTTTTCAAAATTCAACACAAGGTTATATTGAATGCATCGTTCCAAAACCATGTCCAAACTAGCTAAGCATGCATCAAAAGAATCACCATAAACAGTGAAATCATCTATAAAAACTTCCATGCAATGCTCAAGAAAATCAGAAAATATGGAAACCATGCAACACTGAAAAGTACCTGGTGCATTACATAAACCGAATGGCATGCGTCTATATGCAAAGGTTCCAAATGGACATGTGAATGTGGTTTTATCTTGGTCCTCAGGTGCAATAGAAATTTGGAAATAACCAGAAAAACCATCCAAAAAGCAATAATGTGATTTACCAGCTAGTCTTTCTAACATTTGATCTATGAAGAGAAGTGGGTAGTGATCCTTTCTAGTCACTGAATTCAATCTTCTATAGTCAATACATACTCTCCAACTGTTTTGAACTCGAGTCGGAACTAGCTCACCTTCATCATTACGAACAACAGTAATACCAGTTTTCTTAGGTACTACCTGAACTGGACTTACCCAACGGCTGTCAGAAATAGGGTAGATTATACCTGCAGAAAGAAGTTTAGAGACCTCTTTCTTTACCACATCAAGGATCAATGGGTTGAGTCATCGCTGTGGCTGTCGCACAGCTTTGGCACCATCTTCTAGCAGGAGTCGGTGCGTGCACACATTTGGGCTGATTCCAGGGATATCAGCAAGAGTCCAACCAATAGCTTTCATCCGTCGCCTAAGTACCTCCAGTAGGCAGGTCTCCTCATCAGCAGCTATGTCACTAGCTACAAACACAGGAAGTGTCTCATCCTTCCCCAAGTAGGCATACTTCAATGAGTCAGGAAGTGGCTTTAACTCTAAAGATAGAGCTTGTTCAATTGAAGGTATGAGCGGCTTCAATTCAACATTAGTCAAACTAGAAACCTGCACAACAGACTCACAGACAGAAGAGCAAACTTTCCCATCTTGAGGAGTATTAGTAGAAACTGCAAGAGCAGAAGAGTCAACAAACACATCACAATCAACATCTATAGTGCCATCAGTAGCACTCATGTCAGAGATAAAATCAGAATCAGAGTCAAGAGAAGTAGTGGATACATGATCACTTGAATCACTAATGCTACAAATAGGCACATAAGCATCATGTTTAGAGTGTCTCATAGTCTCAATAGCATCAGTGAAAATATCAATATCAGCATCATCAAAGTCAACACATGTATCACAATTACCAATTTTAGCACATGAACAAGAGATGGTATCATCTAAACCAACAATATCACAGGATCTACTAAGCATGCTCTCTTTAAAATCTACAATAGAATCATCTGTAATAGCATCAATAACATTAACATCTATCTCTGCACAATCATCAGGAGGATATCTCATAGATTCTAGCACATTAAATCTAATAGTTTCACTAGCAAATTCTAGAGTAAGGCTACCAGCATGCACATCTATCATAGCTCTAGCTGTTTTAAGGAAGGGTCTTCCTAATATTAAAGATGAATGTCCTTTCTGCCTAAACCGACCATCATCCATATCAAGAACATAGAAGTCTGCAGGGAATATGAAATCTTTTACCTTAACCAAGATGTCCTCCAAAACGCCTTCTAGGACTGTGCAACGTCTGTAAGCAAGGGATGCAACAAGATTTGTGGGCTTAAGCTCGACACCCTTGAGTTGATCAAAGACTGATTTTGGCATTACATTGATAGCTGCTCCTAAATCTGCTAAGGCATCTGAGAATTCAACGTCACCTATAGTGCAAGGTATGAGAAAACTACCAGGATCCTTGCACTTCACTGGCATTGGCATTTGATAAAGAGAGAAGACGACTGCCCCTAAGTCAACCTTGCCTTCATCCTTAAACCTTCTCCTTGTAGTACACAATTCCTTCAAGAATTTTGCATATTTAGGCACTTGTGTGACTAAGTCAACCAATGGAACATTGATCACCACCTTCTTGAATATATCATAGATTTCATTGAACGCCTCAGCGTCTTTCTTTCTCCTTTCAGCCTTAGCCACCGCAGTAGAAAATGGCAAGGCCTGCTTGATCACTTGCTTTCCTTTATCCCCCTTTTCTGGTTCTTCATTAGGTACCACGTGTGGTTTTGATAAGGTGAACTGATCTTGTGATGTGGAAGCCGAAGGAGAGTCATTAACAACTTCCTTGTCTTTCAAAGTATTGATGGTGACAGGATCTGCAGAGGGGATTATCTTTCCACGTCGGAGAGATATAGCATTAACTCCTCCTATATTAGGATTCTGTTGAGTTCCAGCATTTGGATTGGTTACCACTTGAGATGGAATCCTTCCTGAACCTTGACTCTGTTCATTACTGTTAGTTCTCAAATTGGTTTTGATGATAACAGACAATTGTAAACACAAGAGAAGTTTATCTTTGTAAGTTGAAAACTTACTGTCAAAGGCAAACTCGAGTTTTGGTTGAAAACTCGAGTTTTGGCCTGACAGTGAAATGCTCAGGTTTTTATAAAGAAAGACAAACTCGAGTTTTGTTTTGAAACTCGAGTTTTGGCCATACAGAGAGCATTCAAGATTTTCGCTAAACAAAGCAAACTCGAGTTACGTTTGAAAACTCGAGTCTTGACAAGACAGAGAGCAACCAAGTTTTTCGATAAAACCAAAACTCCAGTTTCCATGGGAAACTCGAGTTTAGGCTTCTCTGAGTATTTTCTAAGATTTTTAAGAGTTCATGAAAACTCGAGTTCAGTATTAAAACTCGAGTTTCCATCGGCTGAGAACAATACTCATCTCTGATCTTGCATAAACTCATTCGTGAAATAAATCAAGAACTTTAACATTTTCTCATAAAAAGAGAAAACTCGAGTTTCGGTTGAAAACTCGAGTTTTGCTCTAAGAGAAGTTTCCAAAGTTTTCAAAGAATATGAAAACTCGAGTTAAGATGTGGAAACTCGAGTTTTGACAAGGCAGAGAGCACTGCCAATTTAGAACGTTTTGAAAACTCCAGTTTCGTTTGAAAACTCCAATTTTGAGATTTTGGACTAAAACATGATTTCTCGATAAAAGTCCAAAACTCGAGTTAGTCACTTAATGACTCAAGTTTTTCACTGTTCACAAGACTTGTCCAAAGTGCCAAATCACGATGCTCGACACTAAGATGAGAAAACTCGAGTTCCCGTTGAAAAATTGAGTTTCGGTCTTTGACAGAAAGAACGCTGGAGCATGAAAACTCGAGTTTGGATGAACTAACTCGAGTTTCCATCGCGAAATTTGAATTTCGAAAAGAATGATTTTGCAAAACTTTCATGTTTGATCTCAATACTTTATATCATCATTCATTACTACTCCTAACTATGTTTAATCAGTTTGTTAGTGAGTTTCAGATGATTTAGACAGGATTAAATGAAGATTTGAGCAAAAGCAAAAAGCAAGTCAGAACATTAAATGCAAAACCCAGAAAAGTTGCATATTTCTGGTTAATCCGCCTGCACACGTTTGGAAAAGCAGAAAGGATGATTTCCACTTCCAGCATTAACTACTCCAACGGATTAATTCGCAGAGAGTCAACTCTGAACATCTATACAGCTGGATTAAGTGAAGATTAGAGAGAGAAGAAGGGCAAAGCTTAATGTAATCAGCTCCCAACACCTCCAACGGTTATAATTGGGATTTCAACGGTCAATTAATGATCTCTACCTATAAATAGAGATGCATGCAATTCTACTAAACAAGAGAACAATCCAAGAAAAACAGAAAATGAAAATCATCCAAGAGTCATCTATTCTTTGAGTTTTTCTGTGTAAAGTATCTTCTGATACATTCATACTTCAGTGTTTATCTTATCTACTCTAAAAGAGAGTTCATTGATTGTAAATCATTTATTGTGAGTTATCTCAAGTCAAGGGGACTTGGAGATTGAGTTATTGATTACAACTTGTAAGGGGGAGTAAGTTCTAGAGAGAGAATTACTCTTGAGTGCAGAGTGTATAATCAAGTGATATAGTGAGAAATCCTAGAGAGTCTGGGGACTGGATGTAAGTCAAGTTGTTGGACCGAACCAGAATAAATTCTTGTGTCTTGCTTCTCTTCTCTAAACTCTGTCTTACCTTCATTTCCTACCCGATAAACAGAGCATACCGAAAAGTTTTTAAGAATCCCCAATTCACCCCCCTCTTGGTGATTCAAGCTCCATTTACAATTACCATGTACTTGAGTTAGAAGATTTTCAATTTTTTTGTTGTTGCTTTATCAAGATTTTCATCATAGCCTCCATATTGCTTTCCAACTTTGAACTTTCTTCTTGCACTGGCATTGATTGTCTAACTTGTTGAAACATTATGCCACTAGAATTTCCACTTTGATTAAACTGTGCTTGCTGAGGTTGGCCATTTCCATATCGAAGATTTGGATGGTCACGCCATCTAGGATTATATGTATTATTAGAGTAAGGATCATATTTTTGGCCACCTTGATTCATGGGTCTAAAAGGATATATTGCATTGCAAGATTCAGCTCTGTCATTCAAGTAGGGGCAGAGTCAGTAGCATGAGTGGCCAGAGAGCAAATAGAACAGAGTGGCCCTATTAAAGAAGAAGAGGTAGGTTGTGGGGTAAAAGAAGTAGAGGGCCCCATAGGATTGACCATATTAGAAGAATTCTTCATATGGGACATAGCCATTTTTCCATAGCAGATGTAAGCCTATCAATTTTGCTCTCTAAGCGAGACTCAGAATTAGAAGAAAACAATCCCACCTCATTAACTTTTACTGGTTGTTTAGAACCAAATTGTTGGCTGTTCTTAGCTTTCTTTTCAGTTAATTTCCAAGCATCATCAACAATCAGGTCAAGAAGACCACCACCAGTGGCCGAATCTAACAAATCTCTCTCTAAAGGTAAGAGCCCTTCATGGAAGTATTCGATCAGTAATGTATCTGCAATTTGATGGTGAGGGCAGCTAGCACACGGTGTTTTAAAACACTCCAAATACTCATATAAGGATTCCCCAACCATTTGTTGACATCTACTTATGTTTTTCCAGATAGATGAAGTGCGAGAGGCTGGGAAATACCTTTCCAAGAATAGTTTCTTCAATTGATTCCATGAAGTAATAAATCTAGGGGCAAATGAAGCAACCAGCTTTTAGCAGATCCTTCCAAAGAGAATGGGAAGGCACACATCTTAATTTGATCTTCAGTCACATTAACCGGTTTCATAGCAGTGCAAACCATGTGAAACATCTTCAAGTGGTTGTATGCTTCCTCCCCTGAAAGGCCTTTAAATTTTGGAAGGAAGTGTTTCAATCCATATTTCAACTCAAAATTCGCATTAATGTCAGGATAATTTATGCACCAATTTTGAAAATGCAGATCAGGTGAACCTAATTCATTAATGGTCATAACAGGATCAACAATAAGAGCATTTGCATTTTCATTTGTGTTTGCATTTGCATTTGCGTTCTCACCAACATTAACGACAATATTATCACCGTCCATATTGATCATAGAATTAGAGGATTCAACAATGGGCTTAAAAAGGGAACTATTGCCTACAAGAGTACTAGCTCTAGTTTTTCGTTGCTGGTGAAACGTCCTCTCAATCTCAGGATCAAATTCAAGCAATTTTTCAGAAGAGGATTGGGTCATGCAATGAACAACTACCTACGAAGTCACCTAAAAAACTCAAACCTAAAACCTAACCGTTGCTCCCTGGCAACGGCGCCAAAATTGATGTCGCTGCTTTCGTCGCTAAAGCAGTCAATTAAACTAGGTCCTGAATTATTATGCAACTTAGGGTCAACCTAGGTCATTCTCCCAAGGATCAAGCTGTGGGTTTTCTTTAGGTTGAATTTAGGTGATAAAAAATGCAATAGAATGGAATTGGACCTAAACTAGAATGCAAGATACTACTACCTATATGCAATTAATCAACTAAATGTAAGATGAAAATATAATCTAAACCTAAATGAAAGTCAAACTAATCAATATGAATTTGAATGCAATTTTTGTGGGGTTTTTGTTATGAGAGAATAATTAAAATCCTAAGAAAAAGATTGATTAAAAGAAAATCAAACAACAAATTAAAGATCTAGTTCAGTTATGAGTGATGAAGGGGACAACTTAGGATTCACTTGGAGTAACTTTCTTAGCCCAAATTAATTAATAAGACCAAAGGGAGATTAATGAAAATTGGAATTAATGAATTTAATCACCTAATTGAAACATGAGAAACCCTCAAGTTCAATAACACTTATTCCACTAGAAAACTCATAGTGAAATAAGTGGTGGTTAATTAAATCATTAAAAACCAATCACAGTTAATTTCTAAATAATTTTGGAATCTTGTTTACAATTATCCAATTAAACAACTAGACAATTTATCAATTCAATTAAACAATTAAATCGATAAACCCAATTGACAATTAAATTAATAATGAAAACTCTATTATTAATTCAATTGACAGTCTAAAGGTTGCAAACAAGAATCCTACAATAAGCATAAAAACTTCAAATTATCAATTTAATCCAATAGAAATAAGTTTACAATCTAAAACTAGATTATTCTCAATTAACACAATTTGAAACCGTTTAAAACTAAACTATCTCAAATCTCGAATTAAAAAGATAAAAAGAACAACACTCCCTTGTGGTCTTCAATTGTAAAACCCTAGACTTTAGCTCCCTTGTGGATGAAGAATTAATCAAACTTTTCCTGCGTGTTGTGGCTCTCCAAGGGCGTCTCTGCGTAATTCTCCTCAACTGCACTCTGCGTTCTTTTTTTGCGTGATTCCGTAATGCTCTGCCGCTAGGTCAATTAATAGGAGGGAGATATGGTTTTTGGGTACCAATTTGAGCCCATTAAAATATAAGAAGCCCAATAAAATTCTACCATTGGATTTCCTTTTAGCTTCCTTGAAAAATTTTGCATCATAGGATCTAAATATGATAAAATCAATATCTATCATATATTAGAATTATTATTTAATCACAAGACATTAATCAGAATATTAGTAAATTAGGCCCAATAATCTCATAATTAATTCATATTTATATTATTTCCTAAAATTGGCTAACAATCCAAATATTATCTAATATATCCAGATTAGCCTAAAATAGTCCCCAAAATAAATGAATAAGGTGAGATAAAATATATAAAATTAGGGTTTATCAGTGATGATGAGCTGAATGAGTATAGGTGCAACCTCATGTGGTGGCTTGTCAACCATGAATTGAATAAGGCCACAAATGTTGCATTGGGACTCCTGCCTACTCAAATGCACTATCACAGGAAGAGAAGAAGGAAGACATGAACATTATTGTTAAAGGCTGGATTTTGTAATTATTTTGACACTTAGTACTTATATGTGGTGCTCTCCATAAATGTATGGATAGTCATCAATTTTGTTGTGCTCTATGCTTGTAAATCAGGGATGTAAAGTTGACTAAAGGATATTATTTATAACATTGTATTGGCATTGGCATTTACAAGTGCTTCAAGGGATTTTACAAGTGTGTCTTACGGAAAATTTTGTACACTAGGGATATAAAGTTGATTGAATCATTTCCAATGGCATTTACCAATATTCCCATGCCATTGTTTTGTAAAACCAAAATAAAATGCACGTTTACAAATCCTGAAATGAGAATTACCATTTGAAAACGAAAGGAAATCACCAAGAGGGGGGTGAATTGGGGATTTTAAAAACTTTTATTGTAACGTTGCAACCAAGCTGAAGCTAAGCGTAAAGAGATAGGGAAGAAGAGCTTGACACAGAAGGTTTATCCTGGTTCGGTCTAAATTCTTGACCTACGTCCAGTCCCCAGATTCTCTGGGTTTTTCTACTATCACTTTAACTCAGATACACACTCTGTACTCAAGGATTATCCTCTCTCTAGGATACACTCCCCCTTACAAGTTGTATTCGAAATCCCAATCTCCAAGTCCCCTTGACTTGAGATCTTTTACAATGAATGAATAATTTGAATATAATCTCTCTCACAGAGAAGGTAATGATAAACACTGAGGCTCTTTGTATATCAAAATACAATACAGAAAGAAAACTGAATGTATAAGAATTCTTGAGCTTGCTTTTCGTTTCTGTTTGATCTTTCGGTAGGTCTTCTAACTTTGTAATCAGCTCTTTATATAGTGGTGAGTTGCTATGTGACCGTTACTTCTCATCTTAGTATGTTCTTCAATTGAAATTCAGTTTGATGAGGATTATAGCCGTTGGGTCCTGATCTTCAGCTGATTCAATCCCTGGACGCGTTGAAATCATTCTTCTGATTCTTCGTGTTAATGATTCGTTTGATCTGATTTTAATACCTGAAACATTCTCAATATAGAGTAGTTAAATACGTTTGAATACACTAAATAAATGCCATCAATTCGTATAAATATGGTAAGTTTGCAGTTCAAAAGAATCAGGATGAAATCAGTAACGATCAAATTCGCTTTCGTCTTAAACTCGAGTTCTCTAAGTCAGGCTCGAGTTCGTCGGGCTTTTTAGAGTATCTGGTTTATCTTCTGAGATAGCAAACTCTGGAGTTTGATGTAAACTCTGGAGTTTGTGTTCTGTTTTACCATGTGAACTCGAGTTCACTACGGTAGGCTCGAGTTCGAATATTCTCTAAGCTCTTTGTCGAATGAATACAGTAATATTTCTCAAGTTAAGCGTGCTCGAGTCCATTAGTGTTTAGGCTCGAGTTTAACACTATTCATGCCTAAGAGTTTTGGTGCTCGATTAGAGTGGACTGGAGCATGAGTATAAACTCTGGAGTTTGTACTCTTGCTTTTCTTTCTTCAGATGAAGGGCTCGAGTTCATTATTTTTAGGCTCGAGTTCAGCGATATTTATTCTATGACTTATTGAAGTGAACTGGAGGTTTGTGCTTAAACTCGGAGTTTGCAAAGAAGGGAAATCTTGGGAGCTCTTCACAAGGGAAAACTCGAGCTTGTAATAACAGGCTCGAGTTTACCTATTTTGTAAACTCTTCTTCGTTTGTCAAACCATAGAGTAAACTCTACACAAAAGCATTAGGCTTGAGTCCATATACTTGGGCTCGAGTGTTCATTAAACTATAGTCATAGAAACAAGTGAACTCTACTCAAAAAGGATAAACTCTGGAGTTTAAAGAGATTCAATTTAATCAGAAATCTTCCCGCCATGGGAAAACTCGAGCTTGTCTATACAGGCTCGAGTTTACTTGTTTTCGTAAACTCTTTATTTATATCATGAGGGTTTAGGCTCGAGTCTATTTACTTAGGCTCGAGTTCGTTATGCTGAAAATATCCGAAGAGCTCTCTGTTTGCAGAAAACTCGAGTTTGCCTTAGTCAGGCTCGAGTTTTGCGGTGACAGAGTGATATTGACTCTTTTGTCATTTTAAAAGCTTTAGTACATGTTTACAATTGTTATTAATCATCAAAACATATAGAGAACTAACATTCTCCCCCTTTTTGATGATGACAACATTTGTAAACAATTAACTCCTTTAAAAACACTGTTTTGATCATTTGAAATCATTGAAGCATAAGTGTTTAGTGTAAATGCATCAGAATCTCATTTTAGCATTTAAACTTTGATTCTATCAGAGTTAGCAGCTTAACATAAATCATAACACATATTGTCATTGCATAAGCTAAAACATTCAATGGTTTACAAAATGACATATAGTGTTTCAAGTATAAATATAACAAAACAAAAGACAGCTGCTTTGAACAACTTGACTTCACTTGACTTCTCTTTCTTTACTTCAACTCTTCTCCCCCTTTGGCATCATCGAAAAGTGGAGGATGAGTTGAGATAGAGGTGGACTGAAGAGTCGGATCATGGGTAGATGGTTCAGGGGCTATGGATGTTGGGATTGTTTCAGAAGAGGGTGGAGGTGCCGAAGAACTAGGTCCAGCGGAATTGATGGACTGATTTGCTAAGATTTTGTCCATTTTGTCATGGAGGCTGGACATAGACACCAAGAGAGTGGAGATGCTGACTGAGTGATCTCCAATTCTATCCCCGAGACCTTGTACTTTATCTTTGATAATCTCATGTTCAAGAATGAGGTCTTCTTGTGCATCAGAGAACTCCTCATAGCCTTTCTTGACTGTGGTGAAACCAGATTCGATCTTGGAAGAAAGATCAGAAACAACTTGGGCAATGTAATTCTTTATTCTCTCATCCAAATCAGAGGGAAGGATTGTGGTGGAGGTGGTGCACTTTGAGCTTCTTGAACTCTAGATTGAGTTGCTCTGGTTCTAGTAGGTCTAGAGGGTGCTCTGGAATGATCACTTCCTTGATCAAAGCTTATCCTCATCAAATTGAGAATGTGCTGGCCAAATTTGGTGGTTTCTCGGGTTTCTCATTGGGTGGTAAATACCAGACCCTTTCATGAAACATAATTACTGAGATGAGACTGGCAAAGGGTATCTGGGATGTTTTTCTTCCATGGAAACGAAATTTGAACATCTCCTTAAAGATCCAATCTCCTATGTTATGAGGGACTTGATCTATGATAGAAGCAAAAATAGGAAGTCCTTTTTGGCAAAGTGAGTGAAATTTCCTCCCTTTTGTACTAAGTTTCTAGTGTAGATATACCAAGCAGCTCTTTGCTTAGGAGGCATCGATACTGGAGGGAAATTCAGGATATCTACAGCATCGGGTATAGGCTCGTCGGGTCTGAGGAGTGAAAAAATTTGCCTATTAGTATAATTTGGAGAAGCAACAGGAGGAGGATTTTGGATTTGGAGGAGGGAATTGAGGTATGCAGCAGTGATGGTTATCTGTTTTCCTCTAATGGATGTGGTAATCCTTTCCTCAACCAAATTTCTATCCGCATCCAATAAATTATCACTTTGCATACAATAGTAAAAGGTTTTCACAAAGGATGGACTATATGAGGCTCTAATAGATATGAGAGGTTCAAATTGTCTAAGCCAGTGGGTAAGATCAAGGTTGCATTCCTCTTTTAGAGCATCTAGATTGACATACACAGAGGGGCAAAAACTCTTAGCCTCATAGTGTTCTTGGAACCGTATGGCATCCTCACCATATAGAGTGACATCCTCACTAGAGAATCCTTTAGGGATGGAGGAATGATTGTAAATTTCAAATAATGCTGGGTTTTCTCTAGATACCTGAGGAAGAGAGCGTTGTTGGTGATGGGAGGATGATTGAGCGTGAGAGCTAGGTTGACTAGCTGTGGACTTTCGAGATTTGTGTATCGGTTCTTTGTCCCTTCGAGGTGGTGTGTCAGCAGTTGAAGCCTTCTTTGAGGTATTCATTTTGACTGTGGTTATTGGAGTGGCTTGGGTAATAGGAATACCAGGAATTTGCTTGTCAATTCCATGTTTGAATCGTTTGGGAAACGATTTTCTTCGGGGAGGACGTTGAGAGATTTGTGGATTATCGGCTTGGGGTTCTTGAGGATCAGAGGATTTGGAATCTTGGGTTGCGGATCGCTTGGACGCCATGTTCTCTCGGGTTTCGTTGGAGGAGATTGAGAGAGTTTTTAGGTTTAGGCTCGAGGGAGAGATAGAGTGAAGACGAAAAGACAGGGTTTTAAAGAAATTTTATCGACGCAAACTCGAGTTCTTAAATGTAGGCTCGAGTTTGTGAAACGTTACTTACCTGGAATTCAAGAGTGTATGTGTGAACCCTTGAAATTTCTTGTGAGGCTCGAGTCGATCATATCGTTGGTTCGAGTTTGTCTGGTTCTCTGAAGTGGATTGTTCTTTGTCTCCCTCGAACTCGAGTCCGTTTACTAGTAGGCTCGAGTCTGTCAAGATTTCTGAGATGAGTTGCTCTCTGTCTCCCGCGAACTCGAGTCCATTCACTAATAGGCTCGAGTCTGTCAAAGATCTCTGAGATGAGTTGCTCTCTGTCTCTCGCGAACTCGAGTCCATTCACTAATAGGCTCGAGTCTGTCAAAGATCTCTGAGATGAGTTGCTCTCTGTCTCTCGCGAACTCGAGTCCATTCACTAATAGGCTCGAGTCTGTCAAAGATCTCTGAGATGAGTTGCTCTCTGTCTCTCGCGAACTCGAGTCCATTCACTAATAGGCTCGAGTTTGGTGACCTGATAGTTGCATTTCTCGCTGGTTCTTTTCGAGCTCGAGTCTGTCTTTGGTAGGCTCGAGTTTGTGACAGCTTTTCTTGCACTCGATTGTTTGGGATTTTCATTTTAACATACAACCTGCACAAAACATATCTACATACTCCGATGCTTAAGTTAGTTGACAATCATCAAAACAAAACATAACTAACATTTGAATTACTTACAACTCATTGGGATTTACCATTCCCAATTCTCTTCTTATGAATACAAATTGTTCTTTTGCTAGTGGCTTGGTGAAGATATCAGCGAGTTGCAAGTGAGTTGGGATGAACATGACTTTGACATCCTTCTTTTGAACATGGTCTCTTATGAAGTGATGTCGACATCAATATGTTTGGTTCTAGTATGTTGAACGGGATTCTTTGCCAAACTTATTGTGCTTGTGTTGTCACAAAGAATTGGGATTTCTTTGAGATGGACTCCCAAATCACACAATTGTTGCTTGAGCCAAAGAACTTGAGCACAACAACTTGAGGCAGCAACATACTCAGCTTCAGTGGATGACACAGCCACTGTTGTCTGCTTTTTGCTGAACCAAGACACTAATGATCCTCCAAAGAACTCACATTGACCACTTGTGCTTTTTCTGTCAGTCTTGTATCCTGCATGATCTGAATCAGTATAGGCTACTAAGTGTTCATGTTGATCTTTGGGAAACCATAACCCAAGAGTCTTTGTATCAGCAAGATATCTAAAAATTCTTTTAACATGTTCAGACATAGTATCATTAGTAGCACCAAAAATAATATCATCAACATAAATTTGAGCTATTAATACATCACCAAGTTTATTTTTCTTTATAAAGAGAGTTGTATCTGCTTTTCCTCTAACAAATCCTTGATCAAGAAGGAAAGTACTTAACCTCTCATACCAAGCTCTAGGAGCTTGCTTAAGACCATATAGGGCTTTCTTGAGGTGATAAACATGATCTGGATGATGTTCATTTTGAAAACACGGAGGTTGTTCTACATAAACTTCCTCCTGTATAAAACCATTTAAAAAAGCGGATTTTACATCCATTTGAAAAAGTTTGAATCCTTTAACACAAGCAAAGGCTAGAAGAACTCTTATAGCTTCCAATCTTGCTACTGGAGCATAGGTTTCTTCATAATCAATTCCTTCTTCTTGATTATAGCCTTTTGCAACTAGCCTTGCTTTATTTCGAATGATTATGGCGGATTCATCACATTTATTTTTGAATACCCATTTAGTACCAATGACCGGATGGTCTTTAGGTCTGGGCACCAAGTCCCAAACTTGGTTTCTTTCAAATTGATGTAATTCCTCTTGCATTGCTATAACCCAATCATTGTCTGAAAGGGCTTCATCAATCTTAGAGGGTTCAATTTTCGAAATGAAAGCTGAAAAAGTAACTTCATTTAAAGTGCTTTTTCTGGTTCTTACTCCTTGATTTGCATCACCTATCACTTGATCCAGAGGATGACTCCTACTGTATCTCCATGATTTTGGTTGAGTTTGAACACTGTTTTCATAAGCATTTTCACAATGTTTTTCGGTTTAATCATCTTGCAAATCTTTTTCCGTATTTGTTGAAATAGAAGTTTGGTTTGTTACAGGAGAATCATCATCATCATCCAAGGACTTGTTAGAGTTAGTTTCACGAAAACAATATGCATAGATTCTTCAACAGTGTGATTACGAGTATTATAAACTCTATATGCTTTACTTCTACTTGAATAACCCAAGAATATACCTTCATCAGCTTTGGAATCAAATTTCCCAAGCTGTCCTTACCATTATTGTGGATGAAGCATTTACATCCAAAGATATGTAAGTGAGCTAAGTTGGGTTTTCTTCCTTTGTAGAGTTCATAGGAGTTTTGTCCAATTTCTTTCGGAGATATGCCCTGTTTGATATATAACAAGCAGTGCTCATAGCATCAGCCCAAAACACTTGAGATGTTTGGTTCTCATTTAGCATTGATCTTGCCATTTCAGTAAGCACTCTATTCTTTCTTTCAACAACTCCATTTTGCTGTGGGGTTCTTGGAGCTGAGAAGTTATGATTGATTCCCATACTATCACAGAATTCTCCAAAGGCATGGTTCTCAAATTCTCCACCATGATCTGTACGAATACCTGCAATAGATAATCCTTTCTCGTTTTGGACCTTCTTGGCAAACACAATAAATTGATCAAATGTTTTATCTTTTGATGATAACAGAATGACCCATGTAAATCTTGAGAAATCATCTACTATAACTAATGTATAAAGATTGCCGCCAAGGCTCTTTACTCTAGCTGGTCCAACTAAATCCATATGGAGTAATTGAAGAGGTCTATTAGTTGATATTTCTGTTTTCGACTTGAAAGAAGATTTGGTTTGTTTACCTTTTTGACATGCATCACAAATCATATCATTTTTAAAAGAGAGTTTTGGTAAACCAATAACTAATTCCTTTTCTGTAGTTTATCAAGTTGAATCATATTGACATGTCCTAAACGTTTATGCCATAACCAACTTTCATCTAAGTTACCAACAAAACATTTTTTAGAATCAGAATTGTTTTTAGACAGATTAAGAGTATAACAATTACCTTCTCTTGGAGCTCTGAATAATGCTTTGGATTTAATACTTTCTAAAGAGAGAGCATCCTTACTTACAATCAAACATTCTTCTCATCTTTGATTTGAGGTCCATTGCTATTTCCGATTTTGCCAATGCCAGCAATTCTTCCGGACTCATTTCCACCAAATGTTACCTTGCCACCATCCTTATGTTTGATTGAAGCAAATTTGGATTGGTCTCCAGTCATATGTCTTGAGCATCCACTGTCAATGTACCACTTATTGGGATTTGATGCTCTAAGACAAATCTGCATAAGAAGATATATCATCTTTTAGGTACCCAATATTCTTTGGGTCCTTTTGGGTTAGTTTGTGTCTTAGGAATCATATAGGATCCCTTAGGCACCCATTGATAGTTTCCTACAGGTTTGATTGATCTATCTTTCTTATGAAAGCATGAAGAAGTAGTATGACCTTTTCTATTACAATAATTGCAATGTGCAAAAGGATTTGAGGTATGGACAGATTTTTGAAAATAATTCATGTAAGATCTTTGTCCATGTTTCTTTTTACCTTTCTTTTTGTCATAATCAGGTTTGTAACCAATTCCTGAGAATAGAACATTCATCACATATGAGATTTTCTGGAACTGAAAGATTTTCTACTTGTTGTTCAAGTGTTGTATTCTTCCTTTTTAAACCAAAGTATTTTTCAGCAAGTTCATCAAATTCATTTTGAACAAGTTTATATTCAGTAAATAATTCATTATAAGTTGGTTTTGTATCATGATTAGAACAAGTAGAGTTTTCCTTTTCACAAGTAGAAATAGGTGTAGAAATCGTTTGAACTTGTTCTTCTAATAGTTTGATTTTTCTTTTTGAAAGTAAGAGTTCTTTTGCAGTCTTCTTAAATTCAGTATAAAGAGAATCATATGTTGAAGATAATTCATCATAAGGTAAGTCAGGATTACTTACCTCTTCGTTGTCTGATTCCTCTTGTGCCACAAGGCAGAGATTGGCACTTTGTTCCTCTTCTGCTTCATCTTCATCAGATGAGCTGTTGCCCCATATAGCCGATACATAAGCTCTTTTCTTGAACTTATTGAATTTCTTTTCTTTGTTTTTCAGTGCGGACATTCGATTTGATGTGGCCTGGTTTCTCACATTCATAGCATATAATTGGTTTCTTAGTTTCGTGCTAGAATTTCCTTTATGAAACCTTCGTGAGATTGGTCCTTTTTGTAGATTTTTTGAATCTTCGGACCATCATTCCTAGCTCACCATCTTCATCTTCATCTTCTTCATCATCATCTGATTTAGCTTCTTTGTTGGTTTTAAGAGCTATTCCCTTGTTCTTGATATTGATATCATTTAGTCCCTTTTTGAATTTGATCTTCCCCTCATATTCAGAGAGGCTGCCAAATAGTGCTGCCACGGAGGCCATTGATTCGCCTCGAGATTCTTCAATTGCAGTGACCTTGGCTTCCCATTCCTTGGTGAGAATATTTAGTATTTTCCTCACTTGGGCAGGTTGTTCATATTCTTTTCCCAAGGCAATGAGTTGATTGATCAGGTGAGTGAATCTGAGTTGAAATTCACCAATAGATTCTCCGGGCTTCATCTGCAATAGATCGTATTCATCATGAGAGTATTGATACGATTTTCTTTGATCGCAGCTGTTCCTTCATGAGCTATTTCAAGAGCATCCCACATTTGCTTAGCAGATGGCAAAGTGCAGATTCTAAAGTACTCTTTTTGGCCAAGAGCACTTTGGAGCATATGAATTGCCTTCATGTTGAGAGTGACTTGTTTTTATCATTGTCATCGTACTCTTCTTCTTTCTTGGGAGTTCGATGTCGGCTACAACCGAGGAAGGAACATAGTTTCCTTTTCAAAGACCCTCCACAAACCAAACTCGAGGCCATTACATAGACCCTGAACTTAGCTTTCCAGAATGAGTAGTGTTCTCCATTGAAACCTGGAGGACGGTTGATTGAGGCTCCATCTGGTAGAATTCCTTCCATTGGATCTTTGTGTCTAGGATGTTAGTCCTTCAAATTGACAACTAGGCTTTGATACCAAATGAAAACGAAAGGAAATCACCAAGAGGGGGGTGAATTGGGGATTTTAAAAACTTTTATTGTAACGTTGCAACCAAGCTGAAGCTAAGCGTAAAGAGATAGGGAAGAAGAGCTTGACACAGAAGGTTTATCCTGGTTCGGTCTAAATTCTTGACCTACGTCCAGTCCCCAGATTCTCTGGGTTTTTCTACTATCACTTTAACTCAGATACACACTCTGTACTCAAGGATTATCCTCTCTCTAGGATACACTCCCCTTACAAGTTGTATTCTGAAATCCCAATCTCCAAGTCCCCTTGACTTGAGATCTTTTACAATGAATGAATAATTTGAATATAATCTCTCTCACGAGAAGGTAATGATAAACACCGAGGCTCTTTGTATATCAAAATACAATACGTAAAGAAAACTGAATGTATAAGAATTCTTGAGCTTGCTTTTCGTTTCTGTTTGATCTTTCGGTAGGTCTTCTAACTTTGTAATCAGCTCTTTATATAGTGGTGAGTTGCTATGTGACCGTTACTTCTCATCTTAGTATGTTCTTCAATTGAAATTCAGTTTGATGAGGATTATAGCCGTTGGGTCCTGATCTTCAGCTGATTCAATTCCTGGACGCGTGAAATCATTCTTCTGATTCTTCGTGTTAATGATTCGTTTGATCTGATTTTAATACCTGAAACATTCTCAATATAGAGTAGTTAAATACGTTTGAATACACTAAATAAATGCCATCAATTCGTATAAATATGGTAAGTTTGCAGTTCAAAAGAATCAGGATGAAATCGTAACGATCAAATTCGCTTCGCCTTAAACTCGAGTTCTCTAAGTCGGCTCGAGTTCGTCGGGCTTTTTAGAGTATCCGGTTTATCTTCGAGATAGCAAACTCGGAGTTTGATGTAAACTCTGGAGTTTGTGTTCTGTTTTACCATGTGAACTCGAGTTCACTACGGTAGGCTCGAGTTCGAATATTCTCTAAGCTCTTTGTCGAATGAATACCAAGTAATATTTCTCAAGTTAAGTGCTCGAGTCCATTAGTGTTTAGGCTCAAGTTTAACACTATTCATGCCTAAGAGTTTTGGTGCTCGATTAGAGTGGACTGGAGCATGAGTATAAACTCTGTTCAGCGATATTTATTCTATGACTTATTGAAGTGAACTGGAGGTTTGTGCTTAAACTCGGAGTTTGCAAAGAAGGGAAATCTTGGGAGCTCTCGCAAGGGAAAACTCGAGCTTGTAATAACAGTGCTCGAGTTTACCTATTTTGTAAACTCTTCTTCGTTTGTCAAACCATAGAGTAAACTCTACACAAAAGCATTAGGCTTGAGTCCATATACTTGGGCTCGAGTGTTCATTAAACTATAGTCATAGAAACAAGTGAACTCTCTCGCCATGGGAAAACTCGAGCTTGTCTATACAGGCTCGAGTTTACTTGTTTTCGTAAACTCTTTATTTATATCATGAGGGTTTAGGCTCGAGTCTATTTACTTAGGCTCGAGTTCGTTATGCTGAAAATATCCGAAGAGCTCTCTGTTTGCAGAAAACTCGAGTTTGCCTTAGTCAGGCTCGAGTTTTGCGGTGACAGAGTGATATTGACTCTTTTGTCATTTTAAAAGCTTTAGTACATGTTTACAATTGTTATTAATCATCAAAACATATAGAGAACTAACACCATTGTTTCTTCAGGGAATCATTTTTTTACTCTTTCATGCATGTTTTGTAAAACCAAAATAAAATGCACTTTTACAAATCCTGAAACGAGAATTACCAATCCACAAACGAGAATTACCGTTTTTTTTCTTCAGGGAATCATTTTTTTACTCTTTCATGCATGTTTTGTAAAACCAAAATAAAATGCATTTTTACAAATCCTAAAACGAGAATTACCAATCCACAAATGAGAATTACCATTGTTTCTTTAGGGAATCATTTTTTTACTCTTTCATGCATGTTTTGTAAAACCAAAATAAAATGCACTTTTACAAATCCTGAAACGAGAATTACCAATCCAAAAATGAGAATTACCATTGTTTCTTCAGGGAATCATGTTTTTACTCTTTCATGCATGTTTTGTAAAACCAAAATAAAATGCACTTTTACAAATCCTGAAACGAGAATTACCAATCCACAAACGAGAATTACCATTGTTTCTTCAGGAAATCATTTTTTTACTCTTTCATGCATGTTTTGTAAAACAAAAATAAAATGCACTTTTACAAATCCTGAAACGAGAATTACCAAACCACAAATGTAAATTACCAATCCAAAAACGAGAATTACCATTGTTTCTTCAGGAAATCATTTTTTTACTCTTTCATGCATGTTTTGTAAAACAAAAATAAAATGCACTTTTACAAATCCTGAAACGAGAATTACCAATCCACAAACGCAAATTACCAATCCAAAAACGAGAATTACCATTTCTTCAGGGAATCATTTTTTTACTCTTTCATGCATGTTTTGTAAAACCAAAATAAAATGCACTTTTACAAATCTTGAAACTAGAATTACCAATCCAAAAGCGATAATTACCATTCCTGAATGACAACAGATAGTCATTTACAAATCCTGAAACAACATTTCCAAATGATACTTCCCATAAATGTAACAACCATTACATAGCCTCCACGCACAAATAGTCATTTTGGTGTTGATAAGTACACAATTACAAAAAGTTATAATGGGATGACAACATGTACAAAATAGAGTAAAATGACAAGTGAACATTACTGTTAGTTCTCTATTGGTTTTGATGATAACGGACAATTGTAAACACAAATGGAAGTTTGTCTTTGTAAGTTGAAAAACTTACTGTCAAAGGCAAACTCGAGTTTCACTTTGAAAACTCAAGTTTGGACTTGACAGAGAAGAGCTCAAGTTTTTGCAATGAAAGGCAAACTCGAGTTTAGATATGAAAACTCGAGTTTTGACCATACAGAGAGCTTCTGAGTTTTTCACAGACAAAGCAAACTCGAGTTTGATTTAACAAACTCGAGTTTTGACAAGACAGAGAGCTACCAAGTTTTTCAAAGTTAGCTAAACTCCAGTTTACATTTGGAAACTCGAGTTTAGGCTACACATTTGGAAACTCGAGGTTAGACCAAGAAGAGAGTTCTGCCAATTTTGAACATCATGAAAACTCCATTGTTCATTTTGACAAAGCTTTTCAATGTTTTCTCATAAACGAGGAAACTCGAGTTTGGTTTTGGAAACTCGAGTTTCGGCCTTACAGAGAAGTTTCCATTGTTTTATAAAAAACATGGAAACTCGAGTTTCATTTTGGAAACTCGTGTTTAGACCAAGCAGAGAGTTTTGCCAATTTTGAACATCATGGAAACTCAAGTTTTGAGTTTTTGGACTAAAACATGATTTCTCATCAAAAGTCCAAAACTCGAGTTAGTCACTTAATGACTCGAGTTTTGCATTGTTCACAAAACATGTCCAAACTCGAAATCGTGATATTCTTCTCTGGAATGAGAAAACTCGAGTTTACTTTTGGAAACTCGAGTTTAGGCTTTTACTGAAATATGAAAACTCCAGTTTTGAAGAACAAACTCGAGTTTACATCGCAGAATTTGAATTTCGATTTGAACGAATTTGCGAAATCGTAGCGTTTGATCCCAATACTTTATATCATTACTCATTACTATTACTAACTATGTTTAGTCAGTTTGTTAGTGAGTTTCAGATGATTTAGACAGGATTAAATGGAGAATTAGCATAAAGCATAAAGTAAAGTCAGAACATTAAATGCAAAAGTGCAGAAAACTTGCATGCTTCCGAACATTCAGGGCCCGTTTGGTTCAACGAACATTTAAGGAGGGAAAGGAACTTAGAGGAGAGAAAGGAACTTAAAGGAAGGGAAAGGAAGATTTGAAAGACGAGGGAAGATGGCTTGAGTTGTTTGGTTGGAAGAAAATGAAGGGGTGGTAGTTTGTAAAAAATTAGGAAAATTCTATTTTACCCTCAAAATAAAGTAATTCAAAATAAAAAAGAAAAATATTTTTTTTGCTAAAATATATTTTTTAAAAAATATTATTGTTAAGTTCGAACTTGTGTAAAAAAATATTTCGCCAAGTTCGAACTTTCCCGCCAAGTTTAAATTTCAAGGGAAAATTTGTCCAAAAATGTGAATAGTGACGTGGGAACTTGAGATCCCACCAATTTTGGTGGGATCTCAAGTTTCCACAAATGAGGGAAGAGTGGTGGGCCTGGTGTGGGTCCGGGAACTTGGGTTCCTGGGCACTTGGTGCACCAAACATGTTTTTAGGAGGGAACTCTATTAAGTTCCCATTCCCTCTCCAAAATTCTTTCAACCAAACGGGCCCTCATTCTCCACACGATTGGAAAGAATTAATGTTTCATTACCGCATCCAGTAGCTGCTCTTCAAACGGATTAAAAGTCAGGAAATCAAGCCTGAACCTCTGCACAGCTGGATTAACCAAAGAGTAGAGAGAGAAGAAGACCAAAACCTTCAGTAATCCATCACCAATGTTGGCAACGGTCACATTAGGATTTATAACGATCATTTAATGATCTCTAGCTATAAATAGAGATGCATTCAATTCCTCTCAACAACTTATCTGTGAGAAAACGAAAAATCATTCAAGTTTCAATTACTCTTTGAGTTTTCTTGTGTAAAGTATCTTTTGATACATTTGTACTTCAGTTATTATCTTATCTACTCTTAGAGAGAGTTTCTTGATTGTAAATCATTTATTGTAAAGTATCTCAAGTCAAGGGGACTTTGAGATTGGGTTATTGATTACAACTTGTAAGGGGGAGTAAGTTCTAGTGAGAGAATTACTCTTGAGTGCAGAGTGTGTAATCAATTGTTATAGTGAGAAATCCCATAGAGTCTCGAGACTGGACGTAGGTCAAGAGGTTAGACCGAACCAGTATAAATCCTTTGTGTCTTGCTTCTCTTCTCAATACTTTGTTTACCTCTGTTTTACTACACGAAAAACAGAGCAATACGAAAAGTTTTTATAATCCCCAATTCACCCCCTCTTGGTGATTAAGCTCCACTCTCAATTACGATCCACTTTGACGTAATGTTTCTGTGTCATTCCCACGCAAGAACATATTTTGTGCCATTTACACTAATTACATATTGAGTGATCCTATAAGTAGTATAGCCCTTCTAGCCAAAAAGATTTGAAGGGATCCAAGTCATTGTATATATACCAAAAGATTATTTATAAAATAATTACCCCACGACCCCAAAAAATGAACAAGTTAAGTTGGGTTTGGATTTTTGCAGGTTGTTGTTGTGTGTCCTACTTCATGGCATAAGTTGCAATGGTAAATGTTCTTGTTAAGAAATTGTGACTCTACTCTTTCAACTCTTGGCCTTCCCGGTGGACGACTAGTCTTAGGAGGTGCTAGTAACACTTTCCTTCCTAACGTCATTTGGACCTGGCATGTCTATTGTGACAACAAGAATCATGGTTCGGCTATAAATCTTTTTTGAGTTGTTATCGTCAAGCACTCATCAACATAACTATACACATTATCATTAACACCCTTGATGGCTGCACACATATGAGGACAAGGAATACCAGACATTTTCCATGCTTTACACGTGCACTCGCGCAAGTGCAACTCAACCTTTAAGGCCCCACTTACTGTACGGACCTACACCCTTCCTCCTCCATATCTTTGAACATCCATGTATTCAGCCCTTGCCACATTCTCCAGCACTTGTTGTTCGATGTCCGGGCCAATACCATTTTTCCACTTACTCATTGTCATGTTTGCTGCATACATCTTCTTTGCAACTTTCTCACGGTGCTTATGTATAAGCTAGGCCACATTATGATGTCTTTCCTTTATCATCCAAGCATTGAAGGACTCAAAAAAGTTTGTGGTAATTTTATCCCACAGTTTAAATGGGAACTTGCTCATGGCCCATCTGTCAACATCACCATGATGGATCAGCCACTCAAATGCTTGCTGATTGAAAAGCCTCATTTGTTCCATCGCAGCTTCGAAGTCACAATCAAGTCTTGCATACGCAATTGCATCAAGTAATTGAAGTGCGGTTTGCCTTTTTTGCCCACATATCATCCTCCTTCCTCTATTCAATTTAATCATTTGGGCGCTAAAGTTCTCCTTAATGTGCCTATAGTAGTATGCATGTCTCTGAGACCCGAACACTCCTCGGACAGCAGTGATTATTGAATTGTGTCGGTCTGACACAATTGTAATCTGTAATCCTCCAAGTGTCCTCTTCACCATTTCAAGGAACCATGTCCAGTCCTCTATTGTCTCTCCATGGACAATAGCAATGGCAAACGACAATAACTCATTGTTTGCATCGAAGGCAGAAGCTGACAGCAGAGTCCCCTTATATGGTCCACTTAAGTGGCTTCCATCAATGTACAAAACAGGTCTGGCACCAGCAATGAACCCCTCTATACAACAACCATACGCTATAAATACACGCTCAAAGGTGTTGCTCCCACTAGCGACCCATTCAGCCACAGTCTTCTCATCAGTTTCCTTCAACCTATCACATATCCATGGTATTAACATGTATGTATGTTCCTTTCTACCGTGAATTTCCTCCATGGCCTTGTCCTTTGCCCGATATGCTTGCTTATATGTCAAGTGCACACCATAATCTGTTGCCAAACTCTTCCATATATCAGTCGAATGCTTGTCTGTGTGATTTCTAACCTCTTCAATAATAATTGTACTTGTCAAGGCAGCACTTCGAGCATGTGTCACCGCAAGATTGTCTTGTGCTGTACGATCATGGTCTTCGGTGTATCTTGTCACACGTAAGAAAGGATTGCTCTTCCCAATCGCCCTTGCAGTTATCCTCCATGGACATTCTTCAACTTTACATTTAACATACACACAGTCCCTTGAATTCCTCACATATGTGTACTCAAATTTGTGGGCAATACTGAACTTGTGCAACACCTTCTTGAACTCATCCGAATTTGCAAATGTTTGATTCACTCCTATGAAAAAGTCCTTCCACTTCTTTGAGTTCATCTCTGGCATCGGCGTTGGTGCACTCTGACTTGCACACGGAAGGCTCAAAAGATGTATTCCACTGCACTCATTGTTTGCATAATCATCACTCGCTCCGTATGACATCCGCTCCTCAATGTAAGTCATTTGCTTTGTAAGACCTACAAATTGATCAACCCTGCATAGATAATGACAAAATTTATCAAGATATTACCCACAACCCTATATGAGATTATTATTGTTCTAACTAAACTAACTTCCACATACCTTTCTTGATCATTCATCTCCCTTGCTGCAGTATCAGTACCTTTACATCCTACATACACATGTGCACTTCTTTCATTATAACTAGACAGATTTTCCATTTCATAATCATCAACCATGTCTACTAAAATCTTTTCATCAAAGCTTAAAGTGTATTTAATTTCACACCCATTACCTGCTAAACCAAACCATTGTCCTATCATTACCCTCAATTGTTCAACTTTCATACCCTCCTTTATCGATTTTACCCTCACACTCCCACCATTATATTTAACTTCACCTTCACCATTGGCTACGAACTCCCCCCCAACATGGAAAAAACATATTAGTGACTTTGGAGAAGGTGTTGCCGCCATATTTGTTGTCATCTTGCATTCCAACCTGCAACAAACAACAAATATTTCATCACAATGTTACACCATATATATATATATATATATATATAGACACACACACATAATATTAATGGTTTTCACAAAGTTTGTAATGATTTTCACGAATTTCACAATGGTAATTACAATGTCTCTCAATGGTAATTACAAGTTCAAGAATGACATTAACCAAACATCATACCAGTCAATGACAACTATAATAAATATGTTGTAAAGAAGGAAAGGATAATTGTATTTGCATATTTCATTTCAGACAACATGTATAGAATTCATATACACCTACAAAGATATTATACTCATACGGGTATAATCTTAAACGGCAATATTGCAAGTCTAAATGAGTTAATTGTTAAAGTAAAGCTAATGGTCATCTTTGCATGGGGATAATGATCAATGCTAGTTAATTGTTAAACTAAAGCTAATGGTTACGGCAGGCAGTATGTATCATTCTAGATATTACGAATCATTAGGAACTATTGTTATTATCATTGGACAATGATTATTATCAAATCCCAAGTTATGCAGCAATTATGCATATGGAGACAAAGAAGTTATGCAGCAATCGTTAACCTCCAACAGTGAATGCAAAAACCCAAATGCAGACAAATGCAAGAAAATGTGAAGGATCGAAATATAACAATAAATTCACAGACTTTAATTAATTCTTGTTGGCGCCTTGAGTTGAATTCTGGTTCAGCAGTCTTAATTATTGTACCTATCCAAGTTATGATGCACTGTTCCACTTCATCGATGCTTCACTTCTGTTTTTTTTATGTACAAATGAACAAATGCCTCTCACCGCTTTATTTCATACCCAAGAGATAGAGGAAGGGCTCATCTAATTCATGGCCATTAATCAATTTTCGGTTTAGGGAAAGATAAGCTTAAAAACGGAGGGTTTAGGGTTATGACTACGCTTTAAAAATTTAAAACCCAGTTTTCATGATTTATTGCAGACAAAAGCTCTGTCATAAAGGGAGGGAGAAAGCATTTAACTCTGTCATACTGGAGCTCTGTCATAAATTTATTGCAAACTTCACAAAGAAAGGGATGTTAATGAATAGGGAACAGTGAGCGAAGCTTGCCTCTTCTTTGTGCTTGAACGGCGGGGTCCACGGCGGAGCTTCGGCTTCAACGGCAGCGGGTGGGTGATCCCCGGCGGCGCGTCCAGATGACGCACGCGGGCTACGACAGTGGGGGTCGATTTCCTGTCTTCCTGCAATGGGAAATATGACTCTGAATGATTTTTGCAAAATCTTCTTCTCACATATTAAGGCAAGGGCAGTCTGGTCTTTTCCCACGAAATTGCATAACCCTCAAAAGTCCTTATCACCTCTCAGTCTTTTTGCAAATTCGGAGGACTTCTGGGGGTTTTGCAAATTCATTTGGTATTTAAATGGAATTTTCCCAAAAAAATATTATTTTCAGCTTTTTCTCTCTTCTCGGCCATCATCAGTATTTTTTGAGTATCAATTAGTATCCTTAAATATCTTTTTAGTACCCGTCAGTACTTTGAAATATTTTTCAAGATCAGTCACTACTCTGAAATATTTTTTCAAGATCCTAAAATAAATTTTTAAGAAGATAAAATATTTATTTAGTACCCTTGAGTATCTTTTTAGTATCCATCAGTATCCTAAAATCTTTTTTCAAGATCAGTCAATACCTTGAAATATTTTTTCAAGATCCTAAAATAAATTTTTAAGATCATGAAGTATTTATTCAGTACCAATCAGTATCATTAATATCTTTTTAGTACCCATCACTACCCTAAAATATTTTTTTAAGATCCTAAAATATATTTTTATGATCATGAAGTATTTTTAGTACCATTCAGTACCCTTAAGTATCTTTGTAATATCCGTCAATACTTGAAATATTTTTTTAAGATCAGTCAGTACCCTGAAATATTTTTTCAAGATCCTAAAATAAATTTTTAAGATCATGAAGTATTTTTTCAGTATTAATCAGTACTCTGAAATATTTTTTAGTACCAGTCAACATTGTGAAGTTTTTTAATTTTGTACACAAATTTATGTAATTTTTGGTATTTATTATGAGATTTAATGTTAAAAATATTTAAAATAAAACATTATCCTTTATATGAAACTATCACAAAAGCTAATGTCCTTTTTGATAATTTTAGCATGAAAAAACTATTATGATAATAATATACAAACACTATCATTTTATCAAAATCACTTTTTTCACATAATCTATTCTGCTCAGAATCTATTCTAAAAAAAAAAAAAAAAAATTTACCATTTTTTCTCCAAAAGTTATTCTCCAAAAGCTAATACAAATTGCTCTTAACAAAAATTAGAAAAAGATAAAGCATTAAGTTGCTTTAGGTATATATATATTTTTATACTCAGTACATGCATAAGAAGGCAATTGACTTGAAGAAGCCCATAGTGGAGAGATGCCGAGAAGCCACGTCCCAAGTTATCATCTGTTTATTATGTCATGATTAATTGATTTCACTTACAAATAAAATAAACTAGTATTAATAGAATTACATTGATACTTTAATGTTGGCAAAAAAAGAAGATTACTTTGATAAGATGGAGTTCTTTAACTATGCATAGAGTAATTAACATTAATTTGAGGAGTGGCCGCTAATAAACAGAAATGATTGCATATGACATGTATTGTATTTATCATACTTGTAGTTTTAGACCAAAATGCTTCGTGATGCTAATATGAGACCATTAACCACATAAAAGCAAGGGTTAAAACTTTAATTTTTCTTAAAAAAAGATATAAACCCAATTTCTTTTTTCCCCTCATAAATAATGTAACATCCCAAATTTTTGGACCAGAAGATTAGAAATAAAACTGAGATAAGAATGTTTCTTGCCAATAAAGTTCAAAAGTCTTAAGCTTATTATGAGGAAAAGTTTAAGATAATTATTAAAATTATTTTGAACTTTGAGAATTTGGGGAGATCATGAAATAATATTTCGAGGATATAGAAATATTATGGTGGAATTAATTATGAGAAATTTAGCCTGAATAAATGTCAAAATTAGTATTGAGAATTTAAGATATATTTTCCTGTAAATTAAGGATAAATAGTTGGGAATAAATTTTTGGCCTAAATATTTTGGAAATAATATTTTGTGGCCTAAAGGAATTATTTGAGAAAGAAAAATCCTTAAATAGAAATAAGGATTTAATTTCCATTAATTATTTTTTTTTTTATATCAAAATTTTAGGAAAGGGGTTGGGCTCACCCACAGTCCAAGGGCAGGGCACTTGGAGCCCAGTCCACAGGGCATACTGGCCAGAGAGTACACATGCCTCTACCTCTACCAGCGTTTCCACTGCTTCCTAGACCCCTAGGATGCCTCCCCCAGCGCCTTGACCAACGTAGGGATCGAACCCCCTCCCTTGAGGTGAGGAAGTCCGACCCCTTCGCCAGTTGAACCTAAGGACGAGGGGTCCATCAATTATTTAATGTTGCAATCAAATTGGAAACACGGGTGGAAAAAAGGCTTTTAAGACCGGACAAAACAGGTATATTAGGACCGGACCCGTGACAGGTCTTGTTCCAGGCGGTATTAAAAGTCTCCCTATTAAGACCAGACTTGTAACCGGTCTTAAAGAATTTCTTTAAGACCGGACATTTTAAACATCCGGTCTTAAAAGTGTTTCAAAATAATAATAAAAAAAGAAAAAACTCAAATGAAACAATCGGTCCCAAATCACCAGATCTGGCAACACTTTGAATGTCCGTCCGTCATCAAGGACGGAGAACCAAGAGAAGATTGGAAGCAACAACAACAAGAAGAAAAACAAAAAAGATGATTACAAAGTCCAGAAATAAACAAAAATGACAAGAAACAGAAATCATTCACCATGAAAATCGAATTTGAAGTCCAGATCTACAAAAAAAATCACAAGTTTAAAGCAACCAAATCTGAGCAGGATCCTCTTGTCGGTGCTAGCAAAGCTTCAAGCAACCAAAATCGAAGTCCAGATCTAAGCAAGAGCGGTCAATGTAGGAAATAAACAGACTTAAGCAAGAAGATATCTGGGTTTGATTTCAAACCGGATCTATGCGAAGGCGGCGTGGAAGGACCCATAGATCGAAGAGGAAGGAGCCGTCGTCGTCCAGAATCCTCAAAGTAGTACGCTTTCACTGTTGCTGAGGATTGGAGTCGACGCCATCGCAAAACCCTCGAAGCATCTCACTGCCAACGTTGCCAAGGATTTGATTGTGCGACTCTTATGATGACTTACGAAGATTGCGAGTAGGTTAGAGGAAGAGGATGACATTCTTGCTGAGGATTTGCCCGTGAGGCTCTTGGGAATTAAGATCCGGTCTTACAAGTATGACCGGTGGCAATTTTGTAAATATAAAGAACTTTTTGGACCGGATTATAAAAGATCCGGTCTTAAAAATATGACCGGTGGCACTTTCGTAAATATATAGAACACTTTTAAGACTGGACTATAAAAGATCCGGTCTTACAAGTATGACCGGTGGCAATTTTGTAAATATATAGAACACTTTTAAGACCGGGCTATAAAATATCCGGTCTTAAAAGTATGACCGGTGGAAATTTCGTAAATATTGTGAGAAGACGCTGATCAAGTCCGAGAATGCGATGATTTATTCCTTCGCTTAATTGGAATTATATACGAGATGCTAATAAGTAAATAAACCTAGGCGGTTCCTATAATTTAGGGATTACAATCAGGAATATAATTACGAAATTCATAAAACCATGATCTGCTAACTTAATTCCTAAAATATCTCTAACATCTTAATTAAGATGATTACAATCAAGAATTTAATTACGAAATTCAAAAAATCATGATCTGCTAACTTAATTCCTAAAATCTCTCTAACAACTTAGTTAAGATGATTACAATCAGGAATTTAATTACGAAATTCAAAAAACCTTGATCTGCTAACTTAATTCCTAAAATCTCTCTAAGTTAGCAGATCATGATTTTTTGAATTTCGTAATTAAATTCTTGATTGTAATCATCTTAATTAAGATGTTAGAGATATTTTAGGAATTAAGTTAGCAGATCATGGTTTTATGAATTTCGTAATTATATTCCTGATTGTAATCCCTAAATTATAGGAACTGCCTAGGTTTATTTACTTATTAGCATCTGTATATAATTCCAATTAAGCGAAGGAATAAATCATCGCATTCTCGGACTTGATCAGCGTCTTCTCACAATATTTACGAAATTTCCACCGGTCATACTTTTAAGACCGGATATTTTATAGCCCGGTCTTAAAAGTGTTCTATATATTTACAAAATTGCCACCGGTCATACTTGTAAGACCGGATCTTTTATAGTCCGGTCTTAAAAGTGTTCTATATATTTACGAAAGTGCCACCGGTCATATTTTAAGACCGGATCTTTTATAATCCGGTCCAAAAAGTTCTTTATATTTACGAAACTGCCACCGGTCATACTTTTAAGACCTGATTCTCTATAATTCGGTCTAAATGAGACGGTCTTAAAACCTTTTTTTACACTAGTGAAAAAGGTATATAAGTGTTGGAATTAGGGGAATTATGGGTGTTGGACTATACACTTAAACCCAATTCTTTAATAAATCAATCCAGCCCACAATCACTCAATTGGTTAATTTCCTTGGTGAAACACGCAAGTAGAGAAGCTTACAGTGGAAAAACTGAACACAAATCAAAAATTAAACTAGCCCATGATTCTTCTCATCTCAGCCCAAACTAACGTATTCAATCCAAACCCCAAGTATTTCATTTGTTTCTGCTGAACCCAAAACGCAGCAACACAAAATGCATCAGCAAAACCCCTCGTCCTTAGGCTCAACTGGTAAAGGGGTTGGATACTCTCATCAAAGGGAGGGGGTTCGATTCTGGAGTTGGTTAAGACGTTGAGGGAGGCATCCTAGCTCTAAGGTGTCTAGATTAATGCCTAAGGGTAATAGAGGGCTCGCCCTGCCCAACATCGGTATCACCTAGGAGGAAGGGAGATTTCGCTCTGCCTTTGGATTGTGGGTGAACCCAACCCCTTTTCTAAAATTTTTTTTAGCAAAAAAAAAAAAAATTGCATCAGCAAATCAATTTTCTTTAGTATTTCTTTTTTCCCTCTGCACACACACGTAACCGCTGAAAAAAATAGGAATCACAGTAAAAGATTTACTCCAGCGGCTTAAGCGGCGCAACAGAGTCAGACGACCATACCCCCTCGAGCCCAGCGCTGTGTAATACACCTCTGGCCCGTCATTCTTTTCCTCAGACTGGTCCAAGGGTCCCTATATTATATGTATGTAACCATGCTCCACAATATCTCTCGGAACTCAGTATATCAGCATCAACGATCCTCTGTCTCTATTAGAATTTGGCGTGACAGCATCTACGCTCCACTACTTCTCTGCGTTTCGGTATGCCCGCAGAACCCATGCTCCTCTACTTTTCTTTTATCTGCAGGAACCATTCTGTCTCCCTTGGAACTCAGTAGTGCGCCATATACTCCTCCATTTTTCCTTCTTCGTTCTTAGTGATTGTTCTGCAGAAACTGAGAGAGAAAGCATGAGGAGGGAGCCAGAAAATAGAACGAGTATGAGGGCATGAGAGTTGCATGAGTGGCTGCTGTCACAATGATAGACTGGAAGCACCGAAAGAAAGCTGAGAAAACGCCAAGAGTGTGTGATTTAGAGAGTGAAACCGAGAGGAAGTGCTATGGCTCTTTTTTGAGCAAAAACGAAATGAAAACATAGGGAGAGTCATTGAGACCGAGAATGAAAACAAGAAGGTGTTCGGGCTGTCAAGAAGAAGAGAAAAGGAGATGCATACAGAAAAACAGAAATGCAGAAGTGAGAGCGTGAAAGAGAAACGAAACCGAGAAGCACAATAGTTGGAAGAGAAGGAGTCTAAACGTGCATGCAAGAGTATGTCAACGAAGCATCATTGACATTTGCTGAAAACTGAACTTGGTGCTGAAACAGAGATCTTTGAGCAAGGTAGAAACCAAAGGAGGAGGAGCTGGAACTTGGAGAAACTAATCAAGGTAAGTCAATAAGCTTCATTCTTTCTAGTTCTGCAAATCCTACACGATGGGTTCTGCATTTGAACTTTGAAGCTTAGAAGTTATGGCTAGTTTCTGCATGTGGGTATTCTGTTCTGTTTGAGATCATAAACTGAACTTAAAACCTTTTTTTAGAAGTGTTGGAGTCAAGATGTAGAATGAGAAGGCTTAAGGAAGTCTAAATAAATTGTTGAACTAAAAGAATGAAGTTGCAGCATTTTCTGGAAAATGAACTTTTCTGCTAAAATAGTAAACTTTGGGTAAGGAAAAACTATGGAAAACAAACTCCTTTGACCCTGAAATTTTGTGGAGATTTATTACACATCATGATATTTAATATGAGCCAAAGAACACCCAAATCCGATGTGTACAAAGAAAATTATGAATTTCTAAAGTTAGAAGCTAAAAACTGGAAAATGGTATTTTCCAGAAGTGAACAGATATTTTCGGGATCTATTTTGAAATGGTGAACAATTAATTTTTGCCATGAAACTTTCCAGAATTAAAGTAGAAATAACAGAATTTAATTTGATAGGTCATAAGCCTTATTCAGAGTTGTATCCAGAGAGATACAAATTTTTGAAAATTGACCTATCAACCTGGAACATTTTTCTGGACAGAGAAGAATGAACGAAATTCTGGAATGATACAGTTGTTAATAAGTCTAGTGATTATTTTTCCACGAAATTAGACTTAATTAGTGTCACATAGAATTTTGAACCACCCCAATCGGAGTTCTGTGGAATTAATAACGTTTTTTGAAGTTCGGCCAAAATGCTGGCAGCTTTTAGCTACCATGCGAAATTAAGAAAGAAATGGCCAAAAGTAATAAGAATAAACTCCAAAGGTGTAAGTAAGCATATGAGGTTAAAATAGCCCATTAGGTATTCAATGACCATGGCTCTAATAATATGAATATGTGTTTAGGGCCATGAGAAGTCAAGAAAAAGAAAGAAGAAATATGGAAGATGTTTCAAGCAACTTCGTAGTTGAAAGAAAAGGTACAAGTGGAGGACACATGATAAGTAGTGGACTTACCCTACTTGCCTGTATTGATTTATTTGCTTGTGTGTTGATATGCATGATTGCTTTACTTGCTTATTTAACATATTTGAATAATTGAAGCTCTGTTTCTATCTATGCTATGGCCATGAGTATATTGTATGGAGCATTGAAGCATGTAGAAATGTCATTATGTTAACATGAGCCTATGTAAGGCAAGCATATCATACACTAGCGTTTATCTTGCTTGCATTGTTCTGTATGGTTTGCGACTGAGATTCTCCCGAATCTCACCCTCCACTACCAACCAATAGACAGGTGAGCACATGCGAGAAGTGTTGCACCAGACTGCAGAATGGAGTGTTGCTTGAAGACGGCACATTGAAGGGAGAGCTTGAAGTTGTCGTAGAATGAATGAGCGGAGCAGAGAGAAAGACACCCTGATAGCTATAAGGATGGCCCTGAAGAATGTTGACACTTCCGTGCGAGTAAGATAGGGCCGGGTGTCAGAGAATGAAACGGGTATTGGTTATGAATACCCTTGTTATGTAATCAGAGTTTAAAGTTATATCAGTATAGTAAGCTATTTCTGATTTTGTCACACTACTCGTAAGAATGTTAGAGTCACACTACCCGCCACCCGAAAGGGCGAGGCCGGTAGGGGTGTTACAAATAATATTTCTATTATAAGTCACTTCTTTTTACTTCAAAATCATTTATATAATTAAAATGGCAAAGAATTATTACTACTTTTTAATATTATCTTCAATTAGAATCAATATATCGTAATACTCATTTATTTTTTATATGATCTTTATCTACAACACAATTAATATATGTGTATGCGCTCCTAGAAATATCCAAATTAAATTAAATTAATAACACTATTGTGCATTTTTTTTCCAATAAAGTTTAAGGAGAATCCCATATAAAGATGGTTGAAATAGAAAAATCATAGAGCTGGTAAACTCAATAAATCTTAATTGGATCAATGACCTAATCTAAAATATTTAAATGTTGATTATTTTTCAATAATACCCCTAACTTGTAACATCATCCATTTAACTTAACATAATTACTAATTAAGAGTTGATCAACAACTAAGTAATGCTTCAACATTTACCAAAATATCCAAAATAAATCAAAGTATGCAAAATTAGCCCTAACGTGACAATATACAATCATCCAATATATAACAAAAAGACGGAAGCACTACTTTCGACAGAAGTGACCTAAACTTCTAAGGTCTTCCTTGATGGACCCGCATGGGAGCTATCACCTGAAAAATGTTGGTAACCATCAATCCAACTCATTACGAATACCAATATGTGCTAGTGAGGTGCCATGTGGAACACTTTATATAACAAAGTATTAAAAATTATAATTCACCAATATCCACATCACAAAATTTCATATCAGAAATTATGTATCACAGTTTTCATTAACACAATTCTCATGGTGTCTCCCATCAATCTAACGGAACCGCCTTATTTCCGCTGACTAGACCCATGGGCTAAGTTACATCCATATTACTGGTTACTCAAAATATCACTGGTCATGTGATGAGGACCGGCCAAAATCCATAGAGCACATGTCCCAAACCATGAGTCTTTTCCCCTCATTGAACTAGTGGGGTGTCGCAAGCCCTCATTGAGCTAGTGGGCCAGTCTCTCATTGAACAAGTGAGACAATAGAAAGCCAACTATCGTGCACCAATGGAGGCTACACCACGTGGTGAAATAAACTACTCCATTTCTTCCCAGTTCAACCCTTACCATAATTATCACAATAATAAATAGCACAACAGGGATTTTCCAAGATTTTCCTGTCCATATCATGTTATTTAAATCATTCTCATATATATGTCATAATATCTCAATTCCTAATATATATATATATATATAAAAAGGTTCCGCAAGGCAAGTTCTATTAAGATATTCATAATTATTTCATAAAATACTCACAAACAACATACTAATACACTTTATAAGTGGAAAGTAGTTACGTCTCGCCGAAGCTAACTATTATCACACTGCTCCTAATCCAAGAGAACACACACCAAAAATCAATCTACCACAACCAATTTACTAATCATTAATATATAACTCTTCTAAAACTCTACATAATTAAAATTATAACTTATAATTTCATAAAATAAAAAATATACAAATTTTAATAATAATATATTTGGAATGCTTGAAGTGGGCATATTATGACAGGACTAAAAAAATCAGTGAAACCATTGTAACTATTAATTCTCCTTTTGATTTATTATTAATTAATAACTCCCTTTTCTAATAATAATAACAACAACAACAACAACAACAACAACAACAACAATAATAATAATAATTATTATTATTATTATTATTATTATTATTATTATTATTATTATTATTATTATTATTCTACAATTATTTTAATCTCTTAGAGGCTAACCTAATACTTCAAATTAGGAGTTTAATAATACCACTCATCATGTAAATTATGCTCTTATTAATAAAATCATATATACTCTTTGGATATTCATGATATAGTATCTTATTATTTTAAATGCATATGATTTAACATATTGTGTGTGTGTGTGTAACATCTTGTTTTTCAAAAGCAGTATAATTTTTTTTTTTCATCAGAGTAGAGCATCGGAGCAAGAGTGTAACTGATATATATATTCAAAATGCCTACAGGCTAATTACAGAAGCGGTTCAATAACCGAGAGTTTTCAAAAGTAAAGGACAACAACGGAAAGTCTTCAGCCAGATCCTTGAACTTGGTGCTTTCCTCTCTCCTCGGTCCTTCTGACCCTGATGCTAAGTTAAGAGCTGAGGTCCGCACCGGACCTCAGGTAATGGTTAACCTCACATTCACATATACAGTATATAGTCCACAGTCATTCACATTAACAGTATAACAGATGTATCACACGGAGTGCATGTAGAAGTACCACATGGAGTGCATATAAATGTACCACACGGAGTGCATATAGATGTATCACACTGAGTGCATGTAAATGTATCACACGGAGTGCATGTATCCAAAAGCACATAACAATACTCACAACATATCAACAGACCATCAACCACATATACGCATACAATACTCATACTAAATACATGCATACAGTAAACATCAGAGTTAGTGTTACAGTACGCGAAGATGATGATGATGATGATTATTATTATTATTATTATTATTATTATTATTATTATTATTATTATTATTATTATTATTATTATTTTGTTTTTCTCTTAGTTTTATTCAGGTCTGAAGATGATCACTCCTCTTGTTGCTGCGAAGTCCTGCTTGAGCACTCTCTTCTCCCTAGAAATGTGAAACATCATGGATGGTACTAAAAGAAGAACTCCACATCGGAGTTAGAGACCTAAACCAGGGGAGTACTAGTTTCTTTCCCTCTTTATATTTTTGCAACATTGAGGACAATGTTTGATTTAAGTGTGGGGGAGGGATATGATTTCCTTGGTTATGCTTGTCCTTATGCAATTGGAAAGAATTGTTTTTTTTTTTAGATTGACCTTAACTTTGAGCTTTCCCCATCTTAAAAAAATATTATCAAGTCAAAAATTAAAATAGAAGAAAGTTTCAACTAAGTCTCTAAGCCTTGAATTTTTGTAGCAATCTTGAGATGGACTATGAGAATAGGGAATAGTTTGTAATGGGATCAACAGATTATTAGTTTCTGAATATTTTGCTACATGATTTTTTTAGAAAATTAGATGATGACCTTTGCTAGTTAAGTAAAAACTTTTGTTTAGGGAAATGACTCAAGTAAAAAAAAAAAAAAAAAACTATGAGGATCCCTATTAAGTTCAATAAAAAGCTTGGTTTAGTGGGGGCATTTTAATTTTTCTGGAGAAATTGAGTAGCTTAATATTCTTTTACTAATCTTATGGTTGAACTTGTTGCGTGTCGATCCTTTGATTACGGGACGTTAAAAGATTGTTACAATTGTTTAAAGCTATTGACTTAATGACCTATTCTTATAAGATATTAACTTAAATAAGATTTGATGATATGATCTAAGTGTGGTGGTTTATTGCTCTCTGTTTAGGAATTTCATGAGCAATGTTCTTTTCGATAATTAATTCTCTTTCTTTTGCTTGAGGACAAGAAAATGTTTAAGTGTGCTGGAGTTTGATAAGTGTATATTTTATAATTAAATAAGTATAGATTCTGAGATATATTGGATTGAATTTATCAATATTATACTTATTTAATTATCTTTTATATATTTATCTATATTTTAATTAAATTTAGGATAAAAGAATATCATAACAGAAAATCTATTAATATCCTATTTTGTTGTGCAGGAGATATTATATGATCTAAGAGAGACAACAAATTAAATCAAGAAAAAGATATAATATAATATATTATATTATATCAAGCAATTGGAATTAAAGACATGGGGACCACTAGGGGTGGAAACAAGCCTGGCCTGTTAAGGAAGAAAGGGGCCTGAGCCTGGCCTGTGGCCTGTAACAGGCCTATTTTTAGGCTTGAGCCAGGCCCGTGGCCTGTTAAGGCCTGTTTTTTTTTAATAAAAAAAATCTTGTTTTTTTAAGGCCTGTTAAGAGTTTTTTTTAAGGCCTGAATTGCTCAGCAAGCAGATAATATAGCAGCAGAATTCCTAATGGATATTGATCAATCACATCCAAAAAATAAAAATCAGAAAACGAAATTATGGATGCTGATACCATAAGTTGGCTGGTGCTATCTTAAACACAACCAACATGTTATGTTAAAGAACTGATACCATAAAAATAACAAATCAATCATATGGATGCTGAACACAAAGGGGAAAAACTTGGCAATTCATTTAACTTCAAATATATGTCTCCCAAGTTCTTCATAAAGAGCAAAATAAAGCTGTTATTTGTAGGAATACATCTTACTTGAACTGGGTCCAACTTCTGTGATTCAGTAGGGCTACGGTCAGCTTCATTGTTTGCTTTTTTGGAGTTCAATTGGTCACGACAGGCTAGAAGGAATTGAACAGCCTGCATAGGAAAGAATATGGAAATGAAACCTCAAATCAGTATCCACAAATGTTCAAAATCAAAATTTATGCGTATAATAAATCCCAGCGAGCTAAAAGAAGGGTTCTTGTTTCCTTATCTTTAATAAAAAAAATTCAAATTTATGGCCTTTAGCCCCTTTAACAACTTCTCATAAATAATGTTCAAAATATTTCAAAATATGGTGGTGTGGATCCACAAAGTCAAGTCACATGCAAATCCTAAGGCCTTCGGCGGCCAACTACCAACACTACGGTGAATAACACAGGGAGCATAAATCAAAATTCAACGGGTTTGCCGTGGCGATCGAAAAACACATAAACGAAAAAATTGTGAATAAATAGTAAATCGGATGTAAAATAGTAAACACATAAAAGTAATTTGTAGGATCATTTACCTGGACAGCGAAGAAGGCAGAGACAAGTCGCTGATTCGCTCACCGGTCGCTGAAGAACTCAAGGAAGGTAGAAGAAGAACAAGTCGCTGAGGACGGTGAGGCCGGTGGTGACGACGGTAAGACCGATGGTGAGGACTGAGGACGGTGACTCCGACTCGGTGAGGCCGATGGGCGAATCTGGAATGGGGAATGGGGATTTAGGGTTGTCGAGTGTCTCGCAGATGATTGAGCAGCGGAAATGTTTTTTTTAAAAAAAAAAAATTCTTTCCATCGGTACACATAACACAGGGACAGGGTTTAATTAAAAAAAAAGAAAAAAAATACATATTTACAATTTTGCCCCTCTTAACAGGCCGGCCTGTCAGGCTTTACAGGCCTATTTGTAGGCCTGGGCCTGGGCTGTTAAGCCAAACAGCCCTTAAAATAGGCATGGGCCTGGCCTGTTAGCCTGACAGGCCAAGCCTGTTCAGGCCGAAACCAGGCCAGGCCAGAGGCCCCTGATAGGCCCCTGGCCTATTTCCACCCCTAGGGACCACACAATAAAAGAAGAAGCAGATCGTCCCAAAGTGATGGTATCACTTAATATCATATCTTTAATGAATTGCAAAAACGCATTGTAACATCCCATTTTAAAAGCGGAAATTTTTTTTTTTCAATCAGAGTAGAGCATTGGAGCGTAAGAGTAACTGATTTGCATTCAAACAGTAATCATAGTGTAACATAGTAATGATTACAGTCATTCTAGTGTTCGAATATAAAATACGAAAAGCGGTAAAAATATCTCCGGTCGATCGTCTACTCCTGCTGTTTTCCCCGATCTCCGACTCTCGGTCCTCCGGACCCTGAAGCTATAGCTGAGATCCAATTTACCACATTGGATCTCAGGTAACGGTTAACCTTATGCCCAAACAACACAGTATACGGACAACAGATATTCTAGACAATACAACAGTATATCAATACATAAGCATACAGCAGATGCATGATCAAAATGACGACAGAACATAAGCACAGAGCAATATGCAAAGCCTCATAAGGTAAACAATAACAACTACAGCCTGCACATAAACCAGTGCCACGATATCTACTCGTGTCCTCAGCGCTAGGAAAACATAACGGCATTATTATGACTATAACTCGTGTAAAACTGTCTGTATATCGGTCTACAAACGTATCTATCACATATATGCATTTAAGCAGCACAGGATTATTTTACAGTACGTGTTCGTACCTCCATTGACGTTATACGGTATTCCTGGTACGTTTTGATGGAAACTGCACTGTTGACGGAAACAGCGGGTTGACAGCGGCACGTCGGACAGCGTAACGACAGCAGATCAAGGTTACTGATATCCTATAATGACGACATCGCATTTATCAATATTTGACATCATAACAGGCATTTTAGGTAAAAATTACCATTTTGCCCCTAAACCCCTAATCGCCGTAATTTCGCCAGCGCTTCCCTACTTTGACTCCGACTTTCCAAAATTTTGCCAGAACTTCGACGCCACCATGATTTTCCAAATTTAGGACTAAAATACCCCTATCATATGATATCTAATCATACTCGGAAGATTAAAGATTACTCTACCATTACTACTCTAACTATCGAAAGAACTACGAAAGCTTAAGTACCGAAAAACTTACCCAGAGCTTCGCTGCAAATTTCCCCGTCTTCTCCTTCTCTCTAACCTCTCTCTAAATTTCGTTTTTCTCTTGGTTTTTGAGTGTGAAATGTGAAGAGCGATCATGCCTATTTATAGGCAAAAATAGTGCCAACATTGTAATTTTTTCCCTCCAACTTAGGTAATTTTTCCTTCCTTATTAGCCATGGAAAATTAGGGTTTTTGGTGGATGATTTGCAGCCATGGAACATACCATTTTCGGCCAGCTCCCTCCATGAGTCACCAACTTGTGACAACTTGCATATTCTAGAAGCTTTAGACCGATAAAGTTCCCCGATCGGTACCGATTCGCGTAATCTCAGAAAATCTCAAAATTCAAGATTCAAAACTTTGAAGATCTTCTCTTTCTCATCAAAATTATCTAGGTTAACTTAATTTTTGGTCCTATTCAAGGTTTCAACGGTACAGCCGAAGTTTCTCGAAAAACGTGCACGGCTACGGAAATCACTTTCGGAATCATCAACTTCTGGACAAAAATTCACTGATTCCAAATATGTCCAGGAAATTCTCAACTCACTTCTAGATGTTGAGTTATAATTTATTTTCTACAGGTTTCCATTTGGGACTATCTGCCCTTTTTACAGATAACCTTATTTCGTCTTATTACCTACGTATTCTTCCGACTTCGGAAATGACTTCTGGGACAGTCCAGTCCGAGATAAAAATTTACTGATATATTTTCTTCTCTGACTTTAAAAATCTTGTTCATGGTTCACTGTATAGGATTTTATTTCTATCCGTGGTCATCTATCATAAAATTATATTAATATTTTAATACAACTTGATACATAATATCATGATATTTTAAATTCATTCCTATCCATATTTTGTTTGTCCAATTGGGCTGCCCCCATTTTTTGGATTTGTAAATATTTTCCATAATTTATTTAATTAATTATTTATTTCAATTTTCTTAAAAATTTCACAAAATTCCCTTATTGGTCCATTCTTGCATTTAGGCTTAAAAATACTTAATCTCACCAATTTTTCTTCATAATTTCCAATTAATTAGAAAATATATTTTTGCTAATTTTTAGCCATTAACCACTAATTTTAGGGTTTTACATAATTATCTTTGAATTTTCCTTCTTTTATGCTTAAGTAATTAGCCAATAATTACTTAATTAATTCCTTACTAATTGTTGATAATTTTCTTAATTAAGACAACTCCTTACCTCATAACTTTTGCACTGACATTAGTATTCTATGTCCTATGCATTTTAATAACATTTACGGGGGCATTTTGGTCATTATAATACTTTTTGATTCCCCTCTTATAATTTTTCCAAGGTGATAATTTATTAAATTACTAAAATTAGAGACAATATTCTCTCTTAATTTTAATAATTATTTTACTGCCTCCTAGGATTTTTCACAATTTCCCTAGGCTATCTAAGCATCCCAGGGGTATTTTGGTCATTTTGACCCCTTATTCTTTTTCCCCAATTTCTAAGGGAATTTTCCCTTATAAATATGATAAATATAACACAGAAATTAATATCATATATTCACCTATCAGAAATGACCATTTTATTTATCCGTGTATTACACGCATGGGACCCGCAAAGAAGAAAAAGGCAACGAAAAGATATGTTAGATTGATAATAAAATCAGTTGAGATTTGGATAAAAAGAGATCACAACGCAAGCACAGCCCAAACATTATATATTAAGGAGGATACACACATTCAGGGAGAGAGAGACAAGAAGGCATAGCAGCGAACAAGAATTCAGACGTACACGGAGCAGCAAGAGGAGCAGCGACATTTCAGTTATCTTCATCATCTCCACAGGAGGACGAGAGGACTGTGGAGGCGACGAAGAAGCTTTCTTTCCTAACTCTTTTTATTCTTTAAACCTGAATTCTTATCTTTTTATTATAGATTTTAGTCTAGCCATGTGTGGCTAAGTTTCTTTTCAATCTAGAGAACCTATGAACTTGTTTGGGTCTAGAGATTATTCTCACTATTAGTTTTGATTAATTTTATTCAGTTTATTTATTCTTGTTTTTATTGTTATTGCTTGGTAATTGGCCATTACTAAGCATGTTCGGGGGATTTAGGATTGAACTTGGAAGAGAGAATCTTAAATTGACCTTGGGATTAAATAATGTGGAATTAGGTTTAAATTTAATGTAGAATTAGGTTTTAATCTAATTTGCGTCTAGGATAGGAATATACCTAGAAGCTCCGCATAATCAAATTAGAGTGAACCCGATCGAAAATACATCTTATTTAATTGTGTGAGGCATTACATAATTAATTAAGGTAGATATATATAAATGGACCGGAAGGCATTTATAGACACTAATGCTCTAAATTAGCTTATTAAATTAAGTCAAAATTAATCTAGTGGGGATAAAATCTAATAAACAAATAAGGGATTAGTGACTCTAGGTTGCTTGTTCGATTAGTTTGGTAGTTTATTTATCTTAATTTTAGTTTTAATTTATTTTATTAATTAAATTCAATCTGGTTTGCTCAACTTAAATGAACTTGTAAAATTAATGCTTAACTGAAGTTGTGGGTACTAAGTCCTCGTGGGAATGATATCTTACTTACTCTTTATTACTTGATACGGCCCATGCACTTGCGGAGTTTTTAGACTAAAAAGTTTTGCCCTATCACCAAGTCTTTTGGTTTTTTCTTTCTAATACCTTTATTATCAATGTCTGCAGTCTAACATATAAACCAAATAAGTTCTTCAATTGCACATTTCCATCTTGGACATGCAACTTTACTTAATTAGTAATTACCTCCTATTGTACTCTACAAAAAAATCGAATGCTCGAAGTAGCTAGCTAGTTCTCATCTTCTTCTTAGTACGGTTAATAAAATCACAAATAGAAATCCTAATCATAAGTAAAAATCCAGCGATTAAGGTGAAATGGAATCAAAGAACAAGAAGCATTACCAATTAATCACCGTTTAAGAACAAGAGGAACAAGCTTACTTGGTTTTGGGTTTTGAGAAGGAGGCGGAGTGAGCGAGAGAGAGCCAGGAGTGTGAGCGACGGAGATGGAGGAGACGCCGGCGAAAATGGAAACGACAGGGCCGGGTGAGAGACAGAGAAGAACGGTGCAGCGGAGACGGAGGAGACGACGACGAAAATGGAAACGACAGGGCCGGATTTGGAGAAGGAGAGAGGCAGCGAGTGTGAGTGAGAAGATTTCGCGCGCTATGTCGGGACTGTGTGTGCATGAGGAGAATGAAGATCCGCGAGTAAATTAACCTAAGAAAGAAATATTGGCGTCCTGAATAAGATTTCAGGACGCCAATATTAAAAAATTGGAATCCTGAATCTTATTCAGCATGCCAATTTTTTAATTTTCCAAATTTCTATGAAAAAAACATCCACGACGCGAAACAATAAATTCCCATATATTTCTCATGGCGTGAAGCAATTTTTTCCGAGATTTTTAGGTGTCCTGAAAAAATTTTAGGGCGCCAAAAATGAATTTTATTCCAAAAAAATTAAATCACATGGCGCCAAACAAAAAATTCTCATATTTCCTATGGCACGAAACAATAATTCCCATATTTTAGGCGTCCTGAAAAAAATATTAGGACACCAAAAATCAATTTAAGGAGTCTTGATCTCTAATTTAGGACACTGAATGCTCAACTTCTTTGCAAATAATTACAAGAATGCCATCGCCTTCCTTTTTTACTTCCTGTTTCTTAATAAGGACGTCTTTCAGGGTAATAATATCCAATTTTTGTAGTAGTGCCAGCAAGGTAGCGACTTACAGAATAGAATAGAGTGACAAAAAAATCGATGGGCCTTCAACTCATAGTGGGAGTAACGCGTGCGGCCTCTAGTTCCAGAAATTTCTTGCTCCCTCATACCTACAAGGCATCGTCGATGGTGGTGGCACAAGGGAAAAGGAGGACAGCCGAAGGAAGAAAAGAAGAATGGTGACGTTGAATTTGGGAAAGGAGACTGAAGAAGCATCTGTACAATCAATCAAAATACTATTTTAACATCTCTCTCCTCTTCTCAATCAATGGCCCAGATAGACTGATGAGAAAAAAAGAAAGAAAAAAGATAAGGAGAAGATCCTCTCCCTCTAGAAAACCATCCTCCTGCCTCCCTATTTTATTTACCGATGGAAAAAACAAAATGAAGGAGTGAGGTTTTAGTTTGAGGAAAAAGACCAAAGACCTACCTAAGATAAATGGAGTGATAAAAATGTTGACGTCATACTAGTAATTTCAAAATTTAAGACAAAATAATTGTCCCCCTTTTTTTATTGAGGATTCAAACCTAGAGCTTGAAAGTAGACAACAAGCAATATTGTTTTGTTTTTGGGGACCTTCTATTTTTTTTTTTTTCAATTAAACTCCTTGATTATTACATAAACCCTTTACTTGATTATGAATATTAGGTTAAGAAACACATTTGCTTGTTCTTCACAAGTCCATCAAAACTTAATTTCAGAATATCAACAATATCCTTAAGTGGATCTTAGCATAGTTTTTCCAAAGCATTTTCCTGCTCTTCCTTTTCTCTTCCATTGAGAAAGCAACCCAACACTATCAGGGTCGATGAATTTCCTTAACAATGGTCCACTACTGATTTTGATAACTCCATGTAATCTTTATATGCCTCACATAAATCTTATGACACTAGCTGGATGAAGTCGCCAACATAAAACATGCACGCTTACAAGTGGAACCCCATTATATGGATCCTTTGAAATGACTTAATTGATTGAGTTGATTCCCACTAGTTAATTCTAATTCAGGCGTTTGCCTCTTTATCAATTAAACAAAACAAAAAATCCAAACAAGTAAAGACCGCAATAATGATAGGGTTAAAGTCCATTTTTGTCTCAAAATGTAGAAAAATCTCAATTTTGTCCGGAAAGTTTATTTGGAGCAATGACATCCTTCAAGTTTCCAAATCATAGTGATTTTGCCTTGGTCGTTATACTGATTAAGTTTGATCATTAGTTGATTAAATATGTTGAACTGACAAGTTTACATGTCATTCTCGCCCCTTTTTGTTAAGTTGCAAATTGCTCTGAAAGTTTTTACTTAGAAGCAATGTTATCTCAAAATTTTTTTGGATTCAATATTGCCTTGGAAATTTCCAAATTGTACCAATGTTGCCCCAACCATTATAAATGGTAAGTACACTACTACAAAATATGGATATTATTATCCTAAAAGACGTCCTTATTTTAAAAAAAGGAAGTAAAAAGTGAAGGTGATGGCATTGTCGTAATTATTTACTTGACTTTAAGACTTTAGACAACCCAAATATTAATTTAGGACGCCGAAAATATTTTTTGACATCCTAAATATATATTTAGGACGCCTAAAATGTATTATTTGGCGCCATTTAGGATTTTTTTTGGAGACTTTAGACAACCCAAATATTAATTTAGGACTCCTAAAGTTTTTTTTGACATCCTAACTATATTTTAGGACGCCTAAAATGTATTATTTGGCGTCATTTAGGATTTTTTGAAGACTTTAGACAACCCAAATATTAATTTAGAACTCCTAAAGTTTTTTTGACATCCTAACTATATTTTAGGACGCTTAAAATGTATTATTTGATGCCATTTAGGATTTTTTTGGAGACTTTAGACAACCCAAATATTAATTTAGGACTCCTAAAGTTTTTTTTTTGACATCCTAAATCTATTTTAGGACGCCTAAAATGTAATATTTGGCGCAATTTAAGATATTTTTTGGCGCAGAGAAAATTTTTAGCGACCTAAAAGTATATCAGGACGCTAAAATCAGTATTTTTGACGACCTAAAAGTATTTCAGGACGCCAAAATCAGTATTTTTGACGCAATTTTGAAAATTTGGGAAATTTTTTGGCACCAGAAATCAGCATTTTTGGCGACCTAAAAGTATTTCAGGATGCCAAAATCAGTATTTTTTGCGCAATTTAGAAAATTTGGGAAATGTTTTTGCGCCATAATTTTTTTTTGGCGACCTAAAAGCATTTCAGGACGCCAAAATCAATATTTTTGACGACTAAAAGTATTTCAGGACGCCCCTGCTCCATTATGAATATCCTCTCACCTTTCTCATTAGTTAATCGTCCCCCTCTCTCTCTCTCTCGCACGCATCATCACCATTGCTCTCTCTCACCATCTCACCCACTCTCTGCTGTTCCTCTCCTTGACCAACCAAAATCACCAGAAAACCCTTTGGGATATCCTTCAGATCCTCCTTCTTCTCGTGGTGGAGAAAGTGGATGTGAGGAAGATGAATATGAAAATTAATCAGATGATGGTGGTGGTGCTTCTGATTCTGACTGTTGCCGTTACCGTTACAATCTCCAGTGGCAGCGAACCCCATGTTGAAGAAATATAAGCCCAGAAAAATGGTCGATGCAGATCAAGAAAGATTGAAGAAGAAGACATATTTATCATGGATGACTGATCTTCTACCGTGATTTTTCCCTCCAATATGCTTCTTAGGAATTATAATGACATTTCCTCTTCCCCTTTTTAATTGATATTGCTTACAAAATTTCTTTGCTTTTCTTAATCCTGATTGACAAGTTGCAGTACTTGGGCGCTGGTGGATCTGATTTAAAGCGGGGTGAAGGATTTAGCATTGGGACAATTGTCGGTGGGAAAGTTGACGATGTTAAGGAGGTGGTTATAAGAAGACGCAGAAAGGCCTGGGATCTGAGGCAGAACTGGCGAGAGAGAAGAGGGCCACGACTACCCGCGCCTGATTAGATCTGAATCGAAAACCTTGAAAGTGAGTAGATCTGGAAAGTTTTTTATTTTTGGATTGAGCCGGAATGTGTATGTAGATTGAATGTGAGTATCTAGAATGATATCTTGGCTCCTTCTCTGCGTTGTCATTGTAGCAGGTATATAAAAAAATAAAAAATAAAAAAAAAAAACCATATAAGGCGTCCTGAAATAAAATCAGAACGCCTTATGTAAAGCGTCCTGAAATAAAATCAGTACGCCTTATGTAAGGCGTCCTGATTTTATTTCAGGACGCCAAAAGCGTGAATTTTTAACTACCCCCGTCCAGACGTCCCTCTAAAAAGGGACGTTAATTGGGTCTTATTTAGGACTTTTTTGAGTTTTTTTGTAGTAGTGGTATAATTCCTTATTTTATAAATCTAACTTGAAAAAATGAAATAGATGACACATGAACTTACTAGATAAGCATATTTGGCCAACTAATGAATAGACTTAGAAAATGGCTAAGTGAAATTGTTACGATTCGGAAACTTCCAAAGCAATATAGTTCTTGAGTGAAAACTTTCGGGGAACTTTGCACCTAAACTCAAAACAAAAATGACGTGTATGTCATATGAACTATCAGTTTAGTATATCTAGTTAACTAATAATAAAACTTAAATTGGATAACACAGTCGGAGAAAAATTGTTATAATTTGAAAGCTTTTGCGGCGACATTGCTCCAAAAGAAAAAAAAAAAATTCAGGGCAAAATTTAGATTTTTTTTTTTTTTTTGAAAACTTCATAATATAAATGTACCTTAACCCATTATAATACATAAAGAAGTGGGATTGGAATCTTCCCCCAATAAGCAAAGGAACCATTTAAAGTGTCTATCCTTTAACCTATTCAATTGGACGGTCCAGATTTGATATTTTTTAAATGAAAAAATTATTTTTTTGAAATAACATTAGTTAAGAAATTATTTTTATTTTACATTCTCTACCCTTTAAAATATTTTTTTAAGAAAAAAATATCAAATCTAAACTATCCGGATTGAATAGGTTTGGATATTCCGCTTTCTCTCTCTTCTTGGTTTTTCTCCATCTTCTCTCTTGCTCTTCCAGCTTCTCGCCTTGCTCCATCGCCGGCGGCTTGTGTCTTACACACAAGCCGCCGGCGAGCTCCATTTTCTTAGGCTTCGACAAGTCCGAGTGGTAGTTTGGTGTCCGGATCTTGGATCCGTGATTCCGTGTTTTGGAGTCCAGATCTTTGAGCCATGGTCCTCTCCCTCAGAGTTATGTCAGATGTGGCCTTCCCTCGTTCTTGTGGCGAGTCCTCTCCTCTTCTTCTTCAGATCTGATCTGTAGAGGTGAGAGTTATCTGCTTTGTTTTTCCTTTTTTGTGTTTCTGGGTTTCGTGGAGGTGCTTTTGGCTCGGAAATAGCGGATCCGTTAGATCGTGTTCGAATCCTCTTGGTTGGATGGTTTTTTGAGCGTTTTTAGATCTGATTATCACTTGATAATTCAGATCTGCGTTCTTGGGGGCAGATCTAAAGAGGAGTTATTTGGTGTGTGGCCTAGATTACCAGATCTGTTTCAGCAATGGAGCATATATAAGTGTTTTTCAGGACATCATGGGTCTTCTTCCGTCTCAGGTTGGGTTTTCTGTGTTCATTTTCTCAATATGGGGATCTGTATTGAGGACCTGTTCAGCTGCTCTAGTTGCAGCTCTTGCTTATAAGAAGGTGTGCCCGTTTGGGTGGGTCTTACAACCAACACTTTCTTGCTTGTCACTTCCAACCTTGGATACTGAGGAGGCTGCTCTTGTTCATGATTCTACTTCTATGCTTAATTATTTTATGAATGATGGTGATTTGGCTGTTTGGTTTTTGTATTTCTTGTATTTTGTTGGTTTGGATTTGGCTTTAGTTGAATCCATATATTGTAATATGTTTGTTGCTTAATATATATATAGTTTCTGATAAAAAAAAAATAGGTTTGGATAGACATCATGACTGATTCCATAAACAAAGGGATGGTTGGGAGCAAATACTCTATCAAAAAGTCAGCAACACGGCAATCTAAAGCCGCAAACGCGGACGTGAGACGACTTGACTTGTTCATATCTCTGAATCTGAAGAGAAAGCAAGTCTCTACAAATACTGAAGCTGCCATTTTTGAAGACCTTTAATTTGCTTGTTAGAGGACTGATTCTATTTATGTTCAGCTTCACTCTTTCTTTCTTTTCAACTACTCGATATTTTCAGATGCACAAAAACTATTCTTAAAAAAATTATTTTGAGAACAATAGAGGAATCAGAAATCTCTGAAAAATTCTGCTTGTTTCTTCCTGTAGTGTTAGTCGGATTCTTTTTTCAATGGTTAAAAAAACTCAAGAGAACCTAATTCTATGGGGAATATTTTTGGAGGCTATAGCCTATATTGTTGTCATAAAGAACGCCATGTCTGCCACAATAGCTAAAGCCTGGTAGTTTCCTTGAGAAAGACCTTCAACATGTGCAGTTTTATTGACTATAACTTATTTTAAAATAAATAAAGTTGTTGGGTAGACTTAATTGATTGGTTGCCTTTTGTTTTAAAATAAATAAAGTTGTTGGGTAGACTTGACTAATCGCCTTGATCCTCGACAACTTCGTCCCACTTTTGAAATATTTGTGTATGGTCTTTATTACTTTAATCAAGAACCGCCATATCATTACTCAGTAAGGCTGATAAACAAGCACTTGGTTTCAGTTCAGGTTGCTGAAAGCTGAAGGTTGAAGCAATAAACTACAATCACATGACTTTTTGTAGGGAAAACGGACCTAAGAGAAAAAAAGGTTGAAAACAGAAATATAAAAGAAAAAAAAAGAGTAAAAAACTGAAAAGATTATCAGCACAGTACTAACAAAAAATATAACTTTTTTAAAGACAAAAATATGACTTTATTTATTATTGTTTGTGTAAATTACTCTCTCCAATTTGTTATTATTATAAGAGCTAGTTGATTATTTTTTAAATTAAGAGAAATAAATAATCTACTTAATCATAACATATATATTACGTATCATATATTAATTTAAATACCAGATAAATTAATTTAAAAATAACAAATATAAATATTTTAATATAATTGATCTAATTTATTTAATTCATTAAAAAAATCATTCAAAATTTTATGAAATATTGGCCAGGGCAACTTTTTCTTAAACCTGTCCCAGACGTACGATGAAGCAGAGTACTGCAACACGGCACGCCAGCTTCCCAGAAAGAGGAATAAGAGAGACGCGAGCTTCCGAGAAAGAGGAGAGGCTGAAACAAAATATAAACATAGGTGAGTGAGGCATTTGCTCATCTGAGTCTGAAGAACTTGTTTGAAGAGATAGCAAATTCTGAAGCTTCCATTTTTGAGACTTTGCTTTGTGAGAGATATTTCTTTCGATCCAGGTTATTAATCATTTCTTCTCTTTTACTTGTTTTCCCTTCATTTTTCACAGAAAATTTCTGCAATTTTTTTGCTGTTTTCTTCTCCTAGTGGTAGCTATTGATTATATTCAATCTCCTTACTGAGATACTATACTGTCGTAGATCTCCTGATACTCAAACATATGGAATTTTTTAGAATTTAACTTCAATGGTACGGCTGGAATTGAATTCTTTTTGGCTTTTATATATAGATGATAAAAAATTCTTCAAATATTTGCTGTTTTCTTCTCCTTGTCGTACATGTTATAAATCTTAAACATTTGAAATTTTTTATACTTTTACTCCTGAAAAACAAAGGCCCCAAACCTTCAAAGATGTAGATATAGGTGGACTTGATCTATTGACTAAACTCTTCATTTCTTTTGTTCAAAATTTTTAATGAAGTAAACGGCTGATTTCTTTATTTTTATTCGAAAAGCAAAGTGCTTATTCTTTCTTTCTGAATATGACTATGAAGAACTACTAGTTCCATTATTATATAAACACCCCCCTCCCCAAAAAAAAAAGCTCTCTGGCTTAGGGGTTGCGATTTAGGAGGACCGCCAATGAATTTCGCGCTTGCACGCTAGCCTTATGAAAATAGACCTATAGGTTTGACCTTATACATATTTACCTAAATATGCCACCTGAACCCGAACTATTTATTATAGGTAGGCTGGTCTTAAAGTAGAGTAAGCATCTGATTCTAACTAAATAATCTCTTGTAATTATCGAACTCCAGTTAACTAAAATTGTCTCCAGTTTATTGAGAGAGAAGACTATCCATGGCTTATTCTCTGTTTTCATTATCCACTTGCTTGATCCCACCGATCTCCAGTTTACGCAGCATTTTCCTTGAATTCTTACGGTCTTGTGTTTTTACTGAAAAATTCTTGTTGTTTCTTCCTGTAGTGTTATTCAGATTCTTTTTTCAATGGTCAAAACTCAAGCGAACCTAATTCTATGGGGAATATTTTTGGAGGCTATAGTGTGCTGTGTATAAAGAACGCTATGTCTGCCACAATAGCTAAAGCCTGGAAGTTTCCTTGAAAAAGAAAAAAACTAAAGATTAACAATAATACACCTTCAACGCAGTTTTATCGACTATTACTTGTTTTAAAGTAAATAAAGTTGTTGGGTAGACTTGACTAGTTGCCTTTTGTTTTAAAATAAATAAAGTTGTTGGTTAGACTTGACTAGTTTCCTTTTGTTTTAAAATACAGTTGTTGGGTAGACTTGACTAGTTGCCTTGATCCTCGGCAACTTCGTCCCACTTTCGAAATATTTTTGTATGATCTCTTTATTATGTCAATCAAGAACCACCATATCATTTCTCAGTAAGGCGCTGATAAATAAGGACTTAGTTTCAGGTTGCTGAAAGCTGAAGGTTGAAGGAAGAAACTACAATCACATGGACGCAACCCTTTCTTTAGTGCTCATTGAAGCTATATTGATTTTGCTGGCCATAGCAATTTCTAAGGCTATCAGATTAATCTCTCCACTTGATGATAGGTAACATGTTCTATAAATGGTCCCATACTCTTTATTCTGTTGTTCGGTCTGCTGATAGCCTATTATTAATTCATGATTTATTTCCATATGTAGTTGTAAAGATGTTGATTCGATTCCCACGGTTTCTTCTCCTCACATTGTTGCTACTCCTCCTGCAACTAAGTATGATGTCTTTCTTAGCTTTAGAGGGGAAGATACTCGTGACGTTTTCACAAGTTATCTCTATGAAGCACTTTGCAACGTGAACATTCATACTTTTATGGATCACAAGCTCCACAAAGGACAGCATATTGCACCAATTCTTCTGAAAACAATAGAGGAGTCAGAGATATCTTTGATTATTTTCTCTAAAGATTATGCTTCTTCAACATGGTGTATGGATGAGCTGGTTCATATTATGAAATGTAGGGATAAATACGGAAGAATTGTCATCCCAGTTTTCTACCATGTTGATCCCTCAAATATTCGCAAACAGAATGGGAGTTTTGGAGATGGATTTGCTAAGCTTAAGTTTAGATTTAAGCACAACCTTGAAAAAGTGCAGGAGTGGAAAAATGCGTTTATCCAATCAACAAAATTATCTGGGTGGGATTCAAAGAATATCAGGTACCTAGCTTCTACTCATTCTTCAATTATATTTTTCTTTCATTGGGCAATAAACATCATCATTGTTTTATTTTATATTTGTGCTAGGCCTGAATCTAAACTTGTTAAAAAGATTGTCGAAGATATTGTGAGGAAATTGAATACCAAGTCATCATTTTGTGTTGAAGGATTAGTTGGGATTGATAATCACATTCAAAAAATTGAAGAGCTACTACATGAAGCTCGCATTGTAGGAATATGGGGCATGGGTGGTATAGGTAAGACCACTCTTGCTAGAGCTGTATTTCACAAGTTGAAAGAACAATTTGAAGCTTCCTCCTTTGTAGGAAATGTGAGAGAACAACTTACAAGAATTGGATTAGATGAATTACAGAAAAAGTGCCTTGAAGAATTATTAAAAGATGAGGATGTTAAGGCGTACAATTTAAAATCCACTTTTGTGAAAAGTAGGCTTCACCGTAAAAAAATTCTTCTGATATTTGATGATGTCGATAATTCTATAGCAATTGAAGATTTAATTAAAGTATGTGATTGGTTTGGGAAAGGAAGTAGAATTATTATCACATCAAGAGACATGCAAGTGCTTAAGAATACTTTTGCATCAACAACATATCATGTTCCGCAATTGGATTCCCATCAAGCCCTTCATCTCTTTAGTTTGAAAGCTTTTAAGCAAAATGAGCCGTCAAAAAGCTATTTGGAGTTATCAAAGTGGGTAGTGGATTACTGTGGAGGAAATCCATTAGCTCTAATAGTGTTGGGTTGCTTTCTTCATGGTAGAGGAAACGAAGAGTGGGAAAGTGCTAGGAAAAAACTAAATCAAACTCTTCACAAGGACATTTTTATTGTGTTGAAATTGAGTTTTGATGGACTTGATGACACACAGAAGAATATATTTCTCGATCTAGCATTTTTCTTGATCGAAGCACAGAGGATTTCTCTGGAAGATTGTACAAGACGCATATATGATTCTTCTGCACATATTGAGATAAGTGTACTTAGAGAGAGATCCCTCATTTCAGTGAATAAATATGGTGATATTGAGATGCATGCTCTTCTAATGGACATGGGGCTTGAAATTTCTAGGCATCAATTAATATCTAACCCTGAAAAACCCATTCGACTATGGAAGCATGAGGATATTTATCATTTTTTTCCAAAATGACAAGGTAATAATTTATTTTTTATTGTATTATTTATTCTCTTAATATTTTATTCCCTTGTAGTGTGTATTTGTTTTGACCAATTTATTTATTTATTGAAGGATAAAATGACTTGTTTGAATTAAGTGCACAAAAGCGTATTGATCATTTAGATTTTTCTAAAAGAAATATATTTAATTGTTCTATCTGTTGCTATTTGATCCCTTTCTACATAGGAATAATGTTTCCCCATGATTTGATCTCTAGGGCGCCGAGGAAGTCTAATGGTTAGGTAGATATGAGCAAAATAGGGTTATTGTGAGACCTACGTGCGCGCATGCTTTTACAATAATAAAGAAGTTAATGTTATTAGAAGTACAAATTATTTGAAAGTTGAAAACAAATCAAATGTTAACGCGAGGGCTATAACATGGTCTAAATGGTTTCAGGCTTCATATCCATTAAATGACATCAATGTTTGATATCTTTTAATTGGGCCTCTTTCGGCTTTAATTCATGCTTTTCTAATTAAAAGTTTTATCATGCCGTGTGTTTTAAATGGATATTTGCTTTCATAGTTATATTAATTAAAGATCTACTTATGCATGTAGGTAATTAATTTATCTATTTTTCTAAATAGAGATCAGATGTATTTGATTGCAGTACTATTTTCTGGTCACTTTTTAAGGCTATGATAATTGTGTTTCCATTGATTTGCTGTTACTAGGGAATAGAGGCAATTCGATGCTTGTCATGGGACTTGAGCAAGATAAGAAGGAGGACTACATGGAGGACTAGTAATTTTCGAAAGATGCATAATTTAATATTCTTTAAAGTTCACAAGTCTGACGAGAGAAAACCTTCAGAGTTGACTATTTGCGACAATTTGGATTATCTTCCTGAAGAACTGAAGTTCTTTATTTGGGATGAATGTCCATTTCCACACCTGCCATTACATTTTTGCTCTGAGAATCTTGTTACACTTGAAATGCCTAATAGTAATGTCCGACAACTTTGGAATGGAAATCAAGTACGTATCATTTTTGGCATCAAATAATTGGCAATTCAAATATTTGCTTTACTACCTTCAAATTGATGGTTAAATATAGTAGTTGTACTTTTTTGCAAGAAATCCGATTCATCGTCTAAATGCATTGACTTATTACTTTTAAATTTTACATACATATAGTTATGCAATGCTTTGTTTTTTCAGCATTTTCCAAATCTAAAGGAAATCAATGTGTGGGGTTCAAAACATCTAACTGCACTCCCAGATCTCTCTCATACCCCTAAGATTAAAGCAGTGTTTCTTGGGGATTGTCTAAATTTGGCTCAAGTCTATTCTTCAACAGTCCTAGGCAATCTTGCTGATATATATGTAGGATCTAATGATGGGCCAAAGCAAATAAACATTGGGGGAAGTATGAAAGGGACAAGGTCAAGGTTAGTAATGGCATACAATTATTTGGATGTTGACAAGTTGTCATGGAATAAAGTGAGAATGAAGGTGTTGGTATGTGGCGACATCATATGCGGTGTTAGATTCAAACATGTGGAAATGCCATTGGCAGAAAAAGCCGAATTGAGATACCTACTTCCATTTGTGAGGAAAGTTGAATTGTTAGAGGGTCCAATTGAACATGGGCATGCAGATTTCATGCAACATTTTGACTATGATTATGATTATGATTTTGATGATCGCATTGTTGTTAAAATGAAGGTGAGGAGGAGGGGGGGTGATAGAGGAGGAGAAAGGCATGTGGTGGGGCCATTGACAAGAGAAATGATTAATGATCATCATCATCAAACATCAATGGAAGCTAGAGATGGAGAAGAAGAAGAAGAAGAAGAAGAGGATGAGGAGTTTATGAGGAAATTAAGATATTTAGTTGAGTTGTTAGAGGATCCAATTGAGTATGTGCACGTGCATGATTTCAAGCAACATTATGACTGTTACAATGACTCTCATGAAATGATTAATGATCATCATCATCAAACATCAATGGAAGCTAGAGAAGGAGAAGGAGAAGAAGAGGATGAGGAGTTAATGAGGGAATATTATTGTGGTGGTGGTAACAGTAGCAGTGATGCTACAATATTCATAAGAGTTCCAAACAGCATCACTCGGTGGTCATTGTTGAGAAAACTAAAACTGACATTAGGAAAGAGTGATATTATGGTTGAAGATTCATTAATCCTCAATTCACTTTCATCACTCTCTCATGCGTCTTGCAAACCTCTCTTACATCAAACACTCTCCTTCGAAATTCCGCCATCCGCTTTCACTGACACTGATGGTTATCATTTCAAATACTGCTATAATTATTTGATTTTGTTGTCCTTTCATGTTGGTGATTGTGTGTCTCGTTATCTTGATTATGACTTGGTTCTTCAGTATATATATTAGTAATTTTTTTTAATTATCATTTAAATTTTGTAGCTCACAAAAATTGTTATTTATTTATAATGTATACATTGTTAATCTTACTGTGGCATGACATTAACTTCATTGTGTGCGTTACTACTCTCTATGCTTATGACTTATTCGGAAACAAAACAACTAGAGAAACAATTATTTTTTCTTATTAAGCTAGCTATTTCATTGGAATGTAGCGCGCTTATCCAATAATCATCTCCGTCAATTTATGAATATTGAATTCAAATTTTTATCATAATATTTTATAAAATAAAATTTGTTTATGCGGCACATATGAACTGTCCAAATTATAATGATATATTCTATAAGATATTACATTTAAACCCTTCATTTTTATCTTAGGGTAGAGAAGAAATTTTAAAAGGAAAAGGAGGAGGAGGATTGTGAGGGGATTCAAATTCATTATAAAGATTCTCCTACAGACCCAGAGATGACCCAATTTGTAACATTCTAATTTTTATATTAGAATTTAATTATAAATAATAAAGAATTAATCATAATACATGAATTTGTCATATAATTATAAGATAAAAGTTTTTATTTAAAATATGATTTATTAAAAATAAATAATTGAAAATCAAAATATTTATTGTTGTTGTTAATATAAAAAGAGAGGGAAGAGAAGATTAAAATAGATAAATAATAAAAATAAACATTGGGTCCTTTATATTAATTTTTCTTTTAAAGTGATATATATATATATAGGGTTTAATGTTTCTGCTTTTAATGCAGATTTTTTTTTATCTGTCATACTCACATAAAAGTGAGTGGGTCCCACTGATATTTTCTCTTTCTTCTCTTTAAAATGGGACTCATTTATTTTTATATGAGTGTGACAGAGAGAGATATATATATATATATATAGAGAGAGAGAGCATTATGGTGGCAGCACGTTGCTGCCACCTTTCCCTCTTTTTATATATATTAGCGTGTGTAGTGTGTAGGAGTAGCGTGTGACTGTGTGTGTTTTCTTCGGCCAGGGAGTCGGCGAGTCGGTGAGACGGTGAGAAAAGAAAGAAATAAAGAAGAAAAGAAAGATTTAAAAGATATTTTAAGGTATGTTATTTATTTTATAAGATCATTTAAATAGTTGAATTAATTTCTTTTCAAAAATTATTTATGAAAAGTATTCGACACATTTTTCTCTTTTTAATGAAAGTAATATAGTACTGATTAGTGAAAATTTTGGGATTAGAATTATGATAAAGTTTTGAGTTTTGATAATAAATGACTGTATATATCAAAAACATGATTAATAAGTAATTTTAATCGATTTAGATTTATTAGTTAGTAATCGTGGGAATTTAAATTTAATTTTCTATCTAAAAGAATTTAGGTTTGTGCTTTATAAGATATTTCTACCGATTAAATGAGGTTTAAGGTATTTATTTAGATTACTGGAGGTATTATTGTTGATTTAATCGGTTTAGTTTTGTTAAATCTTGAACGGTATAAAATTATGAGTTGGGTTTTGGAATTTAAATTAGATTTTGATATGATTTTGATTATATGAAGATTTGTTAAATAAATTAGGTTATGCTTGTATAAGTTAGAATTAGGTTAATAAATTGAGATTTGTGATAATAGGTCTTTTGTATTTGGATTTATAATTCATTTTTAATTTATTGGAGGTTATATTGAGGATTAGGTGGATTAGATTTGAGGTTTATTAATAAATGAGAATATTTGAATTTTTAGGTGAAACTTTTATTGTAGGAAATTGGGTATTTTGAGGATATTTTGATATTTTGATAAATATAATTAGTGAGAAATAATTTATGAAGGAAGGAATTGAGATTGTAACAACAGTTTGAGGAATAGATAAATTCTCACTTCTTCTAAGAAAATTTAAAATGAGACAATTATAATTTAATTAATTAATTATTATTATATTTGTTGGTATTGTCGTTAATTCTATTAACGTATAATTTATATTTATTTTTAGAGTGGACTTGATCTCTCTCAAGTTTAATTTTTGTGTTAAGAACTAGAGGTAACCACTTTCCACTCATTGTACTTATTTGTATGATGATTTGTGAGTGATTTTTAATCTATGAAAGCTATGTTTTTGACAAGTTGCCTTGTGGGATTTATTTTGGAAAGATTAGTGATATTATATGTTAAGGAAAATGTTCTTTTATGGTTTCTTGAGTTGAAATAATATTGTTATCTTAATGACTATTGTGACGATGTATATTACTGTCATAAATCTGGTTTGGAATTTCATATATTCATGCCAAGATTATGATATTGTGGAGCTATATATGATGGTTGTGGAGTGATGATGAGGGTTATTGTGTATATAATACCACGTGGTATGCCACCACTCGGTGCACAGTGGGTGGCTTGATATTTTCAGGGCCCTTGGTATCACCCTTTTTCCTTTGGCCGGGATAAGGGTCAGCCCTTCAAACAGTGACACCTTTCTCTATTTGAAAGAAAGGGAACCCATGGTCCAATGAGTTATGTAGTCTTTGGTCGGGCTACACTTCATCATTGGAGAGCTTGGTGCTGTTTTGTCACATAGACTAAACCTATTATGTTACAGCCCATGGGTTCAGTCAGCGGTTATAAGGGTGGGGGGTGATAAGGATTGTCAGGGTATCGATCTATTGCTTGGCATGTTATATATGTGATTCATAATATGAAATTTGATATAGAAATTTTATTACAGAATTTGTGCTTTGATAAACTTGTACATTATATGTATTTATGCTTTGCTATTTAAAATGTTCCACTTGGCACCTCACGGGCACATATTAGCATTTATAATGAGGTGGATTGATGATTACAAATATTTTTCAGGTGATAGCTCTCGTGTGGGTCAATTAGGGAAGGCTTCGGAAGCTTAAATTACTTTTGCTAACAGTAGATCTTCCACATTTTTTGTACATGTTGAATTATTGTATATTATCACATTAGGGCTCATTTGGCATACTCTAGTATATATTGGATATTTTGGCAAATTTTGAAGTATTATTTAGTTAAAAAAGTATGGGTCTAGTAAAATCTAAAGCTCAACTGTGTACTAAAACATTTTAATGAATGATTTAAGTAAGTTAATAATTAATAATTGTCCTTTAAAATGGAGGATGTTACACAATTGACTGGGTTGAATCTCACTCATCATTTTTTAACTTGGTTTGCCTCCTTATCAATTAAAAAGAAAATAGTACTCCTTCCGGTCCTAATTATAAGACAACATTGAGTTGGTTTTGGTCCTAATTATAAGACAACATTCTAATAATTGTCAATTTTTTTTTTCCTAAAATACCCCTATTTTATTCTCTCAAGTGTGTTTGATTTTTTGTGAGTATATGTATGTGGACGCGTATACTCTTCCAGTCAACGGAACTTTTAGATATATATGTGTGTGTGTGTATCTATGTATGTATATATGTGTGTGCCTACACACAAATATCTATAGACACTATAGACACACATACATATGTGTGTGTCTACATATATGTATGTATGTATGTATATATGTGTGTGTCTACACACATATATTTTGTGTGTGTGCGCGCGCACATATATGTGTGTGTCTACATATATGTATGTATATATGTGTGTGTGTGTGTGTCTACACATATATATTTTATGTGTGTGTGTGCGCACACAAATATATATATATAGTCACACACACACATATATATGTGTGTGTGGGTGTGTGTGTACTGTGTGTGTGTACATATATGTATATTTGTGTGTACAAATATAAACACACACATATATACATGTATATCTTTGTGTGTGTGTGCCTATATGTGTCTGCCGATATATGTACACACACATATATATGTGTGTGTGTGTGTATCTATACATACACACATATATATGTATATATAGTAAGACCAATTTTAATTAAATAGCATGTAGAAAAAAAAAAAATAGGTTGGAGAGGCATGTGGTAGGAGCTATTGATTTACTTTCATTTAGGTCATTTTAAATTTATATAAGGACATTTTAGGAAAATGAGTAAAATTAACTAATTTAACTTCTTTCCTTAATCTCCCGAAAATCGGTTAAATATGTCCTATAATTAGGACCGGAGGGAGTACCAAACAAGCAAAGACACAAACTATTATACTCCTCCGGTTTACAATATAAGATATATTTGAAGAGTTCATTTTATTCCTAAATATAAGATATAGTTTTTATTTTTGTCAAAGTTTTTTTAGTTTATTCCTATTGATGCTCCTTTGAATATAATCAAGGAGGAGAGGGAATAAGAGAATTAAGGAATATGACTAGTGCATTTTAAAAAATATATGTCACACTAACTAACTTAACTAATCCTCTTAATCTAATTAAATTAGATAAGTGTGTCTTATATTAAAGATTGGATTTGAAGGGGTAGTACACAAATAATTGGTGGACCCTCCAGATTGTAATTTTTCCCAAATTATGAAGGAACACGGCAATCCACCAAAGCCACAAACGCGCGACGACTTCACCTGAATTGACTTCACTTGTTCATATCTCTGAATCCGAAGAGATTGACTTCACTTGTTCATATCTCTGAATCTGAAGAGAAAGCAATTAAGTCTGCAAATTCTAAAGCTGCCATTTCTGAGACCTATTTCTTTCAATGGCTTCCCACCACATGGATGCAGGTTATTTCTTCTCTGTAATTTGCTTTCTCCAATAAATCCCTCATCATTCTCCTGTTTTGCCAAATGATTTGTTTTCTTTTTCTCCTACTGCTAGCTGTTGATTCAGTCTCCTCCATAGCTACTTACTGTCGTGCATCTAATAAAACTTCAACATTTGAAATTTTTTATACTTCTTCAGAAAACAGAGCCCCAGAACCATATGAGATAATGGGTGGAATTGAATTTATCTATTCACTTAACTCTTCCTTTATTTTATTCGTTTTTTTTAATGGTCAAAATATAGTTTTAGTCTTTTAAGTTTTACTGAGTTATAATTTTGGTCCCCTAATTTTAAAGTATATTTTTTGTTCTATATTTTTAATACTGTTAATGATACTAACGGAAAATGTTGACGCAGCAAACTCAAGTTATGACCTGCAGCTGAAAAAGCATATTCAAATTTTAATTTTTGTTAATATAATATATTTAGGTTATTAAACTAAAATAAGCTAACAAGATAGATGTTTTGATATTTATATTATTAAACTAATTTTTTAATACAATTGAGGTTTTGATATTGACTTTTCATTATATTTTTGGATATTTTTCAATGTACAAATATTTCAAAATTTTATATTAATAGCATTTAATTACACTGTTGTCATTTAAGTTTACATAGTCATCACTTGAGTGTGTTCTGTCATTGTTTTTCGTTAGCAACATTAACAGTGTTAGAATTATATAACCAAAATTATACTTTTTTAAGGTTAAGAGGCTAAAAGTATACTTCATATAAACTTTGTAACATCTCATTTTCAAGAGCAGTATAATTTTTTTTCATTAAAACATCATAGTAGAGCATCGAAGCAAGAGAGTAACTGATACTTATATTCAAAATGCCAACTGGCTATTTCAGTAACGGTACATTGATCTGAGTGTTTAACGTAAACATAACTACATAACAACAGAAAGTCTTCAGCTGCTTCTCTATGCGTGCTGCTTGTCTTTATCCTCGGTCCTCGGTCCTTCCGACCCTGAAGCTAAGTTAAGAGCTGAGGTCCGCACCGGACCTCAGGTAACGGTTAACCTCATGTTTACATACAATATATGGACTACGGGCATTCACAACATAAAAAAAATAAGAGCACTCAACCAAAAGTACAACAAGCCTATCCCATAAGCATATAAGATGTGTGGTCCTTAGCAAACGTACCTCAATAGCACATAAGATGTGTGGCCCTTAGCAAACGTATCTCAATAGCAAATAAAATGTGTGGCCCTTAGCAATATCACATAAGTCCCCTGGCATATGTGTGGCCCTTAGCAAGCGTAAACATATCAACAGTACATAAACATACCCCAAAGCTATCAGCTACCACATATAAGCATACCAGACACATAGCATATATACGCATACAATAATCATCAGAGTTAATGTTACGGTACGCGAACGTACCTTCGTTGATGATTACGATACGTCTGTCGGTTAGGAACGTGATTACAGATATCCTATAAGGATAATAGCGTATTCATTAATGATCAATCATCATAACGGACATTTTAGTCGCAAATTACCATTTTACCCCTGACCTCACTAATCGGCGAAATTTCGCCAGAACTTCGTTACTTTGACTCTAATCTTCCAAAATTTTGCTATAACTCTTTCTCCATCATATTTTCAAAACAAATATCATATCTAACCCTAAAACATGATATCTACAATATATTGGAATATTAAAGATCAAAACAACATCTACCTTAGAATTTCAAGAACTACCGAACTAAAACTAAGAACCGAAGAACTTACCCAGAGCTTTGCTACTTCTTCAAAATCTCCTCCTTCTCTCTAAACTCTCTCTCTATTTCGAAATATGCAAGGGAAATTGGTGAAGAATGAAGAGCAAATGGAAGGGCTATTTATAGCCAAATAAATGCACTATTCATCACCTTTTTCTTCTTGATTCCTAGCCCTTGGATTTAGGGTTTTGAGATGCTTCAATATCCACCATCCAATCCACCTCCTTACCTCATTCTTCAAGACCATGATGTCATGCCAATGATGTCATCCCATGTGCTAAATGGATTTACTCGGTAAAATCCCCTGTTCGGTGTTCTAATCGCGTAATCTTAACTAATCTCAAAAATTCAATGACGTAGTCTTGAAGGTCTATTCTTCCCCTTTAGAAATATCTGAGTTAACAAAATTTTTGATCCCATTAAGGGTATTTCCTAGCCTGCTGAGCATTTTAGGTCAAACCTCGTCGGTTAGGAAAATGACTTCCGGTAACATCAACTTCGGGACAAAAATTCACTGATTCATAATATGTCCAGTTGTTTTCTCCTTAATCCAAGGATTTCAGGGTAGGATTTAATTTCTATCGGTTCTCATTTGTCCTATTTGCTTTTTCCACAAATATCTCATTTTATATTATTATTTTATTAACAAATATCATGATATTTCTTTTATATCATTATTTAATTGCCACTTGCATAAAAATCTCTATTTCCTCTCTAATATTTTCCATTATTTCGGCTGCCCCCTTTTTTTTATGTTTTTCATTTATTTTTTAATTAATCTATATTACATTTTAATTATCTCATATAATTAACAAAATTCCCCCATTGGTCGACACATAAATACTTGGATATCTCTTTAAGCTTATGCTTTAAATAATTAGCCAATAATTATTTATTTAATCACTTTCTAATTGTTGACAATTTTCTTAATTAGAATTAATTGTTTTCTCACAACTATTGCACTGACATTGATAATTTATGCCCCATGCATTATATTAAAAATCATTGGGTCAGTTAGGGTTTCCAAAATAATATTAAATCTTGCCTTATTATTTTCCAAGGAAAGTAAATCCCAAAAATTAACTAAATTAGAGACAACATACTTTCCTATTTTTAATAAATATTTTTTTGCCTCTTAGGATTTATCATAATATTCTCAGGGCATTTTATGGCCCATAATTGCATTTAGGGCTTTTCAGTTCTTTACTTTCTTTAATTTTAATAGAAATGCCCTAGAAAAATAACATAATTACAACATAGGTTTTGAGACCACATATTCACCTATTCCCAATAGGTATTATTTAAATTATGATACTTATCATAAGTGCGATTTTTAGGGTATTACATTTCTCCCACCGTTAAATAAAATTTCGCCCTCGAAATTTGCTCCACCCTAACTAGGCTTTGTACTACACTCCGGACCTTATGCTCTGGCCTGACTACAACGATCTTGTCATGTCGTACTTTGACATATAGTGTTTCCGTGGTGCCCATACACCGCGTCAACACCAGATATCATAAATGTCTCCATGGCACCCATACACCATGGCTACACGAGATACCTCAAATGTCTCCATGGGGCCCATACACCATGGCTAAACGAGATACCTTAAATGTCTCCATGGCGCCCATACACCATGGCAACATAAGACACCTCATACTCAATGGCACGGTCGCGGTTGGATTTGTAATAACTAAGAAACATGGAACACGTCATGTAGGTGGTTCACGTAATCATATAATTTAGCCTAGAGAAGATTTTCTACTAAGAGAGATAGTACCTTGGACCATCTCTGGGAGTTCTCTGTCCACTGTATCAGTTAGTGCGCACATTCGACCTGGGTTCTGTGGCCTTAACTCCGTAGCTTTCTCAGGACAGTCTGCGATAAAGTGTCCTGGCTTCCGACATCTGTAGCAAACCCGTCTTATATAACAGTCAACACCAGGATGGTATTTCCCGCATTTGGACATGATCGGGTCTCCGACATTCGTGAGTTGTTCTGTTGCCCAGTCTGGAATGGCATCTTGCTTTCTCTTTGGGAGTTATCCCATGGTGCCTCCCTCCCTCTTCCGCGAGGAATTTCCACGGCTGACCTCGCCACGACCCGCACTGCTACTGTTGTAACTCCGGGATTTACGCAACTCCTTTAGGTTACGCTCAATTAGCCGGCATGATTCTACCGCTTGAATCAGTTTTGAAAATCGTTGAGACACCAGCCTTTCCCTAATCTCGTACTTTAGCCCGTATATCAGTATGTTCGCCATATTGCTTTCATCATCATTTCGCCTCAGGTGTGATGAATGTAATACCCCGAAATTTGAATTAGGGAATTTAAGGGCCAAAGTGCCAAAATGAGCAAAATACCCCTGGGAGGAGTAAATAACTTAGGGAAAAAGGTGAATATGAGGTTTCAAACACCTTGTATTGAGTTTACCTTATTGTTAAGGTAATTTCTCTTGAAATTGGATAATTTGCAATTAGGTCCCTAAAACGTTTGGGAATTTGCAAATAGGTCCCTAAATACATTGTGGGTTATAAATACCCTGTGAAAGCTATAAAAGAAGCAAGTAAAAATCTATTTAAAATAGGGAAGGATATTGTCCCTAATTTAGGTAATTTATTAAGTTACAAACTTGGAGAAATTGTAGAAGAATACTCAAAAAGTAAGGAAATGACCATAATACCCTTGCGATTATGGAAAATGCGAATAATGCAGAATGCATGAAAAATCTCATGTTAAAGTAAAGTTTAAGAGGTAATGTGGTATTCTAATTAAGAAAATTACTAAGCAGTGATAATCGAGTGATTAAGTATTTATTAGCAAATTACTTAAGCACAAGTATAGAAAATTCGGAGATAATTATGTAAAGCTCCAAAATTAGTGATAAATGGCTAAAAATTAGCATAAATATATTGGTTAATTAATTGGAAAATTTGAAGGAAAAAGGATGAGTTTAGGTATTTTTAAGCCTAAATACAAGAATTGACCAATAGGAAAATGTTGTAAGAGATTATGTAAAAATAATTATTTAATTAATTAAATAATTAATTAAAAAGAAAGTGCAGAAAATAAAATAAAAAAACGAATAAATAAATAAATAAATAAGAAATAAAAATAGAAAACTTAGTTGATAAGTTAAGTTTATTATTTTATTAATATAATTAATTAAAGTAAAATTATGTGAATAGTAAAATGGGAAATAGGAAACGGATCCTATCTAGAGATCTAGGAATGGGATTCCCAAAGTCAAGGTAAAATATTAATCAGGGGTTTTTATTTTCCGTTAAACTCTCCCTAAGTTAATTCTCAAGTCAATAGGACTTTTCCTAATAAGACGAAATAGGGAAATTACGAAAAAGGGCAGATAGCCGTGTTGGAAGTAAAGACTTCAAAATTAGAGTTGTGACAACTGAGAAAGAATTGGGAATTTTTATGGACATATTTGAAATCAGTGCATCTATGTCTATAAGCTGGAACTTCCGGATTTTCGTTTCGAAACCGGACGCGTTTGGACACGTTTTTCGAGAAAGACTCAACTGGACTGTTGGAGCCCTATAAGGAATCAAAATATAGGTTAACTTGGACATTTCTACTAAGTGAGAATATGTTTTCAAAGTTGTAAATCCATAATTTTGAGATTTCTCCAAAATTACGCGAATCGGGTGCCGATCGGGAAATTCATCCGGTAGCTTCTGGAAGGTGACACTTGGCCACCTCCCATTGGCCAAACCCTTGACTTTTGGGGCATGTTGAAGTCGGCCAAGGTGATAAGAAAGAGTGAAAAACTTGTTGAAAAAGTTGTCTTGGACGGTCCAGGATCGATTCTCACAAAATTGATCCAACTACCAAATCCTACCTCCTTTTCTATAAATACCCCTCCCTCCTCTTCATTTTTCACACCATTTCCTTTGTGAAATCCGAAATCTAGAGAGAGGATTAGAGAGAGAAGCTCGGGGGAAAAAACAAGCTCTGGGTAAGTTTTTCGGTACCGAGCTTTAAGCTTTCGTAGTTCTTTCAGTTGTTAGTAAAGCTAGAGTAGTCTTTATTTTTATGATTAGATATCATATGATAGGACTATTTTAGTCAATATTTTCGAAAATCATGATGGCGTCGAAGTTCTGGCAAAATTTTGGGAAGAAAATAGCCTATGTAGCGGAAGCGCTGGCGAAATTCCGCCAAGTAGGGGTATAGGGGCAAAATGGTAATTTTTACCTAAAATGCCAGTCGTAATGCCAAATCACTAATAAAAGTGATATTACTCTTATAGGACATCAGAAACCTAGATCTGCTGTCGTTACGCTTTGTCCGACGTGCCATTGTCAAACGTTTATTGTTTAGTCAAGAAATACTAATTTCGCTAGACGTCTTGTTCACGATCAACGAAGGTACGTCCGCGTACTGTAACACTAATCTGATGTTTATGGTATGCATATATGTGCTATGTGTATTGTTATGGTATGTTTATTGAACGCAAATATGTTAGAACAGTTTGGTGCCGAAGGCAAGGCTAGTCTATGTGGGTCAGCCAATCAGTCGCCGTGAACTCGGTGAGGCCCCCATGATAGACACTTACCTGGTCATTCTGTTCAATTAATGGAGGTACGTTCGCGTACTGTAACACTAATCTGATGTCTATGGTATGCATGTATGTGCTAGGTGTATTGTATGTGTTAGCTTATAGCTCTGTGGTATGTCTATGTGCTGTTGATATGTTTACGTTTGCTATGGGCGATATATCTGCATGCTATTGGGTGATATATGTATACATGCTATTGGGCGATATATGTATGCATGCTCTTGGGCGATGAGTGCACATATACTGTTGTTGATATGATTGTCTGTGGTCCATATGTTGTGTCTGTCCCGAGGACCGAGGACCGAGGAGAGAGACAAGCGGCTCGCGTAGATGTTCGGTGAAGACTTCCTTTCGATGTTTCGGCGGAAGCCTTCTTTTGATATTATCTGTTTTTGAAATACTCGGTTATTGTACCGTAGTTGTAACCAGCCAGACTTACGGTAGTTTATAAATATATATCAGTTACTCTTCCGCTCAAATGCTCTACTCTGATGTTTTCAAATGATGTTTGTTTGAAATAAAAAAATTTATACTGCTTGTGAAAAGTCGGGTTGTTACAATGAATATCGTGAAAGGTTGGTAAACCGGGCAAAGTAGTCATCGAAGGTCTCCTCGTGACCTTGTCGGATGTGGAGGAATTCTGACTCCTTGGTCACTTGTACAGAGGGAGGAAAGTACTGTTCGTTGAACTTCTCCAGAAACTTCTCCCAAGTAACAGGACAATAGCGCGCTCATAGTGTTGTTGCCATAACTTTCCACCAACGGCTTGCATCTCCTTCTAGCTTGTATATCGCCAACTGAGCTTTGCGATTTTCTGGGCACTCCATCACCTCAATGATCTTTTCCTGCTCCATCAACCAATCCTCTGCCGCGTCCAGCTTACCTTGGAAAGCTGGAGGTTTTAGCTTACAGAACTGAGTAACCCAATACTGTGAAGTGTTGGCATCTCTGGGTGGTCGAGGTAGGTTCACCACTGCTCTCCCATGTCTTGGTGGTGACTGGGATCTTTCTGACCCCTCAGCTTCCTCGGTTTGTCTATCATCTCCTTCACTCTCTTCCTCATTCTCAGATTGTTCTTCCTCCTCGTGTCTTGCTTGCCTCTCAGCTTGCCTTTCTGCACGAAGTTCCTCTATCATTTCTCTTTGTTCATCCATCATCTCTCTTTGTTCACGTACTACAGCCATTGCCTCTTGCCAGGCAATCTGTTGGTTTGGTTCTTGAACTGGCTGTTCAGGATCTACTACTGGTACTGGAATCATTTGAGGTTGTCTACCTCGCCCTCTGCCTCGACCCCTGCGTCGGCCTCTGCCTTGGCCTCTAGGAGCTCTGGCTCCTCTTAAATTTGCCATGTCTCGTTCTTTTTACTTTAATAAGGGAAAATGTTAGAGATACAAGGAAGACAACGATTAGTATATCACAGACTCTATCGCACTTAATATTTACTCGGCACATAGACTTTATCGCACTTAGTGTTTATACTGCAAACGAACAGGCACCCGCAATATTTCCTTCGTCAAAATCCCGTTGGATCTTTACACTCAAAAACGGGTACAAGGAAAATGATGAAAAGTGGATCTGATCCAGTCTCCAGAAGGGTACGGAAATACGTAATGGTTCCTCTGATAGAAGTTCTTAACATGGGTCAAATACCGCATGTATTTATCTTTGTTGGTCTCAGAATTTTGTCTGGCGTGACCCAGCTCCACATATTAGCTCTGTGCTAGGATGGAATTACCGTCCAGTACAAACTGGAGGTTATCAGAATTATCAGAATTATCAGAGTTCTCAGGGTTATCAGGATTATCAAGGTTATCAGAGACTGATATCGATATAAGTACAAATGATGGATATACCAGCTCTGGGTTAGAGTGATGTACTGACAGAGGGTGGTACACCAGTTCAGGATGGTATACCGGTTCAGACTGGTATACCGAAGTAAGGTGGTACTCCGACCTAGGCTTATATCAGTACTCATTTTCAAAACATGCTTTTTAAAAAGGCGTAGAGCCTAACTCCGTTACTCAAACCAATTGGCCAGGTAGGTGTCTATCATGGGAGCCTAACCGAGTTCACGGTGACTTATTGGCTTACCCACATAAACTAGCCTTGCCTTCGGCACCAAATGGTTTTGGAATAACTTAGTCAGATCTATGCCAGGACAACTGCTCTGATACCATAAGTGTAACATCCCATTTTCAAAAGCAGTATAATTTTTTTCTTTCATTAAAACATCAGAGTAGAGCATCGAAGCAAGAGAGTAACTGATACTTATATTCAAAATGCCAACTGGCTATTTCAGTAACGGTACATTGATCTGAGTGTTTAACGTAAACATAACTACATAACAACAGAAAGTCTTCAGCTGCTTCTCTATGCGTGCTGCTTGTCTTTATCCTCGGTCCTCGGTCCTTCCGACCCTGAAGCTAAGTTAAGAGCTGAGGTCCGCACCGGACCTCAGGTAACGATTAACCTCATGTTTGCATACAATATATGGACTACGGGCATTCACAACATAAACAGAATAAGAGCACTCAACCAAAATTACAACAAGCGTATCCCATAAGCACATAAGATGTGTGGCCCTTAGCAAATGTATCTCAATAGCATATAAAATGTGTGGCCCTTAGCAATATCACATAAGTCCCCTGACAAATGTGTGGCCCTTAGAAAACGTACCTCATCAGCACATAAGCCCCCTGGCATATGTGTGGCCCTTAGCAAGCGTAAACATATCAACAATACATAAACTACCACAGAGCTATCAGCTACCACATATAAGCAAACCATATACATAGCACATATACGCATACAATAATCATCAGAGTTAGTGTTACGGTACGCGAACGTACCTTCGTTGACGATTACGATACGTCTGTCGGTTAGGAACGTGATTATAGATATCCTATAAGGATAATAGCGTATTCATTAATGATCAATCATCATAACGGACATTTTAGTCCCAAATTACCATTTTACCCCTGACCTCACTAATTGGCGAAATTTCGCCAGAACTTCGTTACTTTGACTCTAATCTTCCAAAATTTTGCTATAACTCTTTCTCCATCATATTTTCAAAACAAATATCATATCTAACCCTAAAACATGATATCTACAATATATTGAAATATTAAAGATCAAACAACATCTACCTTAGAACTTCAAGAACTACCGAACTAAAACTAAGAACCGAAGAACTTACCCAGAGCTTTGCTACTTCTTCAAAAGCTCCTCCTTCTCTCTAAACTCTCTCTCTATTTCGAAATATGCAAGGGAAATTGGTGAAGAATGAAGAGCAAATGGAAAGGCTATTTATAGCCAAATAAATGCACTATTCATCACCTTTTTCTTCTTGATTCCTAGCCCTTGGATTTAGGGTTTTGAGATGCTTCAATCTCCACGATCCAATCCACCTCCTTACCTCATTCTTCAAGACCATGATGTCATGCCAATGATGTCATCCCATGTGCTAAATGGATTTACCCAGTAAAATCCCCTGTTCGGTGTTCTAATCGTATGATCTTAACTAATCTCAAAAATTCAACGACGTAGTCTTGAAGGTCTATTCTTCCCCTTTAGAAATATCTGAGTTAACAAAATTTTTGATCCCATTAAGGGTATTTCCTAGCCTGCTGATCATTTTAGGACAAACCCCGTCGGTTACGGAAATGACTTCCGGTAACATCAACTTCGGGACAAAAATTCACTGATTCATAATATGTCTAGTTGTTTTCTCCTTAATCCAAGTATTTCAGGGTAGAATTTAATTTCTATCGGTTCTCTTTTATCCTATATGCTTTTTCCAAAAATATCTCATTTTATATTATTATTTTATTAACAAATATCATCATATTTCTTTTATATCATTATTTAATTGCCACTTGCATAAAAATCTCTATTTTCTCTCTAATATTTTCCATTATTTCAGATGCCCCCTTTTGTTTATGTTTTTCATTTATTTTTTAATTAATCTATATTACATTTTAATTATCTCATATAATTAACAAAATTCCCCCATTGGTCCACACATAATTACTTGGATATCTCTTTAAGCTTAGGCTTTAAATAATTAGCCAATAATTATTTATTTAATCACTTTCTAATTGTTGACAATTTTCTTAATTAGAATTAATTGTTTTCTCACAACTATTGCACTGACATTGATAATTTATGCCCCATGCATTATATTAAAAATCATTGGGTCAGTTAGGGTTTCCAAAATAATATTAAATCTTGCCTTCTTATTTTCCAAGGAAAATAAATCCCAAAAATTAACTAAATTAGAGAACACATACTTTCCTATTTTTAATAAATATTTTATTGGCTCTTAGGATTTATCATAATATTCTCAGGGTATTTTATGGCCCATAATTGCATTTAGGGCTTTTCAGTTCTTTATTTTCTTTAATTTTAATAGAAATTCTCTAGAAAAATAACATAATTACATCATAGGTTTTGAGACCACATATTCACCTATTCCCAATAGGTATTATTTACTAAATTATGATACTTATCATAAGTGCGATTTTGAGGGTATTAGAAACTTAAAGAATTAAAAGTGTACTTTTGACTTTTTTAATTCTTTCTTTGTGTTATTGAAATTTTCTTAATGTACTAAAGGGCCGATTTAATTATTTTATTAAGAAAGCAAAGTGCATGCTCTTTTCTTTCACCTTAATCACTCCCCAACAGGACTCTAAAGCTCAGATACATCAGCAATAACAATTTCGTTTATATATAGGGATGTTATCATCATTATTTAACTTTCACTCCTTACTTTAATTTCCATTCTATTTATTTTCAGCTTCAATCATATTTTTGATCTTAACGACTTCTTGTTCACTAAAGTTACTATGAAGCTATTGGTATCTGATGATGGAAGTGTTATCACTGATTTTAAATTTAAACTTTTGTTCATGCCATTTGAAGAGATGTTAGAGTGCAGGGACTTGGCGTTTTTACTTCCTTTTGTTAGGATTGTTCATTGGTCAGAAAGTCCAATTGAGTTTGGGAATTTCAAGCAATATTTTGATTGTGGTCATTACTATGACTCCTACTTCTTTGGTGAGAGGATCCAAATAAAAATGAAAGAAGTGGGAGTGGAAAAGAAAGCACAAAGCGGCGTTGTCTGGGCACTAATTGTAAGAGGTGATGTGGTTGATGAATATTATGAAGAAGAAGAAGAGGAATGTTGCAGCAACAACTTTAAGAATTATACACTAACAAGAGTGCCAAACTACATCGCTCGCTGGTCATTGTTGACACAAGTGTCACTAATGAAGAGTGATATTATTGGAAGTTGAGATTTGAGCATTCCTCAAGTTTGGATTTTGAGGTCACTTGCAGGATCTGCGGGTTGTGAAGGGCTTCAAACTTTGAAGGATAAACTGTGTTTGGATGTTCCAACAAGAGATTGGTGTGACCGTGACTTTTGTGTATCGTATGTTCATTCCCCTGAATGGCTTAGAGACATGGCCATAGGTGCTCTAGCACTCTTTGTTTTTGGGACTGACATTGTCTTTTGATGGCTTTTATTCTGCTCTTATTTTCAGTAGTGAATAATAATTTTAAAAATATCTGAATAAAAAATTTAAGAATAACAAAAGTAATTTGATCATTTTGAGAAACAATTTGTACAACTTTTAATATCTTTTTGTTTTAATTTTGGGTGAAGAGTCATCTAACATCTATCAAGTGTGTTGTTGTGGGCTAGACCATTGTAACCCCCCAAACAAAAAAAAGAAAAGAAAAGAAAAGAAAAAATGTGGTGGCTTATTTTTTATTTTTTGCTAAGCACTAATATCCTTATATTGGAGCAAGTCCTATTCGAGACATTGTCGGATATTAAATGTGGACACCTCTTCCAGCAGATGTTTGAACTTTGCTTCGTTACCTTATGAGGAACTAGTCCTTTCACTAGACTTAAATTCTGTTGGTTCAAAGCTTGGCTTATAATAAATAATGAACTGATATTTTTGCCAACAACAAATGAATTAAATCAAATGATTATAATTTACATGTGCAAACTACAATGCGTTATGCCTTGTAAAAAAACCTTTTAAAGTCTAAAATATAAAGTGTTGCGTAAAAGTAACTAACGATTTTTTTTTTTTTTTTTAAGTTCTCATCAGAATTTAATAAATGATCCCGTAAATTGCTTATGTTTCTTTCATTAAGGAAGGTGTAATTCATATTTTTGGATTATTTTTGAAAAATTTAACAATATAATGAACCTTTTCTAAGATGCATGAAAATGTTAAAAACAATTTAAAATAATAAGGGTGTGACGACTGAGGGTGTACAGCAAAATCGAAGTGGTGAGTACTGTTATGTTCTTATTATTAATTTTTATTCTGTTATTATGATAGATTCTATCTTTGGTACGAAGAATATTATAGACAAAATCCAATCAAGAACTTTGCTTCAGAAGGATTAAGTTGTTCTCTAGTTTCATGGAAGCAATTGAAAACTACAATAATAAACTCATCACATTAGATAAGGAGGCCAACATAAAGCATACTTCCAAGTGGAATTCACATTGGGTGCTTCTTTATTAGGTGCTTTTCCCTCTAATTAGAGGAATTAGACATTTTTATTTCATTTTTTTATATATTCTATTTATTGATGTAACATCCCATTTTCAAAAGTGAAATAATTTAAAATCATCAGAGTAGAGCATTGGAGCAAGAGAGTAACTGATACTTATATTCAAAATGCCGTAAGTTTGGCTAATTACAGTAATGATACATTATTCCAAACGTAACTACATAAACAGAAGAAGTCTTCAGCCGCGTCTCTATGCGTGCTGCTTGTCTTTATCCTCGGTCCTCGGTCCTCACGACCCTGAAGCTATGTTAAGAGTTGAGGTCCGACGCACACCGGACCTCAGGTAACGGTTAACCTCATGTTTATATATACAATATACGAGTTACAGCTATTCACAACATAGATAGTATATGAGCATACAAACAAGCGTATCCCAACAGCACATAAGGCCCCTGGCAGATATGTCACACCTAGCATACGTTTCACACCAAGCATTTCACACCTAGCATACGTATCCCAATACCCAGCAGGTATAATCATAACAACAGTACATGAACATACCACAGAGCTATCAGCTACCTCATACAAGCATACCATACACATAGCACATATACGCATACAATAACCATCAGAGTTAGTGTTACAGTACGCGAACGTACCTTCGTTGACGGAATTTCGGTACGACTGTTGATCAGAGCGGAATCACAAATATCCTATAAGGATAATAACGTTTCTATTAATGATCAACATCATAACAGTCATTTTAGTCACAAATGACCATTTTACCCCTGACTTTACTAATTGGCGGAATTTCGCCAGAGCTTCGCTACTTTGACTCTAATCTTTCAAAATTTTGCCATATCTCTTTCTCCAACATATTTTCGAAATAAATATCATATTTAACCATAAAACATGATATCAACAATATATTGGAAGATTAAAGATCAAAACAACATCTACCCTAGAACTTCAAGAACTACCGAACTAAAACTAGAACTTGAAACTAGGGACCGAAGAAATTACCCAGAGCTTTGCTACTTTTCCTCCAAAGCTCCTCCTTCTCTCTTCTCTCTAGGATTTTCTAATTGCCTATGAGATTTTGGTGTGAAATTTCAAGAGAAGTTGAAGGCTATTTATAGAGAAATTTTTGGTAAACTTGTAATTCCTTCAAACTTTTCTCTCCTTCAATCTTGACCATTGGATCAAGACTTAGTGAAGAAGTCTTGATCTCAACCATCCAATCCACCTCCTTACCTCATTCTTCAAAACCATGAGGTCATGCACATGATGTCACTTATGTGCTTTATGAGTTTCTACCGATAAAGTCCCCTGTTCGGTGTTCTAATCGCGTAATCCTAAATAATCTCAAAAATTCATTAACGTAGTCTTGGAGGTCTATCCTTCCTCTTGAGAAATATTTGGGTTAACAAAATTTATGATCCTATTAAGGGTATTTCCTAGCCTGTTAACCATTTAGGATAAACGCCGTCGGTTACGGAAATGACTTCGGGTAACACCAACTTCGGGACAAAAATTCACTTGTTCATAATATGTCCAGATGTTTTCTACTTAATCCATGGATTTCAAGATAGGATTTAATTTCTATCGGTTCTCATTCATCCCATTTGCTTTTTCAACAAATATCACAAATATCTCTTCTTCTTTTCAAATATCTTCAACTCTTTTCACACACACATACCCCTTTTCACACACACATCTTTTTCTCTTCTTTTTCTCTCTCATTTTCGAAATTGAAGGCTACTTCTTGGCCAAATTTGTGTTTTCTCCACTTGCAAATTATCCCATGTTCATGTGTTCCCATTGGCTAGTGTTTTCTTGTTGGCTTTTCTACATAATTTCACTAAGTTTTCTTCTTCTTTTCCCCTTCCAATTTTTGAAATTCATGGCATATTTTTGGCCAAGGAATATGCTTTCCACTTGCAAAAATATCCATGGTATGATGCTCCCATTGGTTGGTTCATTTTGTCATGGATTAAGGTTTGATTTATTTGAACCATTAGATTAGCTTCATGAGATTAAATCTTGGCCATTGGACCTAATTACAATTGTTGACTTTTCAACATGGATTAACAAAGGTTAATTAATCCATTAATGGTCACTAATCTTCAATTAGGGTTTATACATAATTAACTTGGAATATCACCTTTATTCATGTCTAAATAATTAGCAATTAATTACTTATTTAATCACTTACTAATTGTTGATAATTTTCTTAATTAGGATTAATCATTTTCTCACAACTATTTTACTGACATTAATAATTTATGCTCCATGTATTATTTTAAAAATCATGGGGCAACTTATGTTCCCCAAAATAATATTAAATTTCGCCTCATTATTTTCCAAGGAAAATAATCTCATAAATTATCTAAATTAGAGATAACATACTTTCCTATTTTTAATAAATATTTAATTGTCTCAAAGGATTTATCATAATATTCTCAGGGTATTTTATGACTCAATAATTCACTTAGGGATTTTTAGCACTTTATCTCCTCTAATTTTAATAGAAATTTCCCTAGTAACAAAGTAATTGCTCTTCAAAATTTGAGACCACATATTCACCTATTTCTAATAGGTATTATTTACAGGATATTGGGGTTACAAGAAAAATATTTCTTAATGCAGGACTGAAAATTAATTAATTTGGGATATTGGGTGCAAAAAAAATTTTAGGATCCAGCATATAATCTAATCTAAATAAATAGAATATATAAAAAATTTTAAAAAAATAAAAAAATGTCTAATCCCTCTAATTAAAGGGAAAAACACCTAATGTGAACCCAGGTGCTGCCCCCCATGATGTCCCCAATTTTCTCCCACTTTACAAGTGTTTTTTTTTTTTCTTGTTTCTTTGGGTGATTAGATTCTACATGAAATGAGTAATATTTTGGTATCTTATGTGTAATACCCGAATAATTATTTATCTTAAATATTATATTGTGATAAATAATACCTATTCTAAATAGGTGAATATGTGGTCTCAAATTTTGTAGTGTATTTACTTTGTTTTCTAGGGAAATTTCTCTTGGAATTAGAATGAACAAAGAGCTAGCCAAAATCCCTAAATACATTTATGGATCATAAAGTACCCTGAGATTATTATAATATGTCTTAAGAGGCAGTTAAATACCTATTAAAAATAGGAAAGTATGTTGTCTCTAATTTTAGTAATTTATTAGATTATTTTCCTTGGAATTTAAAGAGGCTAAAACCTAATTTTATTTTGGGGAACATAAGTTGCCCTATGATTTTTAAATTAATGCATGAAGCATAAATGACCAAAGTAAACTCAAAAGTTGTGAGAAAATAATTAATCTATTTTAAGAAAATTGCCAACAATTAGTAGATAATTAAATCTTCATTTATTGAATTAATTAACATGTTTCAAAGGCATAATTAGGGATATGTGACCCTAATTAAAGACCAATGGCCAAGATTAGCATAAAGATAATTGCTAATTAATTAGGCATGATTAAGAAATGTATAAGATTAATTACATAAAATCCCTAAAGCCTAATTGACCAACAAAGGATTACTAAAGCATAGGATTAAGATACTAACCAAGCTTATTAATTAACTTTGACAAGTCAACATAAATCAAAGGCTTAGATTAGAAGTAATAAAGTTGAATCCAAGGCCATAATTTGATTCCATAAAGTGGAATCCAAGTGAAATGAAAACAGCCAATGAGAGATTTTCTAAGTAATAAAAGATTTATAAAAAAACATAACAAAAAATAAAAAAAGGGGAGGAGGGACGTTGAGTGTGTGTGTGAATGAGTGTGTGAGTTGTGGTGTAAGGAGAGCCAAGCATTTTTTAGAGATATTTTTAGAAAACCATTAGGATTAATTCAAATGAAAACCGATAAAAAATAAATGGTGCCCAAAAATATGTGAACTAAAGATCAAACATAAGGACTTATTATAAACAAGTATATTTTTAGCCCGAAGTGGGTTATCTCCGAAGTCATTTTTGTAATTGTCGGGGTTAATCCTAAAATGACTAAAGGGCTAGTAAAAACCCCAAACTGGACCATAATTCTTGTTATTTCAAGTGCTTCTCAAGGGATTACATAAACTTCAAAGTTTACCTCTAAAAGTATTTGAGATTTATAAGTATATGCAAGTAGAACACTAAGTAGGGGAATTAATTGGTAAGAGAAAATCTCTAAAGGATAAGATATCATTGAAAAAGGAAGAGATAAGGGAGAGAGAGAGAGTGATAGGGACGGTTTGGAGGGTTGGATGGTGAGGATGGAAGATGGAATCTAACCCTAGATCCAATGGCCAAGGATGGAGGAGAGAAAGTTCAAAGGAATTACCAACTTGCCACACCAAAACTCTATAAATAGGCCTCTCCTTCCATTTGAATTCTCACACCAATTGCAAAGAGAAATTTCGAAATTTGAGAGTGGATGGGAGAAGGAAGAGCTCTGGAGAAGGAGTAGCAAGGTTCTGGGTAAGTTCTTCGGTCCTTAGCTTTTAGGTTCTAGTCTTTTGCTAGTAGTTCTTAGTATAACTGTTAGTTAGATCTAGGAACTAGAAAATGAAATTTCTATTATTGTTTTTAAGCCTCATTGCATTGAAAGATGCCTGACGAGGTAAAAACATGGTAGGAATTGAGTTTTTGAAAGTTGAGAGTCAAAGTAGCGAAGCTCTGGCGAAATTTTATCGGTTAGCGATTTTCTGAAGTCAGGGGTAAAATAGTCATTTATGGCTAAAATATCTGTTAGGATATTGTTTGTTAATTAATAAATACGATATTATCCTTATAGGATATCTGTGATCGTGTTCCGACCGACAGACGTACCGTATTTCGTCAACGAAAGCACGGACGCGTACTGTAACCTTAACTCTTATGCTTGTTGTATGTTTATATATGATAGTTGTATTCATAGACTAAGACTCTGTCTAAGATGTTTCATTATACATCCAGCTATATACGGGTTATGGTTATATGATACCGTTAAGTTTTCCTAGCGCTGAGGACACGAATGTACATCGTGGCACTGGAGTATGACGGTGGAATATCACCTAGAGGGGGGTGAATAGGTGATCTTAACAAACTTTTCGCAAGATACACTTGAAAATAAATATCCAGAGTAAGGGAAGAGAAATGGACACGAAAAGATTTATACTAGTTCGGTCTAATACTTTGACCTACGTCCAGTCCCCAAGAACACCTTGATATTTTCACTAACTCTTCTAACACAAGTACAATTACCCACTTTGTAACTTAGGATGATCCTTTCACACTCGGACTCACTCCCCCTTACAAGTTGTAATCGTACACCCTTACTTAAGGTTCCACAACCCTAAGTTTGAACAACTGAAATAATGAAGGTGTTTAACAGCTCCTCACGAGTGAATAAAATATGAACACTGAAGTACTATGGGTATCCGAAGATACTAAAGATTATTGAAGTAGTTGATCACAATAATACAGAAATGTATATTTCGTATTCTTGGATGATGTTGAATTGAATCAGATGGGCTTTTATAATGTCTCTTATGCTAATGAGTGATTTCGAAGATAGCCATTGAGACTCACCACCTTTTCTGTTTTCCAATTTTTGCTCTGCATTGAAGGTTCATGACCGTTCCATCATTTAGTGTCTTCCCTTTATCTGTGCAGGGAATCACTCTGAGTAATGGCTGTGTCAAATGTTTCCAAATCGAAGGATTTCATCTTCTTGATTGTTGCTTTGTTCATTGACGCGTGAAATCGATCTTCTGCTTTTCTGTTCCGTCAATCAAGGGTTGTTACCTGTAACTCATTTAAATGGAATGATGAAATATGTATTTAAATAAGTCTGAATATGATTAGTAATAATGATAAGGTAATCAAAAGAAATCAATCAGGGATAGCGTATCGTTGCTCTGTTCATTTCGTTGATGCTCGAGCAAGGGCCTTTTCGTTTCTCGGGCAAGCTTTTAAAATAAAACAGGATTCCTCGCTGATGCTCGAGCATGCCTTTATGCTTGCTCGAGCAAGCCTCAGGCAGAGGCGAAATTGTGTTATTTCAGCGATGCTGCTCGAGCATGATTTTACCTCTGCTCGAGCATGGTGCTCGAGCATGCCTTTTACTCTGCTCAGGCATGACTCTTCAATTCACAAATTCTTGCTTTTGGCTCGATGATGCTCGGGCATGCCAAATGTTCTGCTCGAGTAAGCTTCTGTCTTTAAGGCTTCTGATCATATGTGAATAAGTATAATACTCTCCAATACAAATCTCGTCAAGTCTTCTTTTCAATGTAAGAAGAATCAGCTCCAAACTCATTGTATTTCGTCCATTATCATCAGATGATTGGAGGTGTTCTTGACCAACGTTTTTTGCAACATTCTGAACTGACCGTCCACTTTTGAGGGCTATATCTCCCTGTTCTGAAATCCGTTTTGATTGTTTCAACTCTTTATGGAAAGCCCTTTGAGTCTAGTTTCATATGCCACTGATTTCAGCTCAATTGGATTTGTAATGTGTGAGATACACTCAAATTACCAAAGCTTGGTCTGCTGTGTGACGTTGATTTCACTGTCATCTTCTAAAATTCATAGATCTATCATCTGACCTTCTTTTGGCTTTAATCTTATGTCAAAGTGACGCATTGGAAGTATAGTTTCCAAAAAAATTGGTTTCACCTCAATCGAACTTTTAGTTTGAGAGATATCGTCGAAATACCAGAGGTCGCCAGAAACAGAGCTGAACAGAGTAGCTGAAATTCGTTGTTGCTCGAGCAACAGATTTGCTTCTGCTCGAGCAAGCCATTTTTCATGCTCGAGCAAGGACATTTTTCATGCTCGAGCATGACACTGTTCATGCGAAAATCACTGTATTCATCCGGAGGCTTGAACTTGCTTATTTTAGCTCCAAATTGAGCCGTTCCAACTTCTATTTGATCATAGAAACTTGAATATTGATATTCTCATAATTTGTAACAAGTTCTTCTTTCTTCAAACTTCTCTTGATCATTCTCCATAATTTAATTCTTTCTTCTCTTCAATATTTCCTCTTCTTCTTGATTATTCCCAAAATGCTTTGATAACTTCTTGCTTCCATGACACTTTCTGTAATCTTTTATCTCCTTCTTGATTAATCTCTATAATTCTTCTTGAACCAATCTACATTAAATACATAGTAGCTAGTCAATGTAGGAGATAAATATATTATACAATCTTTTTGCTCTCAATAATGACATCTATATAAGACATCATCAAAACTAATCATATCTAACAGAGTAGAGTGCAGACAGTGAATAACATGCATGAGCGTTGACTATGTGTGGTTATTATTTTACATATGTGATTATGTGCTGCTGTGATGCCATGAAAAAACTGTCATTCATATATATTGTCTACATAAGCATGAGGTTAACCGTTACCTGAGGTCCGGTGGATATTGGACCTCAGCTCTTACCTTAGCTTCAGGGTTCGGAGACCCGAGGACGGAAGATAAGAGTAAGCAGAGTCAACAGTACACGTGAAGACCCGATCGAAGATATTTAAAATATGTACCGATAAATGTATCATTCTTTATGAACAGACAGCTACGCCACAGTTAATGTTGTATCAGTTAGTCAATACTTTATTTACTCCGATGCTCTACTCTGATGAAAAAAAAATATTTCGCTTTTAAAAATTGGGATGTTACATTATGGGCACAAAACGATGTTGCGATCAATTTTCTACGATTTTTCAAAGATTTAATGCTTTTAATGAAAAAGAAACTTTGCAAATTTTTATGTAAAATCTTTGAAATTTGTAGAAAATTGAAAGCAGTACTGTTTTATGCCCATAAGATACCAAAATATTACTCATTTCATGTAGAATCTAATGATCCAAAGAAATTAGAAAAAACATTTAGGAAGTGAGAGAAAATTGGGGGCAGTAGGGAGGCTTTTTGACCAATTTGTCCCTTATTAAATAACTATTTACCAAAATGCCCCTGTCTCTGGTTGGTCTTAGTCGACTAAACCATATGGTTTAGTCGATTAAACCAGTCAACATGCCCCCCTCCCCTGTCTATTTTGATTTCCAGCATGCACAACAACATTTCCAATACAATTTTACATATCAATGTGACTTGGGGAAGGTTATTTGAGCATCATTCGTTGGTCTCGCATAGGTTTGGGCCGCTAATGTCCCAAAATTTATTCTTTAGGTCTATAACATGTTTTTACCAAAATAGATAAATTCATATCACGAGCCTCCAAAGGCAACAACATTCACTAACAATTTAACATCAATGTCATTACAACTACACAAAGTCTAACCACTCAAATAAAAAAGACACATCAAGGCAAAAGCAAAATCAAGTCAAATGAAATTTGAAATCTAAAAACAACAATGGCAAAACAAATATATCTAAGCTTCCTCCTCAGATGTGCCAGCATCCTCCTCACCGTCATCGTCACCGGCTGCCTCCTGCTCTTGTCCAAGCTGCAACTACCCAAGCCTATCCTCTATCCCCTTCATGGCACCCTGTATCCACCTCCACCTTTCATTCTCCTTCTTCCACCTCTTTTTCTGTTTCAACTCCATCTTGGACATCTATTTCCTGCTAGCATTGATGACTCTCATGACATCACCAAGGGAGAATCCACCTTCCGGCTCAACTATATCCTCCATATGAACATCCTCATCATCCTCATCATGGACCTCAGGAGGAACAATAGGCGGAGCCGGGCCAACATCAGGTACCTCCTCCTCGACATTAGTGTAATGCCACACACCATTTGACCCCTTGGAGATCTTGCATTGCTCCAATAGACGCTGACCAAATCTAGCATTCCACGTTCTCTGATGCACCATTTGCTCATTGTCCATAGGAACACCAAAATACTCCAATATCCCCTAAACCAGATAGGCATACGGGAGTGCAGCATTACCCTTCTCTTTGGCCTTAGACATCATCCAGCAAATGTAGTGCCTCCAATTGACATTAATGCCACGACGAATAGCCCACATGACAAGAATGTCACCCTCCAACATCCTTGAATGATTGTAAGCCCAAGGGAACAAAATGTGGGTCATGATGTAGAAGAGGATACGGGCATCAATAGCCAGTTAGCCCACAGAAACTACAGCTCTATGAGGTCTTAGCCTCCTGGCCTCACGCACAGCCTCCTCCCGATGATATTTTGTGAAGGGTACAGTGCTATCATTCCCATCATATCGAACTGTCTGCACTCCATCAAAGTTATATCCCAGTAACGTCCTTCAGCAGGCAGAATCCACCAATATGTCAACCTCGCAGACGCGAGATTGCAGATCACCATTAACATAGCTCATGTTATGTAGAAAGCTCTCACCACAACCTCAGAATAGGGACAAGTCCTCTCTGCCAAGCCTCTCAGATGGGCATGATCCAACTTCGACACTATCTCAAATCCCTCACCAGCCAAGAATGCTAGGTATAATGACTCTGGCTTGCAGATGGGTCTAGTGGCAAAATTCACCACGAATTGTTCATGCTCTTCTACATTGTTATCAAACAGATAACCGTAAGGGAGATCCACAACGGGCTCATGCTGCTGTGGGTGGTGTGGCACAGAGGAAGATGCCCCGCGGTTCGCCCGTTGTTTAATCCGCCTCCCACGCTCATTGTCGGTGTTAACAGGTGCTTGCCTACGACGCATGATGACAATAAAACCTACAAAGAGACAATATAAACCATCAACAAACAAGAAACATTCATCATTTTCACTTTCCCATATACATTCATCATTTTCACAAACCAATAACTTAAAATCAACAACAAACATCCAAGGATTTGGTGAAAACCGAAGTGAAATACTCAAATCAATAACTTAAAATCAACAACAAACACAATCAAATATACATTTACATTCATTTTCAACCGATATAAATCTTTCCATAATTAAGTATACTCAAATCAACAACAAACAAATCAAAATGAAATCCTCAAATCAACAACAAACTTTCATTTTCATCCATAACTATGAATGAAATACTCAAATCAATCAAATATACACAAAACACAATCAACAACGACAAAATTGATGAAAACCGAAGTGAAATTCGTCCAAAAATTAAAAAAAAATTCTCAACCGATGTAAATCTTTCCACTTTCACATGTACATTCGTCATTTTCATCCATAAATACGAATGAAATACTCAAACCAATCAAAGATACACAACAAAATCACCCAATGAAAGAACAAAACACAAAAACGCAAGAACAACGGTGGAAATTCGAAATGGAGATGAGAACATACCAAAATTGACGCAAATGACACTTGAATGAAGTTTCCTTCGCTACCCACCAATGGATTCAACAAGGATTTGGTGCCAAAAATTGAGGGGGAGAGGTTTGGGGATGAGATTTAGTCGATTAGGGTTTGTGGAGCTTCGAATAGGCGCGATTGGGGGTTTTAAAAAACCCCTCTGTCGCGATTTAGTTGACTAAGCCTAACGGTTTAGTCGACTAAATCGCGGGTTTGGGCTTTTAAAAAAGCCCCTTGGACTGGTTTAGTCGACTAACACTTATGGTTTAGTCGACTAAATTGTGGGGGTCTTCAAAAATAAAATTGCCCCGCGTTTTAGTCGACTAAACAGGGGCACATGGGGAAATAGTTTCCAGACAGGGGCATTTTGGTCAATAGTTATTTAATAAGGGGCAAATTGGTCAAAAAGCCCAGCAGGGAACCCCTCCCTGCTATATCTAATTTAGCCTTTTGCCTCTTTATCAAAATAAAAATCCAAACAAGCAAAGACTGAAATTATGATACTCAAACAAGTGGGCCCTTAAGATTGGAATTTTCCCCATCAACAAAGGGGTGGTTCGGAGCAAATTCTATGAAGTAAGCAGCACGGCAATCCACCAAAGACACAAACGCAGGACGACTTGACTTGACTTCACTTGACTTGTTCATCTCTGAATCTAAAGATAAAGCAATTAAGTCTGCAAATTCTGAAGCTTTCAATTTTGAGACCTTTGCTTGTGAGAGCTATTTCTTTGGATAACTTCCCTCCACAAGGATGCACATTATTTCTTCTATTTTACTTTACTTTATCCCATGAATCCCTCATCCTTGCTCTGTTTTGCCAAATGATTTATTGTTTTCTTCTTCCTACTGCTAGCTGTTGATTCAATCTCCTCCTTAGCTACCTTACTGTCGTAATAAAACTTCATCAATCGAAATTTTTTATCCTTTAACTATTGAAAAACAGAGTCCCAAAACCTTCAAAGTTATGGGTGGACTTGATAGTAAACTGCTGATTTATTTACTTTATTCAAAAATCAAAGTGCTTGCTCTTTCTTTCACCTTATTTTTTTTACATGAACTACTAGATTCATTATTATATATGTTTTCATTTTTTTATATGCTCTCGTGCTGGGGGTTTCGATTTCTCACAGTTGCTCCTATCTCACAAGGTATTTCATCTTTTAATAAAGGTCAGGGTGCAAAAATACACATGAGCTTTTACCCAAGGTGCATCCAGTTATATATGCTTTTCGAAGGTGCAAAAATGGACATGAACTTATAAAACCATTGCAAAAGTCCAATGTCCGTTAATCTCTGTTAGTTTGTGGTGGGGCCCACCATATTAAAAAAATAAAAAATGTTAAGGTCTTTTCTCCTATGTTCATCAGTCACTTCTTTCTCCTCCCCATATTTTCGCTTGAGATTCCTCCTTCCCTTCACCTCCACCATTTCCTTCTCAATGGCGGCAAAATCGTGGTGGATTTATGGAATTTTTTCCAAAAAGAAATGAAAAATTTTGGTGGCACGCCAAGTCTCCAGCAAAAATCATGATGGGCACCCCCTTAATCGGATGGAAGCTGAGGCATAAAGATATCCTCTCTCCCAGACGCCTTTCGACTAGAAAATGCTAACCCTCAATGCTGCCCGGTAAACTTCATGAGTTCCTCTCCTTTCTTCGGTTTCCTATGTCGTTTTTTTTTCTACTCCAGCTTCACCTGTTCCCATTTCTCTAATTCCTCTATCATGAACTAATTTTATGTTCAATCTTGGAAATATTGATGTTTAATGGGTATTTCCAGTTTCCTTCACACTATTTTTATCTGGGTTGCCCCGCTACTGATTTATTATTTAGTTTATCGCGTCCAATGATTTTTTTCCCCTGGGCCAATGTCTTAGTTTATATGGCGTAGGTTGTTAGTTGTTCCCTTCAATGGAAGCTATCCAGTATCTGGTCAATTTTTAGTTCCCGCCAATCTAAATTGTTGGTTTACGAGAGGTATATTTGACTCGCCTGGCTTTGCAGCACAATAACATTAGCCACCGAACAGTTCCAACATCTTATTTATCGTTGTTAGTTGTATGGAAGCATCTATACTTTTTCTGTATGCATATAATAATTCAGTTGATTGTAGGGTACTTAATTCAGTTCCAACATCTATACTTTTCCTTGGGTACCATGTCTTGGACCGGGACACAAGGGTACCCCCTCAAAAGTCGTCTTCTTTTGCCTTTCCTATAATCTATCATTTTCGTTTCAGTCTTTTTCCTTTTCATAAAGAATAGATAATATCGTGAAAGTAAGAATAGAAATGGAGAAATGAATTGTATTGAATAATTCCTCTGGAGATATGTACATCCTATATATATACACTTTTGGAGATGAATAAATCTAACTAATTGTCTTATTGTTACAACAAGTGAAACTAACTAAATCTGTTTACATGTAACTAATTACAATAAAAGGCTAACTAAATCTGTTACATTGATATTCACTATATACACTAATACCCCCTCAAGCTGGAGAGTGGATATCAATCATTCCCAGCTTGGATAGGAGTGTAAGGAATGGAGAAGGACCAAGTGGCTTAGTAAAGATATCTGCTAATTGATCCTGAGTCTCGACCGGAAGTAAATGAATCAACCCATTCTGTAGTTTTTCGAAAACAACGTGACAATCAATGTCAAGATGCTTTGTCCGTTCATGAAAAGTAGGATTAGCAGCAATATGACGAGTAGAATGACTATCACAATATAAGGAAGCAGGAGAAGTAAGCGAAAGACCAAAATCTCGAAGTAGAAAAGACAACCATTGAAGCTCACAAGTAGTAGTGGCCAAAGCACGGTATTCAGCCTCAGAGGATGAAGTAGAGACAGTTGGTTGCTTTTTAGCACGCCAAGTAATCAAAGCTTGATCTAAGAAACCATAGAAACCAGTCATGGATCTTCTAGTGTCAATACAACCAGCCCAATCAGAATCACTAAAGGCATTTAATTTGACAATAGAATCAGCAGGAAAAAATAGACCACGACCTGGGGCAGCCTTAATATACCGAAGAACTCAATGAGCAGCTCGTAAATGTAAATCAGTAGGATTCTGAATGAACTGACTCAATTGTTGTACAGCAAAAGAAATGTCAGGCCTAGTATTTGCAAGATACAAAAGATGTCCTACCAAAGTGCGATAAACATATCCATCCTCCAAAACAGTGCCAGAATCAAGAGAAAGCTTCAAATATGTAGCCATAGGAGTAATAGCAGGTTTACATTCAAGGAAACCAGCATCAGACAAAATATCCAAAGCAAATTTACGTTGACAAAGAGAGATACCTTTGGAACTACGAGCAATTTCCAAACCAAGAAAGTACTTATCATCACCCAAGTCTTTGATTTTGAAAGAGGTATCAAGAAAAATCTTCATATTAGTGATTTCAGTCAGATCAGTACCACATATGAGAATATCATCCACATACACTAATAAAGCAGTAAAAGCAGTGGCAGATTTCTTGATAAACAAAGAATGATCAGCACTAGAATGGTGATACCCACAAGAAAGGAGGGCTAAGGAGAGCTTAAAAAACCATTGCGTACTTGCTTGCTTAAGACCATAAAGAGATCGTTGCAACTTACACACTTGAGTAGGAGAAGAAACAGATAAACCCGGAGGAGGTATCATATAAACTTCCTCATGGAGATCCCCATGAAGAAAAGCATTATTAACATCAAATTGCTTTAAATGCCAATTTTGGGCAGCGGATAGAGCAAGTAATAAACGAACAGTAGTAAGCTTTGCAACAGGATAAAAAGTATCATTAAAATCAACTCCCTCAATTTGAGTATATCCCCTAGCAACTAGACGTCCTTTATAACGATTCAAAGTACCTTGGGGAAAAGTAGAAGAAGAGGATTCTAAAGGAGAGACACATGATGAAGATGGATTTGAGAAATCTAAAGGAGGTAACTCTTGTGGCAAGGGAATGGAATTGGGAAGAGAAGGAGAATCTGAATTGCAGAAAGGAAAAAGAGATTCATAAAACTGAACATTTCTAGAGACCAAGATACGACGACTTTGTAAATCTAAAGTGGTAAAACCTTTGGTACCTTGGGGAAACCCAAGAAAAACACACTTATGGGCTCTAGAATCAAGTTTAGTGAGCTGTTGGGTGATAGTAAAGGAAAAACACAGACAACCAAAAACTCTAAGAGTACTCAAATCTGGAATTTTTTGATACAAGAGTTCAAAAGGCGATTTGTGGTCCAAAACAGGGGTGGGTAATTTATTTATAAGATATACAGCATGAGAAAGGGCATAAGACCAATATACCTTGGGAACATGGGCTTGAAATAATAAAGCTCTTGTAACATTTAAAATATGTTGATGTTTTCGTTCTACCTTGCTATTTTGTTCAGGTGTTTCTACACAACTAGTTTGGTGAAGAATACCATGTTGTTTAAAAAATTCTTCCATGACAAATTCAGCACCATTGTCAGTTCGAATAACTTTTACTAAGGTATCAAATTGTGTAGAAACCATTTGAATAAAATAATGAATAACATAACGAACCTCAGACTTATTTTGAAGCAAATAAATCCAAGTGTAACGAGAGAAATCATCAACAATAGTAAGAAAATATTTGTGTCCATGAACCGAAGGCAAATGATAAGGTCCCCAAATATCCATATGAACCAAGTCAAAGATTTTATTAGACTTCATAGAGCTTACATGAAAAGGAAACTTTTGTTGCTTAGCATAGTGACAAACATCACAACATTGAAAAGAAGAACTAGAAGAAACATAAGGATGTGTCTGATGAATGGAATACATTGCATATTTGGAAAGGTGTCCTAAACGAAAATGCCATAGATCAAATGTATGGTTAAGAGCTAGTGGTGTGGAGACAGTACCAATTACAGTAGGTATAGAATTTGCATGTTGCTTGAGAATATAAAGCCCTTCAAACACATCAGCTGAACCAATCATCTTCCTTGAAGGTAGGTGTTGGATGAGGCAATGAGACATCTGAAAAGAGACATCACAAGGAAGCATCTGAGTCAACTTTGAAACAGAAATGAGATTAAATCAAAATTCTGGTACAAACAGAACATTATGAAGATAAAAAACATCTGAAAAATGAATGGTCCCAAGAGAAGTAGCTAGGACTCTAGATCCATCTGGTAAATTGACAGTAATGGGAGAAATAGATTTAGAGGAAGTAAACAGAACAGAGTTAGAGAAAACATGATCTGTAGCTCCTGAATCTATGATCCATGAATTTGAAAAATAAGAATGACTAGAAAGAGGCTTACCAGTGGCTGAAATGTGATTGACAGAAGTAGAGGACGGAAGTGAAGATTTATCAGCTTGAACGAAGGCCAACAATTTTGTATATTGTTCAGGTGTAAAATTGTAAGATTGATTAACAACCTTATTGGGCTCAAGTGAACCTTTAGCATCAGAAACAGAGTCAGCAACAAAGTCAGTGGTAACCACAGAATTAACAGAAGAATTCCGAAACTTAAAAAACTGGGTGGGAAACCATGCTTTCTGTAGCAAGTGGCTTCAGTATGTCGAGATTTCCCACAATAAGTACACTGTTTACCAGTATTAGGGAAATTTGGACATTGACTACCAGCAGACCGTGGAGGCAGTGATTTATTAAACAAAGTAGTGATTTCAGTAGTTTGAAAACCAAGCTCTCTCTCTCTCTTGTTGTATAACTAAAGAAAACACACGGTTTATGTTCGAAAAAGGCTCAATCAACATGATTTGAGATTTAACAGCAGAGAATCGATCACTCAAACCTTTCAAAAAATGGATAACATAATCTTGTTCAACATGTTGTTTAAATAATGCAATGGCACCACTGTGACAGCTAGGGGTACAGGAACAAGAAAGCACAGAACGTAGGATTAAAAATTCATCCCATAGAATCTTGAACTTAGTGAAATAGTCACTTACAGGTAAATCACCTTGTTTCAGACTCTGAATCTCTTCTTGAAGATCAGCCAACCGAAAAACATCATTCTGAGAGAAACGATCCCGGAGGTCCGACCACACATCGCAGGCTTTGTCAATCCACAAGACACTTTGAGCAAGAGTTGGTGAGAGGGACCGTGTAAGCCAGGAAAGAACCATCATGTTACACCTCTCCCACACCAGAAAGAGATGATCGGCACTGTTGGGGATGTTAGACGCACGATCAATAAACCGGAGCTTATTCTTGGAAATCAGATACATGTGCATTGCACGGGCCCAAGAATGGTAATTCGGACCGATCAAGACAAAAGAAACAAGGAGGAGGGAAGGATTTTCATTTAGATGAAGATAAAATGGGTTACCAATTTGGTGAATCAAATCCGATGAGTTGTTAGCAGAAGTACTGTTAGGGTTTCCATCAAGAGAAGAGGAATCAGTTGATGGTGGTGCTGTCGCCATGGATAAATCAAAGGATTGGAGGAGGAAAGCGTCACGAGAGAGAAGTGAAGCTATCGGCAATCGAGAGAGAACTCCAGATGCGAGAATAGGCAAAATGACTAATGAGGAGAGAGAAAAGTAAAGGTGAGAAAAGAAGACAAATTTGGTCTTCAAGGAACACGTGAAATGGCTGGTAAGGTGAAGAAAAAAGCTCTGATTATTTGTTAGAGATGAGTAATGGCGGAAGCAAGAATGGAAAAAAATTTTGAGAAGAAATACAGGATGTCAAATACTATCCCGCTTTGATACCATATCATGAAAGTAAGAATAGAAATGGAGAAATTAATTGTATTGAATAATTCCTCTGGAGATATGTACATCCTATATATATACACTTTTGGAGATGAATAAATCTAACTAATTGTCTTATTGTTACAAGTGAAACTAACTAAATCTGTTTACATGTAACAAATTACAATAAAAGGCTAACTAAATCTGTTACATTGATATTCACTATATACACTAATAGATAATTTGAAGCTCACTGCTCTGTTGTTTCTATTATTCAGGTTCTTGAAGGAGAATGAAAGTTTCAAGAAAAATTAGAATTAGAAAGTCAGTAAAGATGATGAAGAAATTTTGCATTGGTCGGAGAGACAAAGTAGAAAGCAAGTAAAGATAAGCTTAAGAAAAAGGAACCTAAAAGAAGTGTTCTAAAATTTTGTATAATTAGTGTAACAGAGAAACAGATCGCAACAGAGGAAGAAATTGAAACAAAGAAACAAATGCTACAAGTGAAGCCAGACGCTGCAAGGTAGCTCGTGTAATGAATAAGACGATTGTGCATATTGAGTTCATCGCCGCTGCCGCCTTCTACATCTGATAAGGAAATGGTGGAGGTGAAGGGAAGGAGGAATCTTGAGAAAAAAAAAAGAGAAGGAGAAAGAAGTGACGATGAGCACAGGGCAGGATGGGAAATAAAAAAGATCTTAACATTTTTTATTTTTTTTATATGGTGGCCCCACCACAAACTAACAGAGATTAACGGACATGGGACTTTTGTCCTGATTTTACAAACTCGTGTGTATTTTTGAACCTCTGAAAAGCATATGTCACTGAGTGAACCTTGGGTAAAAGCTTATGTGCATTTTTGCACCTTAACCCTTTAATAAAAGACACACACACACACACACAAATTTCATTGAATTTACTGAAACCTTTTCAATTGTTGCGCTTTTATGGCTCTCGATCTTTTCGTCTATATTGAAGTTTTCATTTATTTTAGAAAATATACGGAGATTAATGGTGGTCGAATTGGAATTAGGAACTTTCTTGTTTTAATTTTATTTTTTCAGGACAAAGGTGAAAAATAGATAGGGAATGTGTTAATTTCCCACCAATTGAATTTATATAAGTTCTGATGTTTAAAAACAGAGCACTAATATGGAAAATTAAATTAACAACCAGAAAACTGATTCTATTTTTTTGTTTGGCTTCAGGCTTGCTTTCTTTTCAACTACTCAATATTTTCAGATGTGCCAAAACTATTCTTACAAATTCCAACTGACAAATAAATATGGAAGCTCTATTTAGATATAAAAAATTGAAATAAAACAGCACCAGAAACTATATATAAATTTTCTAAAACACACTAGTTACCTTTCTTAATTCCTTCCCACCACTCATTGACTATTGTTGAGGGAGTATACAAATGGGTAAATTAAGAAAAAAATTGATAAATTTGATTTTTTGTTTTATTTAGGATCAAGATCAACTCTCTAAATATGTTTTGTATTAAAAACCGGAGAAGTAATATAATTCAAAGAAGAGAGAGCACAACTTTTAGATTTTCTCACCGTACTAAATTGATTTATGGTGTGTTTGAAGAGAGAAGGTTTTCTTATGGACATATCTGAAGAAGCTGTTTTTGAAGAGGAGGAAGTCTGCAAAGCTCGAGGTTGACATATTTGAGCTTGGTTAGTACTATCCATTTTCATCACAACCTTTCCATTTTAAAAACATGGGTGGAAAAAAGGCTTTTAAGACCGGACAAAACATGTATATTAGGACCGGACCCGCGACCAGTCTTGTTCCAGGCGGTATTAAAAGTCTCCCTATTAAGACCGGACTTGTAAACGGTCTTAAAGAGTTTCTTTTAGACCAGACATTTTAAACCATCGGTCTTAAAAGTCGTACTAAATAAATCTGAAATATTTTTCGTTCGGTCCTAAAACTCAAACTTTAAGACCGGACAAAAACTCGACCGCTCTTAAAAGATTCAAATATTAAGACCGGACAAATATCAATCCGGTCCAAAAGATAGCGGACTCTAAGACCAGAGGACTAATTACCCGGTCTTAAAAGACTGACTTTCAAGACCGGATGTTATGAATGGACCGGTCTTAAAAGACCAACTTTTAAGACCGGCTTAATATCTTTAAAAGCGGTCATAGAAGTACATCCGGTCTTAACATTTGAACATTTAAGACCGTCTTATTTATTTGCGATCTAAATTTTCCCGAATTTTTTCCCTGTTTTGTTATTCCTGATCATATATATATATACACAAATCCACCATCCAAAACAGCACATAAAAGTCGATATACTTTAAGCTACAAGCTATGAACATGAATAAATTGAATTGGGAAAAAGAATACAAATATTATCCACCATGAGTTATGTGGCCTCTTAAGTCTACAACAACTAAAGTAATTTATACAATAAGCTAAGATAACTAATTACAATCACAATGAGTTACAAATACATGCAGCACGTAAATCAACATACATGTAGTCCAATATATTATTCACCATGCCTTCATCTGATTCCCACCCAACAACGTAACATGCATGCATCCTCTATTATAACATGCCCCTTTGAATCCGATCCTGCCACAAAAACAAAACAAGAACAAATTCATAGTCAATGATGACATTGTTTAATTAAGAACATAGAAGGAATATAATATAGTTAAAACCTTAAAGTTTTCTAAGAATTCTGCATATGAATATTACCTTATGAATTGACTCTTTTATAAAGTGATATCCTCCCATATCCCTTCTTGATGATCATTTCTTATGTCGAGTTCATTATCCGCTTCATCTTCTTCGTTCATGTCCGATAGACCCCTTGAAAAAGGAGTACTCTCAGGAAGACCATAATTTGAATGACTTTCCTTATCAATATCAATGACCCTCTTTCCTTGGAGAGCTACAGACCACATTTTATTTTCTTGATCGATGATATAGAACACTTGTTTCGCATGGTCTGCCATAATAAAAGGTTCATCTCCAAAACTTCTACTATTGACATCGACTAAAGTAAATCCTAGCCGATCGATCTGAACACCATTATTGACATTAAACCACTTGCATTTGAAGATGGGAAATCTAATTTTGACATAGTCCACCTCCCAAATCTCTTCAATAACCCCATAATATGGCATGACTGCTAATTTAGGCCTCTTGTCTTTCGAACTGGAGAAGTGCATAGATTCAGCCTCTAACATAACACCATTGTTCTGGACTATGCTCCTATCATCTAGGGACTTCGTGTAAAATGTATAACCATTGATCACATACGAATTCCAACTTATGACATCAACCTCAGGACCACGTGCTAACCATTTCATTGTATCAGAAACACATTCAGATCCCTCGACCTTTTGTTTAAACCAGTTTGCAAAAGTTCTGTTATGCTCCCTAATCAACCTTTGTTCGGTCATTCGATGGTTTTCTTTCCTTACAAATTCATCACAATCCACACTCTTTACCGAAGCCCCTCGTCTACCCCCTTCAAGATGCCGACGTTTTGGAAGCCCAATATGTCTTACTTTGGCCAAATAATTTTGACAAATTCCATGGCCTCTTCGAAACATATTTCGAACAATTGATGCTTCCGGCCGTGACGCGTTCTTCACATACCCTTTTAGGAATTTCATAGATCTTTCAATAGGGTACATCCACCGTAAATGGATAGGGCCGCACAACTTTATCTCCTCACTAGATGAACAATTAGATGAACCATGATGTCAAAAATGTAGGAACAAAAAGCTTCTCAAGGTGGCACAAGATAAGATATCCTTCATTCTCCAATTCATCCAACTTTTCAATCTCGAAGACTTTACTACAAACCGCATTGAAGAAGAAACAAAGTCTAGTCAAAATGACCCGAATATCATATTCGGCGATCCCTCGAATAGCTACTGGGAGTAGCTGTTGCATCAAGACATGACAATCATGAGACTTTTGGCCTACTAATTTCAAGTCCTTCATCGAGACAAGCCTCTTAAAATTTGAAGAATACCCCGAGGGAACTTTTGTGCCATGTAAACACTCACAAAGCTTCGTTTCTCATCCTTAGACAAAGTATGAGAAGCCGGGAGGACAATAAGTTCTCTTCCCATATGGCCTTGGATGTAAGTCTTCGCGTATTCCCATTGCTTGCAAATCCAATCTTGCCTTCACACCATCCTTCGAACTACCTTGTATGTTGAGAAGCGTGCCAACAATACTATCACATACGTTCTTCTCCACATGCATGACATCAATACAGTGTCTCACATCAAGATTGCACCAATATGGAAGATCGAAGAATACAGATCTCTTCTTCCATATATTTGTTTCTTTTCTACTCTTTCCAGTCTTAGCGAAGAGGACACTGATATTTTTAACCTTTTCATACACTTTCTCCCCAGTCAATGCCACCGAGCTTTGACAAGTTCCCATATGCTGGGAAGTCGTTTATAATACAAAATATCATGGCTGTCATTTTAAAGACCTCCTTCTTGAAAGAGTCAAAAACATCGACACCTTCTTCCCACAACTCCTTCAAGTCTTCGATCAAGGGCTCAACATAGAAATCAACATAGACAGCATGATGTACTTTCTTTTCATGCATAACATAGGAGATAAGTTGTAAACAATCAGGAGTACAGGCCATGAGCTATGTATGCTGCTAAGGCTTCCATAGGGATTCATGCCATCCGTGCTAAGGGCAAGCCTGAGGTTCCTAGGTTCTTCGCCGAAGTTTGGAAATAATTGATCGATTTTGTTCCATTGAGAAGAATCGGCCGGATGTCGAAGCTGTCCATCTGAAATCCTCTCATCTGCATGCCACCTAAGATTTTTTGCATCATTTTCATTCGCAAACAACCGCTTGAACCTTGGTATGATTGGAAGATACCACAACACTTTTGCAGGCCCCTTATCTGACTTATACCGTGGGGTTTCACATATCGGACAACTCTGCTTCTCTTCAAACTCTTTTCTATACAATACGCAATTATTCGGGCATGCATGGATCTTTTTGTACTCCATCCCCAATGGACAAAGTATTTTCTTAGCATCACAGTAGCGATGCGGCAACACATTACTATTCGGAAGCATGTCCTTCAAAGCCTCAAGCAATTCTGAAAAACTCTTGTCGCTCCATCCATGACGTGCCTTCAAGCTTACCAATTTCAATACAGTGTTCAACAATTGGTATTTTTTACACCCAGGGTATAGCGGTGTCTCTGCATCACTGCACATATTACCATATGTGCGTGATCGCTCAAAAGCCTCTTCTCCTACATCACGGATAATGTCCTCTATACGATCATCCATATCCATGTCATTATCATCAAAAGCCACTTCCCCATGTTGAGACCCGCTTGTCACTTTTTCACCATGCCATACCCATACTGTATAGGTCTTACAAAATTCGTGACAAATTAAATGTGTGTGTATAACTTCAGGACTTAGTCGACTCTCATTCAAACATTCTACACAAGGGCAATAAAACTTCCCCTTATCATCATGGGCATTTTTTTTAGCAAATTCTATAAATTCCTCACCCCATTCTGATATTCAACACTCGTTCGTAAAGCATTTATCCAACTGTAATCCATAGTAGAATTCCTATATATAGACGAAAATCATTGATCATACATAATCCGAAAAAATTGAAACTTGCATATAAAATAAGCCAACATCCAAATGCAAATATATGCTCAAAGAATCACTTTTAAGACCGAACTTGCCCATTAAATGCATAAAAGAATCACTTTTGGTCATAAATGCATCACAGTGAATCCAAGAACCAAAATAATTGCAAGACGAGGAAATTAAATGCATGGGATGAAGGTCTTGTAGACTCACCTGTAGCATATAAATTCAAATGCGTTTGCTGAGACTTACTTCTCCGGCAACGAACGGTGATGTTGCAGACAAGACAGGAAGAGTAACCTAAAAACACTTGTTGGTCAGTTCGGTAGGTCTAAGTGCAAATATAATCTACGAAAAACAATATTCATTAACAACATATAATACCCACAAGAACATTTCATCGATTTCGTTAAACCCATGAAAAACCCAGAACGATAAGCTGGAAAATAATAAAGTTATATAACCGAAACACCTCTTACAGCTTCGTCTATGCACGTTTAGCTAAGGAACCAGAGAGTGATTGTCGAGAGAGATACGCGAATCAGCGACGAAGCAACCCACAAACATCGGAGTCGGAACCTGAGTAATCACTTTCGGTGCGACACAAGATATTCAGAGTGGGGAAATTTAATTTTTCACGTGACATCGACACCTTATTTAGCTTTTTGGATTTTATTAAAACCGCTAAATTATTAAATGTCCGGTCCTAAAGTTATAACTAACTTTTTAAGACCGGAGTTCTAAGAGTATCCGGTCCTAAAGTTTTATTAGTCATTTAAGTTTAAGACCGGAGTTTTCTAAAACATCCGGTCCTAAAATTCAAATTCTTTTTAGACACGTTACTTATAAAATGTCCGGTCTTAACAGCCTTGGTGAATGAATAAAATAAAGGAAAATTTTTTTTGTCAAAAAATAAAGGAAAATTATCATCCACAAGATACAGCCAAAAAGAAAAATACTGAAGAACAGCCAAAAAAGATATCAAAGGGTTATGTTCTTAATGTGGTCTTACATTACTGGAGAATGTACGTACATAAGAAAAAAAACAAAAGAAAAAAAAACTGAAAATTATCATCCATAAGAATCTGACTGAACATGCTTGGCGATATCGGCGTGAAGAGCATTAATTTCCCGCCGGATATCAGCAAGTTCTGTCTTAGTTGCTCCAGCCTCAATATGAATCTCTCATTAGAGGAAAGCGGAGAGGGGTCAAAGGTAGGCGCGGCTGGGGCCAACGGGTTGGAGTGGGGAGCACGAACCTCTGCATGGTCCAAGGCCGGGGGGCTGGCAATCTCAAGACAGGGTCGGCAAAAGGATCGAGGGGGGGTGCGGAAATCTCTTCATCATCAGAAATAACAATGGGTCCAACGACCCGAGACCCTTCGGCCACAATAGGACGCACTCTCGCTGGAGGAGGCGCACTGTATAATGATCTAACCATATCACGAGCTTGAGGTGTAAGAGTACCCCTACGAGCAGTTTGCTTGTATCTAACTATTGTTTGAGGCTTTGAGCAGTTGGGGCAGAGAGCTAGGTAGTGAGGAGTTACGAGGTAGTGAGGAGTTAATAAGGACAGAGAGTTCGTGTGAGGAGTTAATAAGGACAGAGAGCAGGAGAGATACGCATCTGGTGATGATAAAGTTAATTGGTACAAATGAATTTAGTGTTTCTACTTTAAGAGCGTATTTATATAAATATCCAGTACTAAAAGTCATTTATTCTTTTCAAATCAATTTAATTAATTTTAAGACCGACCTTTTATCTTGTATCCGGTCCTAAAACTCATTTTTTTTCAATTCAATTACTTTTAAGACCAAGTTTTTATCTTTTATCCGGTCCTAAAACTCATTTCTTTTTTAATTCAATTTTTCATTCAAGTAAGAATTTTTGGTTAAAAAATATTACTTTTAAGAACAGATCTTTTACAGTATCCGGTATTAAAAGTTGCCTCTTTTCCATGAATGATTCAGAGAGTCTCTTCGGCTTCCACACAAACTTCCCAACTAGGCGTCTCCTCGTATTCTGAGGAACTATGCGTCTCCTAATTAATGTTTCCGGCGTATCACATTGTTCAGTATGGGTTCTCTATTTAAACCCGTTGTTACTTTACTTTCTTCACATTCATCTCCATCTCCTCCTATAACCTCCACTGTAATGGCTCCTCCACCACCACGAGGTCCTCCTTCTCGACGAAATCCTCAGCCACCTCCGTACCCTCCTCCGTTGCCTCACCACCCATCATTCTACCAGATGATGGAGCACATGATAGCCTGTGTCGATTATATAGACCGACGCTTGGGCCAACTGTTTCAGGTCTATCACGCCGTCAACAAGAAGCTGAACGCGGTACTTGACGCTTATGACGTTGAGTACCATACCTCTGATGACGACGTCTCTGACCCTTCCCTCCCCTCCGACAACGATGGGGAGTATTAGAAATATTTATGTTTTTTTTGTACTACTGCTGCCTCTCAAGGTAGAAAAAAAGAATAGAAATAAAATAAAATGTTTAGATCCCAATCGCTTTCCTTGTACTTGTCTTTATGATGTTCTTTTCTTTTTTCCGACAAAAAGGAAACAAACAAAACATTTTCCTCTTCGTGGTGATCAACATTAAAAGTTTGCAGAATACACTTAACAGTTAGGACATATAACAAATCCACGCTCCTAAAAGTTAAGTCATATTTTAAAAATAAACGAAAATTTGAAGTTAGGAGCGGAAAATTAATAAATATACGGTCCTAAAAGTTTCGGCAATATTAAAATAAACGAAGACTTTTAAGACCTGGCTCCTAACAAATACACGGTCCTAAATGTCTAGCCATATTCTTTCGAATTTTACGAAGACTTTTAGGACCTGATATTAATTAAATATACGGTCCTAAAATTCTAGCCGTATATTTTAGAGACTTTTAGGACCGGATATGTGACATATATACGGTCCTAAAAGTCTACCCATATTTTTTTAGAAGACGAAGACTTTTAGGACCGGATATTTGACAAATATACGGTCTTAAAATGGACGAAGACCTTTAGGACCGGACTTTTAACAAATATACGGTCCTAAAAGTCGCGAATACTTTTCAGAGTCTCTAATGGCTCATTTACAACATCCGCCTGTACCTCAAATTTCAAGCACTAAATAGCTTTATCCACCATCCCATTCATTCAGAAACCCAAAATGGACACACACAAATTGTTCGAAAAAATAAACAATTTTATTATTGAATTACATTGTGTTATATTTACAAATGAATGAATTAGTTGAAAAAACAAACAAATGTATGTATAGAAGGCTATTGTTGCTACAACATATATTATTTACAAATGAATTAATTTAGGACATTAATTATTGTCCTGACTTAGCTTTTCTAAGACCTGTTTATACATATAATCACAAAGCACATCGCGTATGTGCTCCACTTCATCATCAGAAAATGGCTTTGTACATGCAAACCTCTGTAACATCAAAGACAGAAACATAAGTAACTTACGTGCTTATTTCATATGTAACATTAAGCCGAATTCAGCCAGAACATTTACCGTTGCACCGAATTTAGTCCTTCCATTCGTCACAATATCATATATGTGTTTCATGACGTACGGGCCACATAAGTTCGATTCTGGCGGTTGCCGACGGGTCTAAAAATAACAATAAATATATATAAGAGCATATATAGCTTACTGACCAAGTTCACAAGGCAGTTATGCCAGTGTCCAAATATGTACTAACATTTGGTTGGAACCATTTAGGATCTTTGAGCTCATACCCATGCTTTTTTTTACCTCCATTTGGAAGGTCCTCATGGCACTATCATCAAAATCAAAAATTTATCATCAATGTTCACTGAAAATTCACAGCAGAGATTTCAGACAAGACAATCAAAATGACATGCTTACTTGGTGACAATCCGCTTCAACGTAGGCCCCGCATCGCGTGAATGGAGCATAAGAAGATAGTTGTGTGCGCCTCCATGTTCATGACGACCAACTGCCAGTGGTGGCTGAAAATTCACAGCAGTACTCTTGTCTCAAATCCAGAGGTGTTGTACTTGCATAGACTGGGCACAAGAATCCAAAATCATGGATTCTGCTCTGTTGAACCAGTTTCTCATGCATGCACCTACAAGAATGACATCGATCAAGGAATTAGTATATATGTATTGTCTAAACGATGCATTTAAATTATGTAATCAAGGAAGAAGAAACTTACTTCATAAACATTTGAACAATTGCACTAGTAACCTGCTGTCTAGGAAGCAGCATGGACTCTACATTGACATTATCAATGTAAACCGGTTCAGGATGAGGGAGGCCTACTACTTCATTGACAGGCCACGATTTATCTTTAAACCATTTGTTGGCTACCAAATCGGATATTTTTTCCTTGGCCGTCAAGTTAGCAGTAGGGGATGGAACTTGAGGAGGGGGTGAAGCTTGATGAGGGGGTGGAGCTTGAGGAGGGGATGGAGCTTGACGAGGGGATGGAGCTTGACCAGGGTAGAGACATCTACAAGCTTCACTGGCCAAGAGATGAAGGTTCCCTTGATATCACTCACAATCTTCAGCTCATCAGTTGGGAGAGGGACAGGTGCATCAAAGATCACCTCTTCAACTGACACTCTGACTTCATAATCATCCATTTGTTGGTGGTGTACAGTTGATCCCAAGTTGTGGACAGTCCCTTTAGCAACCAATTGTCTATGACTATCACTATCCTCCACATACAGTTGACAAGGTTGCTCTGACTGTCCAACAATGCAGCTCCCTATAGTGCTCTGCTGCATATGTGCAGCTGAAGGTGTCAAGGGAACACTGGTCTCGGCGAGAGCTCAGGAGACACTTCATTTTCTGATCCATTTCCTCCTTCATCTTGCTTATCTCAGCTTGAAACATTTCCCTCAATGTAGCTTCTCTGGCCGCAAGCGTCTGATCCATCTCCTCCCGGGTAACCATACTTTGTCTGTGGTGTTTGGATTTACCAAAGTATTGCTTTAGGCCTACCCGTCCTCCAATCCCCCTTACACGCCCAAAGTGATCTGGTTTTCCAGTCGCAACGGTCAGAACATCATTCCTCCCGTCCGACGCAAAAGATCCCTCTGCTTCCTTCTTTTTAAGATCTTCCTATAAGATACAGATAACGAGAAGCTTAGTAATGAAACATGTTTAGTAAGTAAAAAATGACAATATCGATACTTACAATTCTTTCAAAGAACTACACGAGTTTGTTCACTCGTGTAGGTGCCGCTTGGCTTTTTCCGAATATACAACCACAACTCCTCACGACGTATTGGAGATGGCGGCTGGTCAACTACCGCAGAAGGATTGGATTCAGCTTCATCTTCCAATCTCTTCTGCTTGGCTGCCATCAAATATTTTTCGGCCTTTTCATATCCGCCGCGAGAAGCCCCGTATGGGCAATCATTCTTTCTCCCGATCTCTTGGTATTTTTCCCTTCTTTTCTGTGAATCAGGATTGAAAACAACTATCAATTATGAATTCCAGACATGTCACTAACAGAAATTAGAGAACTTCTGCTTGATATGAATTGAACGTCAAACATTAGTCAAATTCACTTCATCAAGTTTCAACATTTTACTTAAGGAAGATGTAGCATTGTAGAAGAAATTGGAAGAACCAAAGGAAAGGGAGTTGCAAAATTGCTGCCAACTCAGTCAATTCATTCATTCATCATAATTGGTTCCTACACACATATTAGAATAACTAACTAACTACTTGCACCGAAACCATTACACAGTTAACATACTAACTAACTAACTAACAGCAACGTTTGACCATATTACACAGTTTACGTATCAGACTTGCATGGAATTAGGACATGCTCCTCTGATGCAGGACAAAGACAGGAAATGTATACTTCTATTCACACACCAAACCATTTAACTAACAGGATTAAATGTACACAATAACATTCACATATCCGCACAGGTTAATAAGCAAACAAAAGTGCAAACAAAACTAAATATAAACTCACCGAGCTTCGGGAGTGGTACGCAGCTGAACAAATTGTTGCCAAATCTCTTCATCAATAAATTTGTACTTGTGCCAGGGTTTATGGTCAGGCTTCTCCTCGACAAAAATATACGTTTTAGCTAGAAAGGTCTTAAACTTCCTGAACCGCTCAGCACAATAAGACAATGTTGAGTCTTTTAACTTCTCAGAGTCAGGGACGGTGTATGTAAGACGGATAGTGTCCCAAATAGGATCCTTTATCATGCTTTTGTCCACATTTTTCCACTCATCTGTCAATATGCTAACCTTGCTGCGTACTAGAGCGCCAACAAAACTAGTATATGTGGTTTTATTAGGACCGACAGGTTGCAAATTTTCATCAAACTGAATCTCGAGCTTCGTCCCGAAATTCCGACTAAGGGATACATCCATAATTCGTGTGCTGCTTCTACCACAGCGTGCACGGCGCTGAGGAGGCTCATTGTGAGATGAAGAGGGTTCGTTCTGACCCACACCAGTGAAACCAGTATCTGGAGTTCCAAGAACACGACTGGAATCATTTTCACCGTCCATTTTCAAGACAGTAAGAGAGGAATGCCTGAGCAAATGAGGGAGTAACAGAGGCTAACGGTACGTGGGGCGAGGAAGAGAGGTAATGCAACAGGAAGGGTTTCGCAATGTGAACAGGGGTTCGTTCTTCAGTGAGAGTGACAAAAGCTTCCGTGCGAAGAAACGTATATTTGGCGCCTCATTTTTAAGACCGGACAAATGAGTATATACGGTCTTAAAAGTTAACATTTAAGACCGGTCTTTCTAAAACTCCGGTCTTAAAATTAATTATTTTTTTATTTAAACTTTAATACCGGCCTGATTATACGAACGGTCTTAAAAGTCTAACTTTTAAGACCAGTCTATCTCTATCTCTGGTCTTAAAATTAATTAATTTTTATTTAAACTTTAGTACCACCATATTTTAAGTCCGGTCTTAAAAGTCTAACTTTTAAGACCGGTATTATAAATGTTCGGTCTTAAAACTTTAATACATTTATATTTAAATTTTTCCGTATTATTTTGGAGTGTAGAAAATATAAGTCTCAATTTGAATGAGATTTCTCCATAAAGTAATTGATATTTCAATTTTTTTAATAACATTTTAAAGACCGGTTGTTATTTTAACAGGTCTGGATAAGACCTATGAAAAAATGATCCAGTATAATAAGTTATTTATATTTACAAATCTGCCACCGGTCATAGCTTTAGGACCGGTCCTTCGATAGTCCGGTCTAAATGTGGCGGTCTTAAAGCCCTTTATTGTATAAGAAGTTCTTTTTATTTACAAAACTGCCACCGGTCACACCTTTAAGACCGGGGCATCAATGATCCGCTCTAAATGAGGTGGTCTTAAAACCCTTTTTTGCACTAGTGAAAATATGCTTTTTATGCCTAAAAATAGAAGATATTCATGTCATTTACTTTTCTTATTTCCTGGATTCCTTTTATGCTTCCCGTTTTTTTTTTTTTTTTTTTAAAAACTTCTTATGCTTCAACTATAGGAAAACCCTAAGTAAAAAAACTATAGGAAAACGCATCGTTTTTATTTTAACGCTCATGTCGTCTCCTCCGTTGGTCTTTCGATGTATTTCCCATTGTGTGTGGGTAACGGAGCTAAGAGGAAAAAAAGTTGAAAACTGAAATATAAAAGGAAAACAGACCCATGACTTTTATTTTAACGCACATGTCATCACCTCTGTTGGCCTTTCGATCTAGTGTGTATTTGTTTTGACCAATTTATTTATTTATTGTAGGATAAAATGACTTGTTTGAATAAAGTGCACAAAAGCAAATTGATCGTTTAGATTTTTCAAAAGAAGTACTCCTCCTGTCCTAATTATAGGAGCTATTTAACCGATTTTGGAGGGATTAAGGAAATGAGTTAAATTAGTTGATTTTACTTATTTTCCTAAAACGCCCTTATATAAATTTAAAATGACATAAGTAAAAGTGAATTACAACCCCACCACATACTCTCCGACCAATTTTCCTTCTCACACGCTTTCTAATTGAAATAATGATCTTACTATATAAACATATATTTGTGTATATATGTATACATATAGATCTATTTACACGCATTCATATATCTACACACATATATCTACACACACATATATATATGTATGTTTATATATGTGTGTGTGTGTGTGTGGGTGTGTGTACACACACACATATATACACACACAAACACCGAAATACATATATATGTACACACACATATATACATACAAATATATATAAATGCTCCTAATAATAAGTATAGAAAGGGGTATTATAGGAAAAAATTGACAAAAATTAAAACTTGCTCTTATAATTAGGACAAAAATCAACTCTAAAATGTGTTCCTATAATTAGGATCGGAGGGAGTATATTTAATCATTCTATTTGTTATTTGATCACTTTGTACATAGTAGTAATGTTTCCCCATCATTTGATCTCTAGGGTGCCGAGGAAATTCAATGCATATCATTAGACATGAGCAAAAAAATAAAAAATTATTGCAATGACAACTAGTAATTTTTAAAAGATGCATAATTTAAAATCCCTTAAATTGTACAAGTCAGATAGAAAGAAGCCTTCAAAAGTGAATATTTATGGAGACCTGGATTCTCTTCTTAAGGAATTACACTTCCTCTGTTGGGATTGATTGTCGTCTTCAATATGTGTCATTAAGCTTTTGGGCAGAGAATCTTGTTCATCTTATAATGCCAAACAGTCGTCTCCAACAACTTTAGAATGAAAATCAAGTGCGTGCTTTGTTTTATATGTTTAAAGATAGTTAGTTTTTTTCCCTTTTTTGGAGGGTGAATTATGTTTAACAATAATGCTCTGTTTTTCCCCAGCAATTTTCAAATTTAAAGAAGATTCATGTAAGTAACTCAAAATATCTCACGGCACTTCCTGATCAATCAGAGGCCCCAAACCTTGAAAGCTTAAGCGTAGATGGCTGTGTAAATTTGGCCCAAATCCATTCTTCAAATGTCCTCGGCAAGCTTAACACAACTTGACTCTTGAATCCTGCAAAGGGTCAGGCACATAAGCTTTGGCGATGGCTCTGTTAACGGGAGAAGAAAATCTGTGTAAGTGACTGTCAACAAATTTTTGATCTTAACAACTTCTCATTCACTAAAGTGACTATGAAGCTCTTGGTATCTGATGATGGAAGTGTTATCACTAGTTTTAACTTTAAGCTTTTGTTAATGCCATTTGAAGAGATGTTAGAGTGCAGGGACTATACTGAGAGCGTGAAGTTAATATATTATGGACACAAAGTTTGGCATTTTTACTTCCTTTTGTTAGGGCTGTTCATTGGTCAGAGAGTCCAATTGACTTTAGGAATTTCAAGCAATATTTTGACTGTGAGCATTATGACTCCTCCTTCTTTGGTGAGAGGATCCAAATAAAAATGAAAGAAGTGGGAGTGGAAAAGAAAGCACAAAGCAACGACGTGTGGCCACTAATAGTAAGATTGATGTGGTTGATGAATATTACAAAGAAGAAGAGGAATGTTGTAGCAACAATAATAAGAATTATACACTAACAAGAGTGCCAAACGACGTATTGTATCGAGCGAATGGAATTTATAAACACATGATATCTGAAAACTATATAGGACCTGTTTGGTATGGCTACAGGACCTGTTTGGTATGGCTGTGGTTGAGGAAAAAAGCCCATCAAACAGTAAAATAACCCGATGGAACAAAAAGAGTTAATCTAGGCTGCTCGGATAGTTTTAAGGGTTCATGGACTTCTGTAAAAAAAATCACTTATGGTAGAAGTCACTTTTTTCAGTTTCTGAGAAAATGTTAGGGATAGGTAATCCAATAAGCAATGCACTTTATATTAAAAAAAAAAAAAGCAATACACTGTTAAATACACATTTCTATGCATTCTAATTTATTTATTAGAATATATCTAATAAAGTATTTTAGAGTTTTTAAAAAATTTTAACAACAATTTAATTTTTATCAAATTTAAATTTTTATCGTCAATTATCACTTTATATACAACAAATATATATTCATAAATATGTAATATTCAATAAGATTTATGTTATTTTTATTCATTTGTTATCTTAACTGACTTTTCAAACGCTACTCCAAACAAGAGCACATTTAAGAAAAAATCACTTCTACCACTACTATCCCAAACAAATACAAAAACTACACACAGAATCTGTAAGTCATGGATTTGGCATCTCACATACCCTTATAAAGTTATAATCTGTATGTGAATATAATATTTTTTTTTAATAAAAAGACAAAATGAGTGAGTATAATGGAGCTACTGTACGTCCCCTACTCCCTCGTATGCTCACACGCCTTTCACACGATTCCTCCCTCCTTAATTTTGCCAGAAATTCCCCTTCAATTCCTGATTATATGTATCCTGAAAATAATTTATTGAACAAAAACATACCATTAATTATTTTAAATAAAAGGCTAAAAAGGGTGGCTTGGGTGCATGTAGGCAGGTCTCATCTCTTCTGAAGAAGGCTAAAGCCTCCTGCTTTCTCTTGCATCATTTTCAATCATCACCTCCCTTTACGAGAGGCCGACCTAGGAATTTTATTTACGGGGGGTAAAAATAAAAAATGTTATATCAAGAGTAGATAAGGGCAAAGACTCACTATTCTTTCTTTTAAAAAGTATTAATGGTAGCAATCTTTTCTATAATAATCACCTACAAAGAGTATAAATTATTTCATGACTAATATGTTTTTAAAAATATTATTAATAAAAAAATTAAATTGACTAAAATTAATTATTAACCATTATCTATATTTTCATAGCCATCTTTTAACCAGACTCAAAACTTGCCTAAAATCCTAACCCTAAAATATTTTCTAATCAGTATAAAAGTAGTATCATTAGAAATATAAAATCATGTATAAAAAATTGGAGACCGAAATTTAATAAAAGAAATGATTTTGAGTACCTTATTGATGCCCAAAATTTGTCGTAAGTTGTTGGAAAAAAAATGGTGGACGACTGAAGAGCCGCGAGTGAGAGGAAGAAGAGACGCAAGATTTCGAAAAAGTGCAACGGGGGTTGGGGATAAATGATAATTAAATATTATAGACCCCACCTCTATATATATATATATATATATATATATATATATATATATATATATATATATATATATATATATATATATATATATATATGAAAGCAAACGAAGATCAGAGAAGAAAGTACCCGTCCTACTTCTTACTATACTTTGGACCATCTCAGATGATCCAAAGTATAATAGCAAATAGATTTTTATTTTATATGAAAATTTTAGGAAAGGGGTTGGGCTCACCCATAGTTCAAGGGCAGGGCGTTTGGAGCCTAGTCCACAGGACATACTGGCCAGAGAGTACACATGCATCCACCTCTATCAGCGTTTCTACTGCTTCTTAGACCCCTAGAATGCTTCCCCCAACGCCTTGATCAACTAGGGATCGAACCCCCTCCCATAAGGTGAGGAAGTCCGACCCCTTCGCCAGTTAAACCCAAAGACGAAGGGTATAATAGCAAATAGATTGAGCAAACATGAATTCACTTATGATAAGAAATACGTGTCATTAAGCTTTTGGGCAGAGAATCTTGTTCATCTTATAATGCCAAACAGTCGTCTCCAACAACTTAAGAATGAAAATCAAGTGCGTGCTTTGTTTTATATGTTTAAAGATAGTTAGTTTTTCCCCCTTTTTTTGGGGGGTGAATTATGTTTAACAATAATGCTCTGTTTTCCCCCAGCAATTTTCAAATTTAAAGAAGATTCATGTAAGTAACTCAAAATATCTCACGGCCCTTCCTGATCAATCAGAGGCCCCAAACCTTGAAAGCTTAAGCGTAGATGGCTGTGTAAATTTGGCTCAAATCCATTCTTCAAATGTCCTCGGCAAGCTTAACACAACTTGACTCTTGAATCCTGCAAAGGGTCAGGCACATAAGCTTTGGCGATGACTCTGTTAATGGGAGAAGAAAATCTGTGTAAGTGACTGTCAACAAATTTTTTGATCTTAACAACTTCTCATTCACTAAAGTGACTATATATGAAGCTCTTGGTATCTGATGTAGGAAGTGTTATCACTAGTTTTAAATTTCAACTTTTGTTAATGCCATTTGAAGAGATGTTAGAGTGCAGGGACTAAACTGAGAGCGTGAAGTTATTATTATGGACACAAAGTTTTGCATTTATTTAGGTAAATTTATTTTTCTATTCATATAATGTAAATATTTTTTTCTTAAAAATACATATTTACTGAACGATCATTAACAAAGAACCAAAAAATATTACTAAAGAACCGTATAATATTCTGAGCATATCTTAGGGTTGTTATTAAATAACTGTAGAATATTTCTTAGAGTCTTGGATATTTAAGGGTGGAAAACCGTTAAATATAGATAAAAATAATTATTAAATATAGATAAATTTTTAGTAATAAATTTAAATATAGATAAATCTTTAATAGTGAAATTCTCCAACTACCTCGTGGTTATCTACTTTCACTCCTCAAGCTAATGGAATTTATAAACACATGAGATCAGAAAACCATATAGGACCTATGTGGTATGGTTGTGGTTGAGAGAAAAGCCCATCAAACAATAAAATAAGCCCAACCGAAGGAAAAAAGTTAATCTAGGAGGGTTGATGGGCTTCTATAAAAAAAAAGTCACTTATGATAGAAGCCACTATTTTCAGCTTCTAATATATTTTTTTCAGCTTCTGGAGAAAAATGATAGGGATAGGTAATCCAATAAGAAATACATTATTAAATATACATTTTTATGCATTCTAATTAATCCATTATAATATATCTAACTAAGTATTTTAGCTTTTTTTTTATAATAATTTAATTTTTATATTCAATTATCACATTATATACAACTAATATATATATATATATATATATATATATATATATATATATATATATGTATGTATGTATGTATGTATGTATGTATGTATGTATGTATGTATGTATGTATGTATGTATGTATGTATGTATGTATGTATGTATGTATGTATGTATATGTAATATCCAATAAGATTCATGTCATTTTTATTCATTTTTCATCTCAACTAACTTTTTTAACGTTATTCGAAACAAGAACATATTTGAAAAAATGTCACTTCTATTACTGCTATCCTAAACATAAATTACATCTACAATACAACTTTTATCCCATCTTCCATTAACAAAAACTCATCTAGAAAAAGTTACTTCTATCATCGTTATTGTAAACCAACACAAAATACCATACATACAATGTGTATGTAAGTCATGGATTGGCATCTCACATACCCTCACATACCATTAATTAATTATTTTAAATAAAAGGCTAAAAAGGGGTGGCTTGGGTGCAAGTAGGCAGGTCTCATACTCTCATCTCATCTGAAGAAGGCTAAAGCCTCCTGCTTTCTCTTGCATCATTTTCAATCATCACCTCCCTCTCCACCTGGAAATATAATGTGTGTGTGTGTTTTTTTTTACTTTTTTTTTGGCTTTTGCATGATTTTTCATAACCTCTGCCTCAAGTTTAATAAGCTTACAAGTGGCGGAATTATATATTCGCTTTAATGTAATGATGTGGTTTTGAATCGTTGAGTCTTAGGGTGTGTTTGGTTTGAGGAGGAGTGGGGGGAGGGAGTGGGAGGGTAGGGAATTGACCAAATTGCCATTAATGAAGGGAATATTCCTTTTTATTAAGAATATATTTTTGGAATATTGCAAAGTTTCCATGGGCTTTTTGGTAAAGAAGGGGCAAAAGATCTCCCCCTCCCTCCCCCTCCCTCAAACCAAACACACCCTTAGTGGTCGCCTGGTCGGTGGGGATTTTCGAACATAAACAAGACTGATTTTGGGGCGAATCACAGCCTTTGATTCAATGAAATCCGATCGGGACCATGAAACTATTTTTCATCCATCAGTTATACTATGTTAATAGGAATAAATTTAAAGGCAAAAGGATAATAAAAAAACCTTTTGTGCAGCTTGAAGGGTATCTTGGTCATTTCAGAAAGAAAGTGGGGAGAACAAGGGTAAAGACTCCATGGGAAGGGATGGTGATGAGGTGGCAGAGTGTGATAGGAACAGAGGGATCTTAGTATATGGGGACGCAAGCACTGACATTTTAAGAATTTTTTGACTTTTAGCAGTTAGGCCTCTGAACATCGTTATGGGTAACCGGGGAAACCCTGCAGTGAGATGGAGGGAGAGTAAAAAATTGATAAAATCCCCCCAGATCTAAGTGATTGTCAAAAAATGCTTAATGAAAAGTTATACGTCAAAATAGGTCTTAAGATTTTTTTTAATATTATTTCAGGAACGTTAACAACAATATCAGTATAATATTAATACCTATATCAGTACAATATTAACATTTAAATGAGTACATCTTAACAACTAAATTAGTATGCGATAACAACTACTCTTATATCAGTACAATGTTAACAATTAAATCAATACACGTTAGCAAATAGGGTCTTTTATGGCTTTTCTTTAAAAAAATTTGATAATATTTTGCTTACTTTTTTTTCCCACCCGGTTCACCGGGGCGAAGTCCGGATCCGACCCGCGTCATGCTCTTGGCTATGGTGGAAGAGTCTTCCATCAGGGTTTTTTGCATTCATAAGGCTCGAATTTGAGACCTTACTTAAGTGATACAATCTGCTTATCACTTGAGCTAGGTAATATTTTGCTTACTTGAACCTGTGGAGATTTTTCCTAAAAATTAAACATTTCGAACCAATAAGAAAACTCGAGATAGGGTAGGGCCCAGGAATCTGCTGCTGTTCGGGCAGGTCTAGAAAGCGACAAGGTGGTGCTGGTTTGGTTTCTAGATTCCTGACCCATTAGTGGGCCCCGCCTTCCCCGGACTTCAACTCACTCCTTGTATTCTCCTCATACCTTCTTCTCAATTCCTGAACCAATAAATCAATATAATACTCTATAATCTATATATTATTCTTGTACAAAAACAGGTTTTCAATTTTTTGTGTTTGTCTCAGTTCATTTTTTTAATCTTATTTTTTATTATTACTATTTTACACTCATTGGGTATTTTTTAAAAAAAATTAAATTTTTTAGATAATTATTATATTTAATTACTTTAACTATGTAAAGCTCTTAAATAATAGCAAGTATAATAATTGTTTATTCTTTTCCAATTTACACGTCGAATTTACAATTTCTAATATGAGTCAGTTCAGATTTTTTCACAAATGGAAAGTCATTTAGGCTTTGTTTGGTTTGACGGAAACTCACATATTAAATAAATATATTTATAAGATAAATAAAAATATTTACAAGATAAATAAATAAATAAATAAAGAGTTAAAACTATTTTGGTGGTTCACAAAATAAATAAGGAAATTTAAAAGATAATTAAAAATATTTATATAAAAAATCATAAGATAAATAAGTTTTCAAATTCTTTCTTTTCCAATAGCTATGTGGGTGTGCAGGATAAATAAAACAATTTTTAATACGGCAACGCGACAATACACAAAACAGCAATAAAGTGACACAAACCCGTAAATCCAGGGATGAAGCAGACCCCTGCAACACGGCATGCGAGAATCCTAGAAAGAGGAATGATGGACTGAAACAAAATATAAACATATGTGAGAGATGCAATCGCTCATCTGAGTCTAAAGAACTTGTTTGAAGAGATAGTAAATTCTAAAACTTCCATTTTTTATAGACCTTTGCTTTTGAGAGCTATTCCTTTGGATCGAGGTTATTAATCATTTCTTCTCTTTAACTTGTTTTCACTTCATTTTTCACAGAAAATTTCTGCAAAATATTTGCTGTTTTCTTCTCCTAGCGGTAGCTATTGATTATATTCAATCTCCTTACTGAGCTACCATACAGTCGTAGATCTCATAATACTCAAACATTTGGAATTTTTTATACTTTAACTTCAATGGTATGGCTGGACTTAAATCCTTTGTGGCTTTTATATATAGATGATAAACAATTATTCAAATATCTGCTGTTTTCTTCTCCTAGTGGCAGCTATTGATTATATTCAATCTCCTTACTGAGCTACCATACAGTCGTAGATCTCATAATACTCAAACATTTGGAATTTTTTATACTTTAATGGTATGGCTGGACTTAAATCCTTTGTGGCTTTTATATATAGATGATAAACAATTATTCAAATATCTGCTGTTTTCTTCTCCTAGTGGCAGCTATTGATTATATTCAATCTCCTTACTGAGCTACCATACTGTCGTAGATCTCATAATACTCAAACATTTGGATTTTTTTATACTTCAATGGTATGGCTGGACTTAAATCCTTTGTGGCTTTTATATATAGATGATAAACAATTATTCAAATATCTGCTGTTTTCTTCTCCTAGTGGCAGCTATTGATTATATTCAATCTCCTTACTGAGCTACCATACTGTCGTAGATCTCATAATACTCAAACATTTGGATTTTTTTATACTTCAATGGTATGGCTGGACTTAAATCCTTTGTGGCTTTTATATATAGATGATCAACAATTATTCAAATATTTGTTGTTTCCTTCTCCTTTTGCTAGCTGTTGGTTCAATCTAGCTACCTTACTGTCCTACATGTTATAAATCTTATAAAAAATTGAAATTTTTTATACTTTTACTCCTGAAAAACAAAGGCCCAAAATCTTCAAAGATATGGGTGGAGTTGATCTATTGACTAAACTCTTCATTTATTTTATTCAAAATTTTTTAATGAAGTAAACGGCTGATTTATTTATTTTATTCGAAAAGAAAAGTGCTTGTTCTTTCTTCATATGAAGAACTACTTGATCCATTATTATATCATTGTTTTTATTTTTCCCCCTATGCTCTCTAGCTAGGGGTTGCGATTTAGGAGGACCTTCATTGAATTTCATCTTTACAGTACCCATAGTAAAGAATCTCACAATTGCTTCTATCTCAAAAGATATTTCATCTTTCATAAGCCTGACCAATAGGCTTAAACCTGAACCTGACCCTATATAGAGTAGTCTAGGCTTAAAGTATACTAAGCATCTGATTCTGATTCTAACTAAATAATCTCTTGTAATTATCGAACTCCAATTAACTAAAATTGTCTCCAGTTTATTGAGAGAGAAGACTATCCCATGGCGTATTCTCTGTTTTCATTATCCACTTGCTTGATCCCACCGATCTCCATGAATTTTTACGGTTTTGTGTTTTCATTGAAAAATTCTGCTTGTTTCTTCCTGTAGTGTTATTCGGATTCTTTTTTCAATGGTTAAAACTAATTCTATGGGGAATATTTTTGGAGGCTATAGTGTGGTGCGTATAAAGAACGCCATGTCTGCCACAATAGCTAAAGCCTGGAAGTTTCCTTGAAAAAGAAAAAAATAAAGATTAACAATAATCCACCTTCAACATGTGCAGTTTTATTGACTATAACTTGTTCTAAAATAAATAAAGTTGTTGGGTAGACTTGACTAGTTGCCTTGATCCTCGGCTACTTCGTCCCACTTTCGAAATATGTTTGTATGATCTCTTTATTACGTTAATCAAGAACCACCATATCATTTCTCAGTTAGGCTGATAAACAAGGACTTAGTTTCAGGTTGCTGAAAGCTGAAGGTTGCAGGAAGAAACTACAATCACATGGACGCAACCCTTTCTTTAGTGCTCATAGAAGCTGTATTGATTTTGCTGGCCATAGCAATTTCTAAAGCTATCAGATTAATCTCTCCACTTGATGATAGGTAACATCTTCTATAAATGGTTCCATACTCTTTATTCTGTTCTCCGGTCTGCTGATAGCCCATTATTAATTCATGATTTATTTCCATATGTAGTTGTAAAGATGTTGTTGATTCGATTCCCACGGTTTCTTCTCCTTCTCATATCGTCGCTGCTCCTCCAGCAACCAAGTATGACGTCTTTCTTAGCTTTAGAGGGGAAGACACTCGTGACACTTTCTCAAGTTATCTCTATGAAGCACTTTGCAATGCAAACATTCATACTTTTATGGATCACAAGCTCCACAAAGGACAACATATTGCACCTGTTCTTCTTAAAACAATAGAGGAATCAGAGATATCTTTGATTATTTTCTCCAAAGATTATGCTTCTTCAACATGGTGTATGGATGAGCTCATTCATATTATGAAATGTAGGGATAAATACGGAAGAATTGTCATCCCTGTTTTCTACCATGTAGATCCCTCAAATATCCGCAAACAGAATGGGAGTTTTGGAGATGGATTTGCTAAGCTTAAGTTTAGATTTAAGCACAAACTAGAAAAAGTGCAGGAGTGGAAAATGCGTTGATCCAATCAACGAACTATCTGGGTGGCATTCAAAGAATTTCAGGTAGCCAACTTCTACTCATTCTTCACTTATATTTTTCTTTTTTTGGGCAATAAACGTGATCATTGTTTTATTTTATATTTGTGCTAGGACTGAATCCAAACTTATTAAAAAGATTGTCAAAGATATTTTGAGCAAATTAAATACCAAGTCATCATTTCATGTTGAAGGATTAGTTGGAATAGATCATCAGATTCAAAAAATTGAAGAGCTCCTAAGTGAAGCTCGCACGGTAGGAATGTGGGGCATGGGTGGTATAGGTAAGACCACTCTTGCTAGAGCTGTATTTCACAAGCTGAAAGAACAGTTTGAAGCTTCCTCCTTTGTTGGAAATGTGAGAGAACAACTTGTAAGAATTGGATTAGAAGAATTACAGAAAAAGTGCCTTCAAGAATTATTAAAAGATGAGGGTGTTAATGTTTACAATTTTAAATCCACTTTTGTGACAAAGAGGCTTCGTCGTAAAAAATTCTTCTCATACTTGATGATGTCGATAATTCTATAGCAATTGAAAATTTAACTAAAGTATGTGATTGGTTTGGGGAAGGAAGTAGAATTATTATCACATCAAGAGACATGCAAGTGCTTAAGAATACTCCTGCATCTACAACATTTCAGGTTCGGCAATTGGATTCCCATCAAGCCCTTCATCTCTTTAGTTTGAAAGCTTTTAAGCAAAATGAGCCATCAAAAACCTATTTGGAGTTATCAAAGTGGGTAGTGGATTATTGTGGAGGAAATCCATTAGCTCTAATAGTGTTGGGTTGCTTTCTTCATGGCGAGAGGAAAAGAAGAGTGGGAAAGTGCTATGGAAAAACTAAATCAAACTCTTCACAAGGACATTTTTAATGTGTTGAAATTGAGTTTTGATGGACTTGATGACGCACAATGAATGTATTTCTTGATCTAGCATTTTTCTTGAATGAAGCATGGAAGATTTCTCTTGAAGATTGTGTAAGACACATATATGATTCTTCTGCACGTATTGATATTGGTGTACTTAAAGAGAGATCCCTCATTTCAGTGCATAAAAATGGTGATATTGAGATGCATGCTCTTCTAATGGACATGGGACTTGAAATTTCTAGGCAACACTTAAAATCTAACCCTGAAAAACCCATTCGATTATGGAAGCATGAGGATATTTATCATTTTTTCCACAATGACAAGGTAACAATTTATTTTTTATTATATTATTTATTCTCTTAATTTTTTATTCCCTTGTAGTTTGTATTTGTTTTGAACAATTTATTTATTTATTGTAGGATAAAATGACTTGTTTGAATACAGTGCACAAAAGTGTATTAATCATTTAGATTTATCTAAAAGAAATATATTGAATTGTTCTATCTGTTGCTAGTTGATCACTTTCTACATATTAATAATGTTTCCCCATAATTTGATCACTAGGGCGGCGTCGAGGAAGTCCAATGCTTATCATTAGACATGAGCAAAATCGAACTCTTGTGAGACGTACGCGCGTGCATTCTTTTAGAATAGTAAAGAAGTTAAAGTTATTAGAAGTACAAATTATTTGAAAGTTGAAAACAAATTGAATGTTAAAGCGAGCGGCTATAATGTGGTCTAAATGGTTTCAGGCTTCATATCCATTAAATGACATCAATGTTTGATGTCTTTTAACTGGGCCTCTCTTTCGGCTTTAGTTCATGCTTTTCTGATTAAAAATTATATCATGCCGAATGTTTTTAATTGATATTTGCTTTTATAGTTATAATCATTAAATATCTACACATGCATGTAGGTAATTGATTAATTTATAAATAGAGATCAGATATATTTGATTGCTCTGTAAGGCAATGATAATTGTGCTTCCTTTGATTTGCTATTACTAGGGAATAGAGGATATTCGCTGCTTGTCATTGGACTTGAGCAAGATAAGGAGGAGGACTGCTTGGAGGGCTAGTAATTTTAGGAAGATGCATAATTTAATATTCCTTAAAGTTCACAAGTCTGACAAGAGAAAGCCTTCAAAGTTTACTATTTGCGACAATTTGGATTATCTTCCTGAAGAACTGAGGTTTTTGAGTTGGGAAGAATATCCGTTTCCACAAGTGCCATTAAATTTTTGCTATGAGAATCTTATTGAGCTTAGAATGCCTAATAGTAATATCCAACAGCTTTGGAACGGAAATCAGGTACGTATCATTTTTGGCATCAAACATTGATCGAATAATTGGGAATGCAAATATTTGCTTTACTACCTTTAAATTGATGGTTAAATATAGTAGTTGTACTTTTTGCTGGAAATCCGATTCATCGTCTAAATGCATTGGGTTGTTATTTTTAAATTGTGCATACATATAGTTATGCAATTTATTTAACAGTGCTTTGTTTTTTCAGCATTTTCCAAATCTAAAGGAAATCCTTCTGTCACATTCAAAACATCTAATTGCACTCCCAGATCTCTCTCATGTCCCTAAGATTGAACGTGTGGATGTTGAGGGTTGTGTGAAATTGGATCAAATCCATTCTTCAACAGTCCTAAGCAATCTTTCCAGTTTAGGGGTATTTCAAGATGGGCCAAGGCAAATAAACATTGGGGGAAGTATGAAAGGGGGGTTAGCAACGGTCTACAATTATTTGGATCTTGACAAGAGTTCATGGAATAAAGTGAGAATGAAGGTGTTGGTATGTGGCGACATTATATGCGGTGTTGGATTCAAACATGTGGAAATGCCATTGGCTGAGATAGCAGAATTGAGATATTTACTTCCATTTGTGAGGAAAGTTAAATTGTTAGAGGGTGCAATTGAGTATGGGCATGATTTCAGCCAACATTATGACTATGATTGTCGTAATTGGGGTTCTCATCATGTTGGAGTTTTCATGAAGGTGAGGAGGAGGGGTGATAGAGGAGGACAAAGGCATGTGGTGGGGCCATTGACAAAAGAAATGATCAATGATCATCATCATCAAACATCAATGGAAGCTAGAGAAGGAGGAGGAGAAGAGAATGAGGAGTTAATGAGTAGTAATTCTACAATATTCACAAGAATTCCCAACAGCATCACTCGCTGGTCATTGTTGACGGAACTGAGATTAAGAAAGAGTGACTCAATCCTCAAATCACTTTCACTCTCACCCTCTCGTGCTTCTTGCAAACCTCACTTACTTGCAACATTCTCCCTCCACATTCCGCCATCCGCTTTCACTGACCCTCCTGGTAATCATTTCTATGTCCACTATGAAGGAGGTCGTGCGTTCTACTATCATGTTAGTAGGTCTATGGCTCGTCATCTGGATTATGACTTCAGTGTTGACTATTTAGAAATGAGGTCGTTTTAATTATCATTTAAATTTCGCAGGTCACAAATTATTATTAATATAAATTTGTCTTGTTTATTTATACTGTGCTTTATGATATATTACTTTTACTGCTTCTATTTTGTAATATTTAATTCACGTGCGTGGGGCCTATACACCACTTTATAATGTTCAAATTTTTAATCTCACTGTGCCATTGCAATAAACAAAACAACTAGAGAAACAATTTTCCTTACTAAGCTCGTTAGTTCATTGGAATGTAGCGTGTTTATTCATTAATCATCTCGATTGATTTACAAATATTGAATTTAAGACTATTAAAATAAAATGCATTTCTTTAACTAGCTACTAGTCAATGACCTGTCAATTGGCTGACTCCCCCTTTTTGTATATGATCATCTTTGCGACGAAAATTATTGTAGAAAAAATGCATACAAGAACCTAACTTAAGAAGGATTAAGTTGTTCTCTAGTTTTATGATGCAAGCAATAATTGAAAACAACAACAATAAATATTATTTTACTAGATAGAGTCGTTAACATGTAAGATTTGGATTTGGATCATCTTCAAGGTTCTGAAACCCGGACCGGTCACCAGACCGGTCTAGGTACTGGGTCAAGGGTCAGTGGGTCAGACCGGAGTCAGCCCGGAGTCAACCCGGGCTTAGACCGGTGAGGTATAAAAAATTGGAAAATAATCATATATTCCAATACTCATGACATATTCAGATATTCTTAACAATTTTCTTTACAACCTACATTTGAGACAAAATATTCATAGTAGCAAAATATCAAAAACAGGTATATGATGACAAAATATGAAAATATTCTCACATTTGATAAACTAATAATCATCATCATTGAAATCATTATTAACATCATTCAACTCTCTAGGTATTGAGACATCAGGAGGTGGAGGTTGAGCTGTAGGAGGAAAAGTAAAGGTACTAGAAGTAACAAGATCATCATTTAAAGGTGGAGCGCAATACCAAAATCACCATCACCTATATATGAAACAAATAGAATTATTAATACTTATGTAAAAAACATAGTCAATTAGTCATATTATTTTGTGTAGGAATATAATCTTATATAATAGAAGAGATAGTTAGGAACCTCCAAAATCCCTTGCCATTTGTTCAAGTTGAAGATTTGTCGCATCTACATCATCAAATTCAGGAGTTGAATCTTCCTCTAGCACCCAAAAGTCAACTTGATCAATTGATTCATAATCAATGGGATCATAATTATCTTTCTTCTTCTTCAGTTGATTCCTATAATGCCAATATGATAGAATACCAACATTAATAAAGTGCATATTTGATTATTTGTCTATATGTAATAAAAATATAAAATTATAAAACAAGTAATCAAAAGTCAAGTTTACCTAAACTTTAACCTCAGATTGTAGTTAGTGAAAACCAAGTCATCAAGCCTTTGATGCTCCAATCTATTTCTTCTTTTAGTATGGATACGCTCAAACAAGCTCCAGTTTCTTTCACATCCAGAAGAAGTAGAAGTTTGACTAAGAACGCGTAAAGCAATTTTTGCAATTCAGTATTGAACCCCGTAATACAACCACCAATCATCTCGCAAAATAAAATAAAAGACATTTAGTATGTATTATTAATGTCGATATCTCAATATGCACTTTTGAATATGAAAGTCAATGTACTTACGTGGGACTAGTGTCTCGGGCTTTTTTTCACATGAAACTTTAGCAAAGGATTCTTTGCGCTCACGGTATACACCAATTTGCTTCATCATAGTAACATAATAATCGCATCATCAGATGAGTTTGCCTCGAACAAATCAATCACAGCTTCCATACATCGATGCTTTCTGACAAAATCAGGACTATACAAGAATGCAGGATTCAACAAATACGCCGCTGCATGAAGTTTAGTTTTCAAATGCTTATCCCAACGACTTTGGATAATATTTGTATAAGGCTTGTATTGTTCCTTTTTCTTTTGAAACGCGTCCTTGATCACATTTTTAGCCCTCTGCATGCCTTCATAGACATATGGCATTGAAGGCTTCTCATCAGAATCAACAATTCTCAACAATTTGATCAATGGAGACACAAGTCTCACAATTTGAAAGCAATCGTTCCAAAACCGGTTATCTAGGATGATTGCACTAAAAGTTTTTCCGGCATCAGTTGTTGCTAACTTATGTTGCAAAAAATGCTCATCAATAACCAAAGCTTGTAAATCGAGCTTGTGTGAATATATGCTATGAAGCGTGATGAATGTGGTGGCAAATCTTGTAGCACCAGGACGCACAATTTCCTTCCAATGAGGTCTTTTTCTTAGCCATGACAAGAAGATCAAATGGTTATAAGCGAATACAGTAATCTTAGATGCCTTCTTCGCAAGGTCTGAAACATGAGGCATTGATGCAATATCTTTCAAAATCAGATTTAAACAATGAGCAGCACAAGGTGACCAATAGATGGTTTTGTATTTCTCTTTTATCAATCTACCACATGCTACATAGCGTCGATGGCTTTTTGAAAAAGAGGACAACTCAATGCATTAAATGGAATGCAATTCACATAAGCCCATTGAGCAAAAAAAATTTTCGCATTGAGTTGAGCTTCTTGACTTGCCCAAACACTCTTGATGCTTGGTTGAGCACCTTGAGTTGTCCTAGGTGCAAAATAATTTTCAACCCCCACAGTGTTAGGCGCTTTCCTCTTTGATGCAATCGGTTCTTCACTTTCTATAGCTACATTTCCTTCATCTACATTATCATTAGGAACAGGATTTTTCTTTGAACCTTCTGCCAAAGATCCTTTCATTCTAGCACGTACGTCATGAGAAACTTTTTTACAAGAAGCAACTTGACCACTAACACCAGCTAAGTGTTGTTTTAACCTATTTATCCCACCTCCTCTATAACTAGAACCACATAATAAGCATGTAAAAACATTTACTTTCCCTTCTTTCTTAAGAGAAACATATTCCCAAGCAGGATCTCTTTTAACACTAGAATGTGTGGGAGGATTGCTAGACTCGGGATTGGGAGTGGTAGTATTCTGGGCAACTTCATTATTATTTCCCTCCATTAAGCTTCTTCAAGAATCCAAACCAAACCAAACCAAACAGAACAGAGCAGGACAAGCAAACCAAATATATTATATATATATGGATACACTAGGGACAGTGAACAGAGTAGGAACCGAAAATGAACAGAGTAGGAACCGAGTGTGTTGAACAGAGCATAACAGAAACGCAGCCTTCAGGAATCAAAACCAAGCCAGACCGAAAAGCAAACCAATCCTTCAGAAATCCAAACCCAATCGAACAGAGCACAAAAAACGAAAATGCAAATCAAAAGCCAATAGAAGAGGACGACAGCTTATATGAATCCAACAGAGCCAACCACAACAACTTCAGGAAATCAAAAAACGAACCTAATCAAACCAATATGACATCCAAAAGTAAAAGAGTATACACCAGAGGCAGCAGAACGAAGAACAAAGAACTAAAAACAAACTAAAATATTCAAAAATAAATAAATAAATAAATAAAGGAAAACCTGATCAGAACGAATGAAGCTTTGGAAAGGCATGAACGAAGCTTGGTAAAGGCAAGAACCTGAAGAAACTAACGGCATTGAGGCAAAATTTCAAAAAAAGAAACCCTAAAATGGAACTCCAAAGATCAAAACTCAAAAGGGAAGAACCTCTGTAATGGAGGGAGACGCTGTCGTCGGACGATGAAGGCAAAGCTCCTTCTCGAGCACAACCTTGCGACGGCGAGGGCTTGTCGGACGGAAGGAGACGGTCGGACAGAGGGAGAAGAAGAAGAGTCGAACGAAGTTGAGGAGGAGGAGTAAGTCGGTGATTGACAGGGAAGCTTGAAAATCGCTGAATCAAACTGAATCAAATCAATTGATTTGATTATGAAATCTCTTCTGCCGAATTAAAAAAAAAAAAAATCAGATTGCAAACGACGTCGTTTTAAATTGGGCAGGGAATTAAAAAAAATATGGCCTGACCCGGTGACCCAGTAGACTCGGCCGGTTTACACCGGTTACACCGGGTCGACCCGGGTCTACTAGGTTCGATCGGTTTGAACCAAACCGGACCGGTTTCCCGGCCGGTTGACCGGTTCCCGGTCTGAACCGGCCGGTCCGGTCCGGTTTTAAAAACCATGATCATCTTAGAATCTTCTCTCTCTCTTTTTTTCTTTAGAATTCCTTTTCTATCATTACATTAAAAAAATAGATGGTTGAGATGTAATATGTTATAAATTATCATTATAATATTTTATAGATATGTATGGAAAAAAATTACACTTTCTTTAATTTTTCAAAATTATAAGTTTTTTAAAAAAAGCAACAAAAATTTTAATCAAAAAATTTATATAATTTTAATTAAATTCAAGGTCTTTTATAATTTATTGTATAGGTTAAATCAAGAAAGTCTATATCTTTTTTTTAGAATAAAATTTATGTGTGTTAAAAAAATTCATTTAATGTTAATAACGTTAAAAAGAATATAAATAATTTTTTATATCTAAATAATTAAATAATATAGTTTAAATGAATTTTGAACTTGGTGAAAAAACATTATAAAATATGATGAGTAAATACCCTTTTTGGTCCCTGGAAAAAACACGGATGCCCTTTTTGGTCCCTGAGAAAAAAAATGTCATTTTTTCGTCCTTTTTAGGGACTAAAAATGACATTTTGGGAATTTGTGAGGGATTAAAATGTCCACAAAAAAGGGCCAAAAAAGACTAAAAGGGACCTTATTCGTCCTTTTTAGGGACTAAAAAGGACTTTTGTTTTTTCAGGGACCAAAAAGGGCGTCCGTGTTTTTTCCAAAGACCAAAAAGGGTATTTACTCAAATATGATTTTAATCGTTATTAATTAAATAATGTATTGATTACATAATATGAACCTTGTGAAAAAAAAAATACAAGCACGTGACATGTGAATGATGGGTGGTTTTAGTTTTGATTTAGTTATTTTTTTTAATTATAAATACAAGAGATAATGGAAGAAATTTTATTAGGGGCAATTTATTAATTTTAAATTTATATTATGATGTTTGGTCCTTCTAAGTAATTACAATTTTCATGGTCCTTTCTAATAAATATGATTTTCTCTTGGTCCTTTATTTTAATTTTCCCATAATACTATATTCACAAGATTTTCCAATAGCATCAGTCACCGGTTTTTATAGAAGCTAACGACCTTAAAAGAGAGTGATATTGTTACGGACCTAGTCAAGGCCCACAAACTAACCAACTACCACAAGGGGCAATCCACGTGTGGATAGCAACCTCCTAACAGAAGGACCTAGTCGTCAAGGGAGTTAGCAAGATCGTGGGGCACGCACAACTGGATCTGGGGGCACACACAATGTGGGAGCCAGAGATCCAACCAACAAGGTATACTCTCTATATATACGTAGAAGAGATACTCTGCGGAGGTACACACTTCTAGTCCCAGACTATTTACATACAGTTACACTGTGCACACACCACACCTCTTAGGCGAAACGCCTGGTTGTGTACAGTGATCAATACTACCCTCGTACGCTTGCCCTATAGGCATACGGGGAGAGTACCTCGATCCTAGATCAAACCTCCGGCCACCCATAAGGCCGGACATCTGAGTTATACACCAGAACAGTGGCGCCGATCGTGGGGGTTGATAAACTTCAATTCCCGTGACCATGAGGATCAGTACCCGTGCTTCTAGCCATAAGCAGGAAAATGTTTAGATCCCAATCGCTTTCCTTGTACTTGTCTTTATGATGTTCTTTTCTTTTTTCCGACAAAAAGGAAACAAAAAAAACATTTTCCTCTTCGTGGTGATCAACATTAAAAGTTTGTAGAATACAGTTAACAGTTAGGACCATACAAAAAAAACATTGTTTACCTTATTCGAATAAAAACAAACAGAGTGACGATTCTTCTCAAGTTTGGACCATCGTTGTCGTCGATCTTACTTACCCTAGTGTGAAAATTTTTCAGTGTCCTTTTCGTTATCTTCTTTCTTTTTCCAACAAAAAGAAAAGGGACACCGATGATGATTTTCACATCCAGGTTAAGTAAAAACGAGGACAACGAAGCACAAAGCTTGAGAAGAACGCCAGAAACTCGATTGTCTTGAACCCTAATGATTTGTCTAAAAACCAAGTCACCAACTCTATTTAAAGGAAGACTATTAGGACCGGACATATAACAAATCCACGCTTCTAAAAGTTAAGCCATATTTTAAAAATAAACGAAAATTTGAAGTTAGGAGCGGAAAATTAATAAATATACGGTCCTAAAAGTTTCGGCAATATTAAAATAAACGAAGACTTTTAAGACCTGGCTCCTAACAAATACACGGTCCTAAATGTCTAGCCATATTCTTTGGAATTTTACGAAGACTTTTAGGACCTGATATTAATTAAATATACGGTCCTAAAATTTTAGCCGTATATTTTAGAGACTTTTAGGACCGGATATGTGACATATATACCGTCCTAAAAGTCTACCCATATTTTTTTAGAAGACGAAGACTTTTAGGACCGGATATTTGACAAATATACGGTCTTAAAATGGACGAAGACCTTTAGGACCGGACTTTTAACAAATATACGGTCCTAAAAGTCGCGAATACTTTTCAGAGTCTCTAATAGCTCATTTACAACATCCGCCTGTACCTCAAATTTCAAGCACTAAATAGCTTTATCCACCATCCCATTCATTCAGAAAACCAAAATGGACACACACAAATTGTTCGAAAAAATAAACAATTTTATTATTGAATTACATTGCGTTATATTTACAAATGAATGAATTAGTTGAAAAAATAAACAAATGTATGTACAGAAGGCTATTGTTGCTACAACATATATTATTTACAAATGAATTAATTTAGGACATTAATTATTGTCCTGACTTAGCTTTTCTAAGACCTGTTTATACAGATATTCACAAAACACATCGCGTATGTGCTCCACTTCATCATCAGAAAATGGCTTTGAACATGCAAACCTCTGTAACATCAAAGACAGAAACATAAGTAACTTACGTGCTTATTTTATATGTAACATTAAGCCGAATTCAGCCAGAATATTTACCGTTGCACCGAATTTAGTCCTTCCATTCCTCACAATATCATATGTGTTTCATGACGTACGGGCCACATAAGTTCGGTTCTAGCGGTTGCCGACGGGTCTAAAAATAACAATAAATATATATAAGAGCATATATAGCTTACTGACCAAGTTCACAAGGCAGTTATGCCAGTGTCCAAATATATACTAACCTTTGGTTGGAACCATTTAGGATCTTTGAGCTCATACCCATGCTTTTTTTTTTTACCTCCATTTGGAAGGTCCTCATGGCATTATCATCAAAATCAAAAATTTATCATTAATGTTCACTGAAAATTCACAGCAGAGATTTCAAACAAGACAATCAAAATGACATGCTTACTTGGTGACAATGCAGCTTCAACGTAGGCCCCGCATCGCCGTGAATGGAGCATAAGAAGATAATTGTGTGCGCCTCCATGTTCATGACGACCAAGCGCCGGTGGTGGCTGAAAATTCACAGCAGAAAGTACTCGGTGATATATATAGCGAGAATTAAGTGAATTATATTGCGACAAGAATTGTGATATGTACCGAGCCATTGTGGAAACAAGTACACCTTTCTTGGCACTTCACACAACCTCTTTGATATGTACTCTTGTCTCAAATCCAGAGGTGTTGTACTTGCACAGACTGGGCACAAGAATCCAAAATCATGGATTCTGCCCTGTTGAACCAGTTTCTCATTCATGCACCTACAAGAATGACATCGATCAAGGAATTAGTATATATGTATTGTCTAAACGATGCATTTAAATTATGTAATCAAGGAAGAAGAAACTTACTTCATAAACATTTGAACAATTGCACTAGTAACCTGCTGTCTAGGAAGCAGCATGGACTCTACATCGGCATTATCAATGTAAACCGGTTCAGGATGAGGGAGGCCTACTACTTCATTGACAGGCCACGATTTATCTTTAAACCATTTGTTGGCTACCAAATCGGATATTTTTCCTTGGCCGTCAAGTTAGCGGTAGGGGATGGAACTTGAGGAGGGTGAAGCTTGATGAGGGGTGGAGCTTGAGGAGGGGATGGAGCTTGACGAGGGGATGGAGCTTGACCAGGGTAGAGACATCTACAAGCTTCACTGGCCAAGAGATGAAGGTTCCCTTGATATCACTCACAATCTTCAGCTCATCAGTTGGGAGAGGGACAGTGCATCAAAGATCACCTCTTCAACTGACACTCTGACTTCATAATCATCCATTTGTTGGTGGTGTACAGTTGATCCCAAGTTGTGGACAGTCCCTTTAGCAACCAATTGTCTATGACTATCACTATCCTCCACATACAGTTGACAAGGTTGCTCTGACTGTCCAACAATGCAGCTCCCTCTAGTGCTTGCTGCATATGTGCAGCTGAAGGTGTCAAGGGAACACTGGTCTCTGGCAGAGAGCTTAGGAGACACTTCATTTTCTGATCCATTTCCTCCTTCATCTTGCTCATCTCAGCTTGAAACATTTCCCTCAATGTAGCTTCTCTGGCCGCAAGCGTCTGATCCATCTCCTCCCGGGTAACCATACTTTGTCTGTGGCGTTTGGATTTACCAAAGTATTGCTTTAGCCCTACCCGTCCTCCAATCCCCCTTACACGCCCCAAGTGATCTGGTTTTCCGGTCACAACGGTCAGAACATCATTCCTCCCGTCCGACGCAAAAGATCCCTCTGCTTCCTTCTTTTTAAGATCTTCCTATAAGATACAGATAACGAGAAGATTAATAATGAAACATGTTTAGTAAGTAAAAAATGACAATATCGATACTTACAATTCTTTCAGCAACTACACGAGTTTGTTCACTCGTGTAGGTGCCGCTTGGCTTTTTCCGAATATACAACCACAACTCCTCACGACGTATTGGAGATGGCGGCTGGTCAACTACCGCGAAGGATTGGATTCAGCTTCATCTTCCAATCTCTTCCGCTTGGCTGCCATCAAATCTTTTCGGCCTTTTCATATCCGCCAGAGAAGCCTGTGTGGGCAATCATTCTTTCTCCCGATCTCTTGGTATTTTTCCATTCTTTTCTGTGAATCAGGATTGAAAACAACTATCAATTATGAATTCCAGACATGTCACTAACAGAAATTAGAGAACTTCTGCTTGATATGAATTGAACGTCAAACATTAGTCAAATTCACTTCATCAAGTTTCAACATTTTACTTAAGGAAGATGTAGCATTGTAGAAGAAATTGGAAGAACCAAAGGAAAGGGAGTTGCAAAATTGCTGCCAACTCAGTCAATTCATTCATTCATCATAATTGGTTCCTACACACATATTAGAATAACTAACTAACTACTTGCACCGAAACCATTACACAGTTAACATACTAACTAACTAACTAACAGCAACGTTTAATCATATTACACAGTTTACGTATCAGACATGCATGGGATTAGGACATGCTCCTCTGATGCAGGACAAAGACAGGAAATGTATACTTCTATTCACACACCAAACCATTTAACTAACAGGATTAGATGTACACAATAACATTCACATATACGCATAAGTTAATAAGCAAACAAAAGTGCAAATAAAACTAAATATAAACTCACCAGAGCTTCAGGAGTGGTATGCAGCTGAACAAATTGTTGCCAAATCACTTCATCAATAAATTTGTACTTGTGCCAGGGTTTATGGTCAGGCTTCTCCTCGGAAAAAATATACGTTTTAGCTAGAAAGGTCTTAAACTTCCTGAACCGCTCAGCACAATAAGACAATGTTGAGTCTTTCAACTTCTCAGAGTCAGGGACGGTGTATGTAAGCCGGATAGTGTCCCAAATAGGATCCTTTATCATGCTTTTGTCCACATTTTTCCACTCATCTGTCAATATGCTAACCTTGCTGCGTACTAGAGCGCCAACAAAACTAGTATATGTGGTTTTATTAGGACCGACAGGTTGCAAATTTTCATCAAACTGAATCTCGAGCTTCGTCCCGGAATTCCGACTAAGGGATACATCCATCTTTCTAAAACTCCGGTCTTAAAATTAATTATTTTTTTATTTAAACTTTAATACCGGCCTGATTATACGAACGGTCTTAAAAGTCTAACTTTTAAGACCGGTCTATCTCTATCTCCGGTCTTAAAATTAATTAATTTTTTATTTAAACTTTAGTACCACCATATTTTAAGTCCGGTCTTAAAAGTCTAACTTTTAAGACCGGGTATTATAAATGTTCGGTCTTAAAACTTTAATACATTTATATTTAAATTTTTCCGTATTATTTTGGAGTGTAGAAAATATAAGCCTGGCTGAATGAGAATTCTCCATAAAGTAATTGATATTTCAATTTTTTTAATAACATTTTTAAGACCGGTTGTTATTTTAACAGGTCTGGATAAGACCTATGAAAAAATGATCCAGTATAATAAGTTCTTTATATTTACAAATCTGCCACCGGTCATAGCTTTAGGACCGGTCCTTCGATAGTCCGGTCTAAATGTGGCGGTCTTAAAGCCCTTTATTGTATAAGAAGTTCTTTTTATTTACAAAACTGCCACGGGTCACACCTTTAAGACCGGGGCATCAATGATCCGCTCTAAATGAGGCGGTCTTAAAACCATTTTTTGCACTAGTGAAAATATGCTTTTTATGCCTAAAAATAGAAGATATTCATGTCATTTACTTTTCTTATTTCCTGGATTCCTTTTATGTTTCCCGTTTTTTTTAATTTAACAAAAAAAAAAAAAACTTCTTATGCTTCAACTATAGGAAAACCCTAAATAAATAAAAAAAAATAAAAAAACTATAGGAAAACGCATCGTTTTTATTTTAACGCTCATGTCGTCTCCTCCGTTGGTCTTTCGATGTATTTCCCATTGTGTGTGGGTAACGGAGCTAAGAGGAAAAAAAGTTGAAAACTGAAATATAAAAGGAAAACAGACCCATGACTTTTATTTTAACGCACATGTCATCACCTCTGTTGGCCTTTCGATCTAGTGTGTATTTGTTTTGACCAATTTATTTATTTATTGTAGGATAAAATGACTTGTTTGAATAAAGTGCACAAAAGCAAATTGATCGTTTAGATTTTTCAAAAAGAAGTACTCCCTCCTGTCCTAATTATAGGAGCTATTTAACCGATTTTGGAGGGATTAAGGAAATGAGTTAAATTAGTTGATTTTACTTATTTTCCTAAAACGCCCTTATATAAATTTAAAATGACATAAGTAAAAGTGAATTACAACCCCACCACATACTCTCCGACCAATTTTCCTTCTCACACGCTTTCTAATTGAAATAATGATCTTACTATATAAACATATATATGTGTGTGTGTGTGGGTGTGTGTGTACACACATATATATACACACACAAACACCGAAATACATATATATGTACACACACATATATACATACACATATATATAAATGCTCCTAATAATAAGTATAGAAAGGGGTATTATAGGAAAAAATTGACAAAAGTTAAAACTTGCTCTTATAATTAGGACAAAAATCAACTCTAAAATGTGTTCCTATAATTAGGATCGGAGGGAGTATATTTAATCATTCTATTTGTTATTTGATCACTTTGTACATAGTAGTAATGTTTCCCCATCATTTGATCTCTAGGGTGCCGAGGAAATTCAATGCATATCATTAGACATGAGCAAAAAATAAAAATTATTGCAATGACAACTAGTAATTTTTAAAAGATGCATAATTTAAAATCCCTTAAATTGTACAAGTCAGATAGAAAGAAGCCTTCAAAAGTGAATATTTATGGAGACCTGGATTCTCTTCTTAAGGAATTACACTTCCTCTGTTGGGATTGATTGTCGTCTTCAATATGTGTCATTAAGCTTTTGGGCAGAGAATCTTGTTCATCTTATAATGCCAAACAGTCGTCTCCAACAACTTTAGAATGAAAATCAAGTGCGTGCTTTGTTTTATATGTTTAAAGATAGTTAGTTTTTCCCCCTTTTTTTGGGGGGTGAATTATGTTTAACAATAATGCTCTGTTTTCCCCAGCAATTTTCAAATTTAAAGAAGATTCATGTAAGTAACTCAAAATATCTCACGGCCCTTCCTGATCAATCAGAGGCCCCAAACCTTGAAAGCTTAAGCGTAGATGGCTGTGTAAATTTGGCTCAAATCCATTCTTCAAATGTCCTCGGCAAGCTTAACACAACTTGACTCTTGAATCCTGCAAAGGGTCAGGCACATAAGCTTTGGCGATGACTCTGTTAATGGGAGAAGAAAATCTGTGTAAGTGACTGTCAACAAATTTTTTGATCTTAACAACTTCTCATTCACTAAAGTGACTATATATGAAGCTCTTGGTATCTGATGTAGGAAGTGTTATCACTAGTTTTAAATTTCAACTTTTGTTAATGCCATTTGAAGAGATGTTAGAGTGCAGGGACTAAACTGAGAGCGTGAAGTTATTATTATGGACACAAAGTTTTGCATTTATTTAGGTAAATTTATTTTTCTATTCATATAATGTAAATATTTTTTTCTTAAAAATACATATTTACTGAACGATCATTAACAAAGAACCAAAAAATATTACTAAAGAACCGTATAATATTCTGAGCATATCTTAGGGTTGTTATTAAATAACTGTAGAATATTTCTTAGAGTCTTGGATATTTAAGGGTGGAAAACCGTTAAATATAGATAAAAATAATTATTAAATATAGATAAATTTTTAGTAATAAATTTAAATATAGATAAATCTTTAATAGTGAAATTCTCCAACTACCTCGTGGTTATCTACTTTCACTCCTCAAGCTAATGGAATTTATAAACACATGAGATCAGAAAACCATATAGGACCTATGTGGTATGGTTGTGGTTGAGAGAAAAAGCCCATCAAACAATAAAATAAGCCCAACCGAAGGAAAAAAGTTAATCTAGGAGGGTTGATGGGCTTCTATAAAAAAAAAGTCACTTATGATAGAAGCCACTATTTTCAGCTTCTAATATATTTTTTTCAGCTTCTGGAGAAAAATGATAGGGATAGGTAATCCAATAAGAAATACATTATTAAATATACATTTTTATGCATTCTAATTAATCCATTATAATATATCTAACTAAGTATTTTAGCTTTTTTTATAATAATTTAATTTTTATATTCAATTATCACATTATATACAACTAATATATATATATATATATATATATATATATATATATATATATATATGTATGTATGTATGTATGTATGTATGTATGTATGTATGTATGTATGTATGTATGTATGTATGTATGTATGTATGTATGTATGTATGTATGTATGTATGTATGTATGTATATGTAATATCCAATAAGATTCATGTCATTTTTATTCATTTTTCATCTCAACTAACTTTTTTAACGTTATTCGAAACAAGAACATATTTGAAAAAATGTCACTTCTATTACTGCTATCCTAAACATAAATTACATCTACAATACAACTTTTATCCCATCTTCCATTAACAAAAACTCATCTAGAAAAAGTTACTTCTATCATCGTTATTGTAAACCAACACAAAATACCATACATACAATGTGTATGTAAGTCATGGATTGGCATCTCACATACCCTCACATACCATTAATTAATTATTTTAAATAAAAGGCTAAAAAGGGGTGGCTTGGGTGCAAGTAGGCAGGTCTCATACTCTCATCTCATCTGAAGAAGGCTAAAGCCTCCTGCTTTCTCTTGCATCATTTTCAATCATCACCTCCCTCTCCACCTGGAAATATAATGTGTGTGTGTGTTTTTTTTTACTTTTTTTTTGGCTTTTGCATGATTTTTCATAACCTCTGCCTCAAGTTTAATAAGCTTACAAGTGGCGGAATTATATATTCGCTTTAATGTAATGATGTGGTTTTGAATCGTTGAGTCTTAGGGTGTGTTTGGTTTGAGGGGAGGGAGTGGGAGGGGAGGGAGTGGGAGGGTAGGGAATTGACCAAATTGCCATTAATGAAGGGAATATTCCTTTTTATTAAGAATATATTTTTGGAATATTGCAAAGTTTCCATGGGCTTTTTGGTAAAGAAGGGGCAAAAGATCTCCCCCTCCCTCCCCCTCCCTCAAACCAAACACACCCTTAGTGGTCGCCTGGTCGGTGGGGATTTTCGAACATAAACAAGACTGATTTTGGGGCGAATCACAGCCTTTGATTCAATGAAATCCGATCGGGACCATGAAACTATTTTTCATCCATCAGTTATACTATGTTAATAGGAATAAATTTAAAGGCAAAAGGATAATAAAAAAACCTTTTGTGCAGCTTGAAGGGTATCTTGGTCATTTCAGAAAGAAAGTGGGGAGAACAAGGGTAAAGACTCCATGGGAAGGGATGGTGATGAGGTGGCAGAGTGTGATAGGAACAGAGGGATCTTAGTATATGGGGACGCAAGCACTGACATTTTAAGAATTTTTTGACTTTTAGCAGTTAGGCCTCTGAACATCGTTATGGGTAACCGGGGAAACCCTGCAGTGAGATGGAGGGAGAGTAAAAAATTGATAAAATCCCCCCAGATCTAAGTGATTGTCAAAAATGCTTAATGAAAAGTTATACGTCAAAATAGGTCTTAAGATTTTTTTTAATATTATTTCAGGAACGTTAACAACAATATCAGTATAATATTAATACCTATATCAGTACAATATTAACATTTAAATGAGTACATCTTAACAACTAAATTAGTATGCGATAACAACTACTCTTATATCAGTACAATGTTAACAATTAAATCAATACACGTTAGCAAATAGGGTCTTTTATGGCTTTTCTTTAAAAAAATTTGATAATATTTTGCTTACTTTTTTTTCCCACCCGGTTCACCGGGGCGAAGTCCGGATCCGACCCGCGTCATGCTCTTGGCTATGGTGGAAGAGTCTTCCATCAGGGTTTTTTGCATTCATAAGGCTCGAATTTGAGACCTTACTTAAGTGATACAATCTGCTTATCACTTGAGCTAGGTAATATTTTGCTTACTTGAACCTGTGGAGATTTTTCCTAAAAAATTAAACATTTCGAACCAATAAGAAAACTCGAGATAGGGTAGGGCCCAGGAATCTGCTGCTGTTCGGGCAGGTCTAGAAAGCGACAAGGTGGTGCTGGTTTGGTTTCTAGATTCCTGACCCATTAGTGGGCCCCGCCTTCCCCGGACTTCAACTCACTCCTTGTATTCTCCTCATACCTTCTTCTCAATTCCTGAACCAATAAATCAATATAATACTCTATAATCTATATATTATTCTTGTACAAAAACAGGTTTTCAATTTTTTGTGTTTGTCTCAGTTCATTTTTTTAATCTTATTTTTTATTATTACTATTTTACACTCATTGGGTATTTTTTAAAAAAAATTAAATTTTTAGATAATTATTATATTTAATTACTTTAACTATGTAAAGCTCTTAAATAATAGCAAGTATAATAATTGTTTATTCTTTTCCAATTTACACGTCGAATTTACAATTTCTAATATGAGTCAGTTCAGATTTTTTCACAAATGGAAAGTCATTTAGGCTTTGTTTGGTTTGACGGAAACTCACATATTAAATAAATATATTTATAAGATAAATAAAAATATTTACAAGATAAATAAATAAATAAATAAAGAGTTAAAACTATTTTGGTGGTTCACAAAATAAATAAGGAAATTTAAAAGATAATTAAAAATATTTATATAAAAAAATCATAAGATAAATAAGTTTTCAAATTCTTTCTTTTCCAATAGCTATGTGGGTGTGCAGGATAAATAAAACAATTTTTAATACGGCAACGCGACAATACACAAAACAGCAATAAAGTGACACAAACCCGTAAATCCAGGGATGAAGCAGACCCCTGCAACACGGCATGCGAGAATCCTAGAAAGAGGAATGATGGACTGAAACAAAATATAAACATATGTGAGAGATGCAATCGCTCATCTGAGTCTAAAGAACTTGTTTGAAGAGATAGTAAATTCTAAAACTTCCATTTTTATAGACCTTTGCTTTTGAGAGCTATTCCTTTGGATCGAGGTTATTAATCATTTCTTCTCTTTAACTTGTTTTCACTTCATTTTTCACAGAAAATTTCTGCAAAATATTGCTGTTTTCTTCTCCTAGCGGTAGCTATTGATTATATTCAATCTCCTTACTGAGCTACCATACAGTCGTAGATCTCATAATACTCAAACATTTGGAATTTTTTATACTTTAACTTCAATGGTATGGCTGGACTTAAATCCTTTGTGGCTTTTATATATAGATGATAAACAATTATTCAAATATCTGCTGTTTTCTTCTCCTAGTGGCAGCTATTGATTATATTCAATCTCCTTACTGAGCTACCATACAGTCGTAGATCTCATAATACTCAAACATTTGGAATTTTTTATACTTTAATGGTATGGCTGGACTTAAATCCTTTGTGGCTTTTATATATAGATGATAAACAATTATTCAAATATCTGCTGTTTTCTTCTCCTAGTGGCAGCTATTGATTATATTCAATCTCCTTACTGAGCTACCATACTGTCGTAGATCTCATAATACTCAAACATTTGGATTTTTATACTTCAATGGTATGGCTGGACTTAAATCCTTTGTGGCTTTTATATATAGATGATAAACAATTATTCAAATATCTGCTGTTTTCTTCTCCTAGTGGCAGCTATTGATTATATTCAATCTCCTTACTGAGCTACCATACTGTCGTAGATCTCATAATACTCAAACATTTGGATTTTTTTATACTTCAATGGTATGGCTGGACTTAAATCCTTTGTGGCTTTTATATATAGATGATCAACAATTATTCAAATATTTGTTGTTTCCTTCTCCTTTTGCTAGCTGTTGGTTCAATCTAGCTACCTTACTGTCCTACATGTTATAAATCTTATAAAAATTGAATTTTTTATACTTTTACTCCTGAAAAACAAAGGCCCAAAATCTTCAAAGATATGGGTGGAGTTGATCTATTGACTAAACTCTTCATTTATTTTATTCAAAATTTTTTAATGAAGTAAACGGCTGATTTATTTATTTTATTCGAAAAGAAAAGTGCTTGTTCTTTCTTCATATGAAGAACTACTAGATCCATTATTATATCATTGTTTTTATTTTTCCCCTATGCTCTCTAGCTAGGGGTTGCGATTTAGGAGGACCTTCATTGAATTTCATCTTTACAGTACCCATAGTAAAGAATCTCACAATTGCTTCTATCTCAAAAGATATTTCATCTTTCATAAGCCTGACCAATAGGCTTAAACCTGAACCTGACCCTATATAGAGTAGTCTAGGCTTAAAGTATACTAAGCATCTGATTCTGATTCTAACTAAATAATCTCTTGTAATTATCGAACTCCAATTAACTAAAATTGTCTCCAGTTTATTGAGAGAGAAGACTATCCCATGGCGTATTCTCTGTTTTCATTATCCACTTGCTTGATCCCACCGATCTCCATGAATTTTTACGGTTTTGTGTTTTCATTGAAAAATTCTGCTTGTTTCTTCCTGTAGTGTTATTCGGATTCTTTTTCAATGGTTAAAACTAATTCTATGGGGAATATTTTTGGAGGCTATAGTGTGGTGCGTATAAAGAACGCCATGTCTGCCACAATAGCTAAAGCCTGGAAGTTTCCTTGAAAAAGAAAAAAATAAAGATTAACAATAATCCACCTTCAACATGTGCAGTTTTATTGACTATAACTTGTTCTAAAATAAATAAAGTTGTTGGGTAGACTTGACTAGTTGCCTTGATCCTCGGCTACTTCGTCCCACTTTCGAAATATGTTTGTATGATCTCTTTATTACGTTAATCAAGAACCACCATATCATTTCTCAGTTAGGCTGATAAACAAGGACTTAGTTTCAGGTTGCTGAAAGCTGAAGGTTGCAGGAAGAAACTACAATCACATGGACGCAACCCTTTCTTTAGTGCTCATAGAAGCTGTATTGATTTTGCTGGCCATAGCAATTTCTAAAGCTATCAGATTAATCTCTCCACTTGATGATAGGTAACATCTTCTATAAATGGTTCCATACTCTTTATTCTGTTCTCCGGTCTGCTGATAGCCCATTATTAATTCATGATTTATTTCCATATGTAGTTGTAAAGGTGTTGTTGATTCGATTCCCACGGTTTCTTCTCCTTCTCATATCGTTGCTGCTCCTCCAGCAACCAAGTATGACGTCTTTCTTAGCTTTAGAGGGGAAGACACTCGTGACACTTTCTCAAGTTATCTCTATGAAGCACTTTGCAATGCAAACATTCATACTTTTATGGATCACAAGCTCCACAAAGGACAACATATTGCACCTGTTCTTCTTAAAACAATAGAGGAATCAGAGATATCTTTGATTATTTTCTCCAAAGATTATGCTTCTTCAACATGGTGTATGGATGAGCTCATTCATATTATGAAATGTAGGGATAAATACGGAAGAATTGTCATCCCTGTTTTCTACCATGTAGATCCCTCAAATATCCGCAAACAGAATGGGAGTTTTGGAGATGGATTTGCTAAGCTTAAGTTTAGATTTAAGCACAAACTAGAAAAAGTGCAGGAGTGGAAAAATGCGTTGATCCAATCAACAGAACTATCTGGGTGGCATTCAAAGAATTTCAGGTAGCCAACTTCTACTCATTCTTCACTTATATTTTTCTTTTTTTGGGCAATAAACGTGATCATTGTTTTATTTTATATTTGTGCTAGGACTGAATCCAAACTTATTAAAAAGATTGTCAAAGATATTTTGAGCAAATTAAATACCAAGTCATCATTTCATGTTGAAGGATTAGTTGGAATAGATCATCAGATTCAAAATTGAAGAGCTCCTAAGTGAAGCTCGCACGGTAGGAATGTGGGGCATGGGTGGTATAGGTAAGACCACTCTTGCTAGAGCTGTATTTCACAAGCTGAAAGAACAGTTTGAAGCTTCCTCCTTTGTTGGAAATGTGAGAGAACAACTTGTAAGAATTGGATTAGAAGAATTACAGAAAAAGTGCCTTCAAGAATTATTAAAAGATGAGGGTGTTAATGTTTACAATTTTAAATCCACTTTTGTGACAAAGAGGCTTCGTCGTAAAAAAATTCTTCTCATACTTGATGATGTCGATAATTCTATAGCAATTGAAAATTTAACTAAAGTATGTGATTGGTTTGGGGAAGGAAGTAGAATTATTATCACATCAAGAGACATGCAAGTGCTTAAGAATACTCCTGCATCTACAACATTTCAGGTTCGGCAATTGGATTCCCATCAAGCCCTTCATCTCTTTAGTTTGAAAGCTTTTAAGCAAAATGAGCCATCAAAAACCTATTTGGAGTTATCAAAGTGGGTAGTGGATTATTGTGGAGGAAATCCATTAGCTCTAATAGTGTTGGGTTGCTTTCTTCATGGCAGAGGAAAAGAAGAGTGGGAAAGTGCTATGGAAAAACTAAATCAAACTCTTCACAAGGACATTTTTAATGTGTTGAAATTGAGTTTTGATGGACTTGATGACGCACAACAGAATGTATTTCTTGATCTAGCATTTTTCTTGAATGAAGCATGGAAGATTTCTCTTGAAGATTGTGTAAGACACATATATGATTCTTCTGCACGTATTGATATTGGTGTACTTAAAGAGAGATCCCTCATTTCAGTGCATAAAAATGGTGATATTGAGATGCATGCTCTTCTAATGGACATGGGACTTGAAATTTCTAGGCAACACTTAAAATCTAACCCTGAAAAACCATTCGATTATGGAAGCATGAGGATATTTATCATTTTTTCCACAATGACAAGGTAACAATTTATTTTTTATTATATTATTTATTCTCTTAATTTTTTATTCCCTTGTAGTTTGTATTTGTTTTGAACAATTTATTTATTTATTGTAGGATAAAATGACTTGTTTGAATACAGTGCACAAAAGTGTATTAATCATTTAGATTTATCTAAAAGAAATATATTGAATTGTTCTATCTGTTGCTAGTTGATCACTTTCTACATATTAAAAATGATCCAGTATAATAAGTTCTTTATATTTACAAATCTGCCACCGGTCATAGCTTTAGGACCGGTCCTTCGATAGTCCGGTCTAAATGTGGCGGTCTTAAAGCCCTTTATTGTATAAGAAGTTCTTTTTATTTACAAAACTGCCACGGTCACACCTTTAAGACCGGGGCATCAATGATCCGCTCTAAATGAGGTGGTCTTAAAACCCTTTTTTGCACTAGTGAAAATATGCTTTTTATGCCTAAAAATAGAAGATATTCATGTCATTTACTTTTCTTATTTCCTGGATTCCTTTTATGCTTCCCGTTTTTTTTTTTTTTTTTTTTTTAAAAACTTCTTATGCTTCAACTATAGGAAAACCCTAAGTAAAAACTATAGGAAAACGCATCGTTTTTATTTTAACGCTCATGTCGTCTCCTCCGTTGGTCTTTCGATGTATTTCCCATTGTGTGTGGGTAACGGAGCTAAGAGGAAAAAAAGTTGAAAACTGAAATATAAAAGGAAAACAGACCCATGACTTTTATTTTAACGCACATGTCATCACCTCTGTTGGCCTTTCGATCTAGTGTGTATTTGTTTTGACCAATTTATTTATTTATTGTAGGATAAAATGACTTGTTTGAATAAAGTGCACAAAAGCAAATTGATCGTTTAGATTTTTCAAAAAGAAGTACTCCCTCCTGTCCTAATTATAGGAGCTATTTAACCGATTTTGGAGGGATTAAGGAAATGAGTTAAATTAGTTGATTTTACTTATTTTCCTAAAACGCCCTTATATAAATTTAAAATGACATAAGTAAAAGTGAATTACAACCCCACCACATACTCTCCGACCAATTTTCCTTCTCACACGCTTTCTAATTGAAATAATGATCTTACTATATAAACATATATTTGTGTATATATGTATACATATAGATCTATTTACACGCATTCATATATCTACACACATATATCTACACACACATATATATATGTATGTTTATATATATGTGTGTGTGTGTGTGTGGGTGTGTGTACACACACACATATATACACACACAAACACCGAAATACATATATATGTACACACACATATATACATACAAATATATATAAATGCTCCTAATAATAAGTATAGAAAGGGGTATTATAGGAAAAAATTGACAAAAATTAAAACTTGCTCTTATAATTAGGACAAAAATCAACTCTAAAATGTGTTCCTATAATTAGGATCGGAGGGAGTATATTTAATCATTCTATTTGTTATTTGATCACTTTGTACATAGTAGTAATGTTTCCCCATCATTTGATCTCTAGGGTGCCGAGGAAATTCAATGCATATCATTAGACATGAGCAAAAAAATAAAAATTATTGCAATGACAACTAGTAATTTTTAAAAGATGCATAATTTAAAATCCCTTAAATTGTACAAGTCAGATAGAAAGAAGCCTTCAAAAGTGAATATTTATGGAGACCTGGATTCTCTTCTTAAGGAATTACACTTCCTCTGTTGGGATTGATTGTCGTCTTCAATATGTGTCATTAAGCTTTTGGGCAGAGAATCTTGTTCATCTTATAATGCCAAACAGTCGTCTCCAACAACTTTAGAATGAAAATCAAGTGCGTGCTTTGTTTTATATGTTTAAAGATAGTTAGTTTTTTTTCCCTTTTTTTGGAGGGTGAATTATGTTTAACAATAATGCTCTGTTTTTCCCCAGCAATTTTCAAATTTAAAGAAGATTCATGTAAGTAACTCAAAATATCTCACGGCACTTCCTGATCAATCAGAGGCCCCAAACCTTGAAAGCTTAAGCGTAGATGGCTGTGTAAATTTGGCCCAAATCCATTCTTCAAATGTCCTCGGCAAGCTTAACACAACTTGACTCTTGAATCCTGCAAAGGGTCAGGCACATAAGCTTTGGCGATGGCTCTGTTAACGGGAGAAGAAAATCTGTGTAAGTGACTGTCAACAAATTTTTTGATCTTAACAACTTCTCATTCACTAAAGTGACTATGAAGCTCTTGGTATCTGATGATGGAAGTGTTATCACTAGTTTTAACTTTAAGCTTTTGTTAATGCCATTTGAAGAGATGTTAGAGTGCAGGGACTATACTGAGAGCGTGAAGTTAATATATTATGGACACAAAGTTTGGCATTTTTACTTCCTTTTGTTAGGGCTGTTCATTGGTCAGAGAGTCCAATTGACTTTAGGAATTTCAAGCAATATTTTGACTGTGAGCATTATGACTCCTCCTTCTTTGGTGAGAGGATCCAAATAAAAATGAAAGAAGTGGGAGTGGAAAAGAAAGCACAAAGCAACGACGTGTGGCCACTAATAGTAAGATTGATGTGGTTGATGAATATTACAAAGAAGAAGAGGAATGTTGTAGCAACAATAATAAGAATTATACACTAACAAGAGTGCCAAACGACGTATTGTATCGAGCGAATGGAATTTATAAACACATGATATCTGAAAACTATATAGGACCTGTTTGGTATGGCTACAGGACCTGTTTGGTATGGCTGTGGTTGAGGAAAAAAGCCCATCAAACAGTAAAATAACCCGATGGAACAAAAAGAGTTAATCTAGGCTGCTCGGATAGTTTTAAGGGTTCATGGACTTCTGTAAAAAAAATCACTTATGGTAGAAGTCACTTTTTTCAGTTTCTGGAGAAAATGTTAGGGATAGGTAATCCAATAAGCAATGCACTTTATATTAAAAAAAAAAAAAGCAATACACTGTTAAATACACATTTCTATGCATTCTAATTTATTTATTAGAATATATCTAATAAAGTATTTTAGAGTTTTTTTAAAAAATTTTAACAACAATTTAATTTTTATCAAATTTAAATTTTTATCGTCAATTATCACTTTATATACAACAAATATATATTCATAAATATGTAATATTCAATAAGATTTATGTTATTTTTATTCATTTGTTATCTTAACTGACTTTTCAAACGCTACTCCAAACAAGAGCACATTTAAGAAAAAATCACTTCTACCACTACTATCCCAAACAAATACAAAAACTACACACAGAATCTGTAAGTCATGGATTTGGCATCTCACATACCCTTATAAAGTTATAATCTGTATGTGAATATAATGTTTTTTTTTAATAAAAAGACAAAATGAGTGAGTATAATGGAGCTACTGTACGTCCCCTACTCCCTCGTATGCTCACACGCCTTTCACACGATTCCTCCCTCCTTAATTTTGCCAGAAATTCCCCTTCAATTCCTGATTATATGTATCCTGAAAATAATTTATTGAACAAAAACATACCATTAATTATTTTAAATAAAAGGCTAAAAAGGGTGGCTTGGGTGCATGTAGGCAGGTCTCATCTCTTCTGAAGAAGGCTAAAGCCTCCTGCTTTCTCTTGCATCATTTTCAATCATCACCTCCCTTTACGAGAGGCCGACCTAGGAATTTTATTTACGGGGGGTAAAAATAAAAAATGTTATATCAAGAGTAGATAAGGGCAAAGACTCACTATTCTTTCTTTTAAAAAAGTATTAATGGTAGCAATCTTTTCTATAATAATCACCTACAAAGAGTATAAATTATTTCATGACTAATATGTTTTTAAAAATATTATTAATAAAAAAATTAAATTGACTAAAATTAATTATTAACCATTATCTATATTTTCATAGCCATCTTTTAACCAGACTCAAAACTTGCCTAAAATCCTAACCCTAAAATATTTTCTAATCAGTATAAAAGTAGTATCATTAGAAATATAAAATCATGTATAAAAAAATTGGAGACCGAAATTTAATAAAAAGAAATGATTTTGAGTACCTTATTGATGCCCAAAATTTGTCGTAAGTTGTTGGAAAAAAAATGGTGGACGACTGAAGAGCCGCGAGTGAGAGGAAGAAGAGACGCAAGATTTCGAAAAAGTGCAACGGGGGTTGGGGATAAATGATAATTAAATATTATAGACCCCACCTCTATATATATATATATATATATATGAAAGCAAACGAAGATCAGAGAAGAAAGTACCCGTCCTACTTCTTACTATACTTTGGACCATCTCAGATGATCCAAAGTATAATAGCAAATAGATTTTTATTTTATATGAAAATTTTAGGAAAGGGGTTGAGAACCACCCATAGTTGAGCGGGGCGTTTGGGCCTAGTCACGGGACATACTTGCCAGAGAGAGACACATGCATCCACCTCTATCGGCGTTTCTACTGCTTCTTGACTCCCTGAATCTTCCCCCAACGCTTGATCAACTAGGGATCGAACCCTCCCATAAGGTGAGGAAGTCCGACCCCTTCGCCAGTTAAACCCAAAGACGAAGGGTATAATAGCAAATAGATTGAGCAAACATGAATTCACTTATGATAAGAAATACGTGGGCCCTTATAAACTTGGATCACGTTTACACGTAGGGGAGCTGAAAACAACAAAGGGCCCACCTATTTTCTATTAGACTTTGGATTGATGTTTATATATTTTTTTTTAAAAAGAAAAATTAGGGGGTGGGGCCACCCTAGGCCCCCTCTGTCCGCCCCCTGCCTCCACCTGGAAATATAATATGTGTGTCAGTGCGTGTGTTTTTGTTCTTAGTTTTTTGGCTTTTGCATGATTTTTCATTATCTATGCCTCAAGTTTAATTAGTTTACAAGAGGAAATTTAACACTTCATCGTCTCCTTGCAACGACGAACTTTCGTGTTATTAAGATAATTGACAAAATATCTAATACGGAGTACTTTGTATAAATGAAGATGTCATATATAATATATATTCTTTTCAAATCAAACACACCGTATTAATGTTAATGTAATGATTTGGTTTTGAATCGTTGAGTCTTAGTGGTTGGAGGGGTTTTCGAACATAAACAAGACTAATTTTGGGATGCATCACAGCCTTTGATTCAATCAAATCGGGACCCTCAACCTATTTTTCATCCATCAGTTCTACTATGTTAATAGTAATATATTTAAAGGCAAAAGGATAATAAAAAAACTTTTTGTGCCGCTTGAAGGGTATCTTAGTCATTTCAGAAGAAAGTGGGGAGAACAAGGGTAAAGACTAAAGACTCCATGGGAAGGGATGGTGATGAGGTGGCAGAGTATTATAGGAAGAAAGGGATCTTTGGGTATGGGGACGCAAGCACTGACATTTTAAGAAATTTTTTAATCGTAGCAGTTAGGACTCTGAACGTCGTTAGGGATAACCTTGTATTCTCCTCAGACCTTCTTCTCAATTCCTGAACCAATAAATCAATATAATTATTATTATTATATTCTATTACATCATTTTTTAATTTTTTGTGTTTGTCTCAAACTCTCAATACATTCTTTTTATCTTATTTTTAATTAATTATTATGTATAGTCTCTTACATCGGTTATTTAAAAAAATTTAAATTTCTTGGATAATTATTGATCTTAACTATTTTTTAGAGACACGAACAATACGTAAAGCTCTTAAATAATAGCAAGTACAATCATTGTTTATTATTTTCCAATTTACAATTTCAAATATGAGTCAGTTGAGTTTTTTTCACGAACGGAAAGTCATTGAAGTTTGAGTGATATGCATTTGGCATCTCTCATTTCCTTTCCTCTCCCTCATCTTTTCTTTCCCTTCATCATTCTTTGATTAAAATTTTCAGTAATCCAAATTTTCTATTTCATAGAAATATTATTATTATGTTATTTAAAAAATACATAAAAATTAAAATTCTTAAAATTCGATTTAGAGAATTGCAGATTATTGTAGAGTAAATTTACGTCCATTTTTTTCACAACAATTGTGAACGGTATATATCAAATTTTGGTAGTTTTAAATTTACTTATGTATTTTTAATTTGGTAAATAATTCAAACTAAAACAACATTATAATCTCTATGCCTTTATTCACATGATAAATAAACAGATTTAAAAGAGAATGTAAAGTTAACAATACCATATTGACCAATCATAAGAAAAACTAGGGAATTCACATATTAAATAAAGATGTTTACATAAATAAAGAAATTAAAAAAAGAGTTAAAACTATTTTACTGATTCATAAAATAAATAAAGAAGTTAAAAGATAGGTGAAGATAATTTTTTTTTTAAAAAAAAATCATAAGATAAATAAGTTTTCAAATTATTTCTTTTCCAATAGCTATGTGACAATACGGCAACGCGACCGACAATACACAAAACAAAAACAAAGTGACACTAACCCCATAATCCAGGGATGAAGCAGACCACTGCAACACGGCACGCGAGCTTCTCAGAAAGAGGAATAAGTGTTCAAATTCTTTCTCAAGCAATTTTTAATTCGGCACCGCGACTAAAACAACAATAAAGTGGATGAAGCAGAGCCCTGCAACACGGCACGCGAGCTTCCCAGAAAGAGGAATAAGAGACTTAAACAATATATAAACATATGTGAGTGAAGCATTTGCTCATCTGAATCTGAGGATCTTGTTTGAATAGATAGCAAATTCTGAAGCTTCCATTTTTTAGACCTTTGCTTGTGAGAGCTATTTCTTTCGATCCAGGTTATTCATGATTTCTTCTCTTTTACTTGTTTTCCCTTCATTTTTCACACTAAAATTCTACAAAATATTTGTTGTTTTCTTCTCCTAGTGGCAGCTATTGATTATATTCAATCTCCTTACTGAGCTACCATACTGTCGTAGATAGATCTCATAATACTCAAACATTTGGAATTTTTTATACTTTAACTTCAATGGAATGGCTGGACTTAAATCCTTTGTGGCTTTTATATATAGATGATCAACAATTATTCAAATATTTTCTGTTTCCTTCTCCTTGTGCTAGCTGTTGGTTCAATCTAGCTACCTTACTGTCGTACATGTTATAAATCTTATAAACATTTGAAATTTTTTATACTTTTACTCCTGAAAAACAAAGGCCCAAAACCTTCAGAGATATGGGTGGACTTGATCTATTGACGGGAGCATATAAGGTCTTCTTACACGCTTACCCCTCTAATTAGAGGATGAGACATTTTTATAATTTTTTTTTATTTTTTTATACATTTTATTCATTTCGATTTAATTATATGTTGCTTTCTGAAATGTTTTTCAGACCCAGTATCTCAAATTAATTAGTTTTTAGGATACTGGTATTACAGGAGAAACATTTCTGAATGCAGTCTGGAAACTAATTAATTTAAGATATTGGGTGCAAAAAAATTCCAAAAAACAGTATATAATTTAAATTTAAATAAATATAACATATACAAAAATTTAAAAAATAAATAAATAAAAAATGTGCTCATCCCTCTAATAGAGGGATGAGCTCATAAGGTGCACATAAGGATGTGCACCTAATGTGAACCCTTTATTGACTAAACTCCTCATTTCTTTTATTCAAAGTTTTGTAATGAATCAAACGGCTGATTTATTTCAATAATACACCATGTGCAGTCTTATTGACTATAACTTGTTTTAAAATGGGATAAATACCAATTTTACTATGGAAGTTTTGGTTTTGGAGCTCCTAACACCCGGAATTTTTTTTGATAACATTTTTGCCCCAAAAGTTTATAAAAATTTGCTCCAAAAAAAACTTCCGGGGAAAATTTGCTACTAAAAAAAATTTTTGGGGCATATTTGCTCCTTTTTTAAAAATTTTGGGGCAAAAATGATACCAAAAAAACTTCCGGGTGCTGAATGTCACTAGCTAATATTTCCGTGGCAAAAATGGTATTTAACCCTTTTAAAATAAATAAAGTTGTTGGGTAGACTTGACTAGTGGCCTTGATCCTCGACAACTTCATCCCACTTTCGAAATATTTTTGTATGATCTCTTTATTACGTTAATCAAGAACCACCATATCATTTCTCTGTAAGGCAGATAAACAAGGACTTAGTTTCAGGTTGCTGAAAGCTGAAGGTTGAAGGAAGAAATTGCAATCACATGGATGCAACCCTTTCTTTAGTGTTTTTTGAAGCTGTATTGATTTTGCTGGCAATAGCAATCTCTAAAGCTATCAGATTAATCTCTCCACTTGATGATAGGTAACATCTTCTATAAATGGTCCCATACTCTTTATTCTGTTGCCCGTTCTGCGGATAGCCCATTATTAATTCATCATTTATTTCCATATGTAGTTGTAAAGACGTGGTTCATTCGATTCCCACGGTTTCTTCTCCTTCTCATATCGTTTATGCTCCTACTGCAACCAAGTATGACGTCTTTCTTAGTTTTAGAGGGGAAGACACTCGTGACACTTTCTCAAGTTCTCTCTATGAAGCACTTTGCAATGCAAACATTCATACTTTTATGGATCGCAAGCTCCACAAGGGACATGATATTGCACCAGTTCTTTTCAAAACAATAAAGGAATCAGAAATATCTTTGATTATTTTCTCCAAAGATTATGCTTCTTCAACATGGTGTATGGATGAGCTCGTTTATATTATGAAATGTTGGAATAAATACGGAAGAATTGTCATCCCTGTTTTCTACAATGTAGATCCCTCAAATATTTGCAAACAGAATGGGAGTTTTGGAGATGGGTTTGCTAAGCTTAAGTTAAGATTTAAGCATTACAACAAAAAAGTGCAGAAGTGGAAAAATGCGTTGATCCAATCAACAAAACTATCTGGGTGGGATTCAAAGAATATCAGGTAGCCAGCGTCTACTCATTCTTCACTTATATTTTTCTTTCTTTGGGCAATAAACATGATGATTGTTTTATTTTATATTTGTGCTAGGCCTGAATCCAAACTTATTAAAAAGATTGTGGAAGATATTTTGAGCAAATTGAATAGCAAGTCATCATTTCATGTTGAAGGATTAGTTGGGATTGACCATCAGATTCAAAAAATTGAAGATCTACTGAGTGAAGCTCGCATTGTAGGAATATGGGGCATGGGTGGTATAGGTAAGACCACTCTTGCTAGAGCTGTATTTCACAAGCTGAAAGAACAATTTGAAGCTTTCTCCTTTGTTGGAAATGTGAGAAAACAACTTGCAAGAATTGGATTAGAAGAATTACAGAAAACATGCCTTCGAGAATTATTAAAAGATGAGGGTGTTAACGTTTACAATTTTAAATCCACTTTTGTGAAAAAGAGGCTTTGTAGTAAAAAAATTCTTCTAATACTTGATGATGTCGATAATTCTATAGCAATTGAAGATTTAACCGAAGTATGTGCTTGGTTTGGAGAAGGAAGTAGAATTATTATCACATCAAGAGACATGCAAGTACTTAAGAATACTTTTGCATCTACAACATATCATGTTCCACAATTGGATTCCCATCAAGCCCTTAATCTCTTCAATTTGAAAGCTTTTAAGAAAAATGAGCCATCAAAAAGCTATTTGGAGTTATCAAAGTGGGTAGTGGAATATTGTGAAGGAAATCCATTAGCTCTAATAGTGTTGGGTTGCTTTCTTCATGGTAGAGGAAAAGAAGAGTGGGAAAGTGCTAGGAAAAAACTAAATCAAACTCTTCACAAGGATATTTTTAATGTGTTGAAATTGAGTTTTGATGGACTTGATGATACACAGAAGAATATATTTCTTGATCTAACATTTTTCTTGAAGGAAGCATGTAGGATTTCTCAAGAAGATTGTACAAGACACATATATGATTCTTCTGCACATATTGAGATAAGTGTACTTCGAGAGAGATCCCTCATTTCAATGCATAAAGATGGTCATATTGAGATGCATGCTCTTCTAATGGACATGGGGATTGAAATTTCTAGGCAACACTTACCTGAAAAACCCATTCGACTATGGAGGCATGAGCATATGTATCATTTTTTCCACAATGACAAGGTAATAATTTATTTTTTATTATATTATTTGTTCTCTTAATATTTTATTCCCTTGTAGTGTGTATTTGTTTTGACCAATTTATTTATTTATTGTAGGATAAAATGACTTGTTTGAATAAATTGCACAAAAGCGTATTGATCATTTAGATTTTTCGAAAAAAATATATTTAATTGTTCTAGCTGTTGCTATTTGATCACTTTCCCCATAATTTGATCACTAGGGCGCCGAGGAAGTCCAATGAGTATCATTAGATATGAACAAAATAGGACAATTGTGAGATGTACGAGGGTACATTCTTTTACAATAATAAAGAAGTTAACGTTATTAGAAGTACAAATTATTTGAAAGTTGAAAACAAATCCAATGTTAAAGGAAGGGCTATAACGTGGTCTAAATGGTTTCAGGCTTCATATCCATTAAATGTAGTCAATGTTTGATGTCTTTTAACTGGGCCTCTCTTTAGGTTTTAGTTCATGCTTTTTCTGATAAAAAATTTTATCATGCTGAGTGTTTTAAATGGATATTTGCTTTTATAGTTATATTAAATAAAGATCTACGCATGCATGGAGGTAATTAATTAATTTATAAATAGAGATCAGATATATTTGATTGCACTACAGTATTTTTGGTCACTTTTTAAGGCAATTCTTAATTGTGTTTCCATTGATTTGCTAATACTAGGGAATAGAGGCAATCCGATGCTTGTCATGGGACTTGAGCAAGATAAGAAGGAGTACTTGGTGCGCTAGTAATTTTCGGAAGATGAGTAATTTAATATTCTTTAAAGTCTTTAAAGTTCACAAGTTTGATGAGAGAAACCCTTCAGAGTTGACTATTTGCGACAATTTGGATTATCTTCCTGAAGAACTAAGGTTTTTTATTTGGGAAGAATATCCTTTTCCAAATGTGCCATTACATTTTTGCTCCGAGAATCTTATTACGCTTGAGATGCCTCATAGTAATATCCGACAGCTTTGGAATGGAAATCAAGTACGTATCATTTTTGGCATCAAACATTGACCAAATAATTGGCATTGCAAATATTTGCAAACATTGACCTTTAAATTGATGGTTAAATATAGTATTTGGACTTTTTGCAGGAAAATCTGATTCATTGTCTAAATGCATTGGCTTATTAATTTTAAATTTTACATATATACATACAGTTATGCAATTTATTTGACAATCCTTTGTTTTTTCAGCATTTTCCACATCTAAAGAAACTCAATCTGCAGTATTCAAAACATCTAACTGCACTCCCAAATCTCTCTCATGCCCCCAAAATTGAATATGTGGATCTACGTGGTTGTGTAAATTTGGATCAAGTCCATTCTTCAATAGTCCTGGGCAACCTTACCAATTTACTGGCAGAATTTAATGGGCCAAGACAAATAAACATTGGGGGAAGTATGAAAGGGATAAGGTCAGGGTTAGTATTGGTGTACAATTGTTTGGATCTTCTTTCGTTGGAATTGAATAAAGTAACAATGAAGGTGTTGGTATGTGGTGACGTCATATGCGGTGTTGGATTCAAACATGTGATAATGCCATTGGCAGAGATAGTGGAATTGGCATATCTACTTCCATTTGTGACCAGAGTTGGATTGTTAGAGGGTCCAATTGAGTATGCGCATGATTTCGCACAACATTATGATTATGATTATGATCATTATTTTACCCTTATGACGGTTGGAGTTAGAATGAAGGTGAGGAGGAGGGGTGATAGAGGAGGAGAAAGGCATGAGGTGGGGCCATTGACAAGAGAAATGATTAATGATCATCATCATCAAACATCAATGGAAGCTACAGAAGAAGAAGAGGAAGAGGATGAGGAGTTAATGAGGGAATTTTGTTGTGGTGGTAGACTTAACAGAAGTATTAAAAATGATACAATATTCATGAGAGTTCCCCGTAGCATCACTCGCTGGTCATTGTTGAGCGACGTGACATTAAGAAAGAGTGATATGGTCAAAGAATCAATCCTCAAATTACCTTCACTTTTATCTTCTCACGCTTCTTACAAACGTCGCTACTCAAGTCCTTCATTGTTTGCCTCTCATGCTTCTATCAAACTTTTCTTACGTGCATCACTCTCTCTCCTCATTCCGCCGTCCGCTTTCACTGACCCTCATGCTTATCATTTCACTGGCAAAAATGAATTATTTCATTGGTTCAGGTGTTCTGTTGGTAATGATGGGTTTCTTCATCTTGATTATGAGTTCTTAATGATCATATGAGTTCCTTGTTTAGTATCTAGACTTTTGAACATTTAGTAATTATCAGTTAAATTTGGCAGTTCAGAGAAATTATTATTTATATAAATTTATCTTATTTATTTATGTTGTGCTTTTATGAAATATTACTTTTGCTGGTTTTTTTACTATTTAATTCATGTCAGTGGCCATAAACAAAACAAGAGAAACAATTATTTTTACTAAGCTACCTATTTGTTGGAATGTAGCGTGCTTATTCATTAATCATCTTGATCGATTTACAAATATTGAATTTAAGAATATTAAAATAAAATACATTTGTTTGACTGGCTACAAGTCAATGGACTTGTCAATGGCCGGTTCCCCCTTTTATATATGATTATCTTTGGGATGAAAATTCCTCCCAGAGTCTTCTTTTTCCTTTTCTTTTTTTTCAGAATTATATCTCTATCCATAGATTTAAAAAACAAATAGATGTGATACATTATAAAATTATTATTATATTTTATAAATTAAATGTTTTTTATATTGCAGATACGAATTGTCCAAATCAAATTTTAATACTTAGATGTATTTATTTATATTTTAGTAATATCATAATAATATTTTATGAGATATTATATGTAAGCCAATCATTTTTTAATTTAATGGTAGAGAATAGATTTTGAGAGGAAAAGGAGAAATAAGATTATGAAAGGATTCAGATTGTTATATATATATATAATATATATATATATATATTGGTTGCCCGGTATCCAGAGCTTCGCCCCGACTAATCCGAATCCGACCCGGGTCGCGCACCTGTCTATGATGAGTGAGTCTCCCAGTAGAGCTTTTCTGCATTCACAAGGTTTAGATTGTTATATTGATTCTCTTATAGACTGTAGTACTATTATGGGCCACAACTTCATAAATGACCCAATCTGGGTTGAATCCCACTCGTTATTTTTAACTCGGGCTTTTTTGCCTTTTTATCAATTAGAAAGAAAACACCAAACAAGCAATGACCCAAATTATGAAGGAACAAGGCAATCCACCTAAGGCCACAAACCTAGGACGACTTCACTTCACTTGTTCATCTTTGAATCTGAAGAGAAAGCAAGTTTGCAAATTCTGAAGCTACCATTTCTAAGAGCTATTTCTTTCTATCGCTTCTCTCCACATTTGAATTGTTATTTAATACTTTAACTTCCGAAATACAGAGCCCCAAAACCTTCTGAAATAAATCAGATAATAATGGGTGTACTTTATATATTGACTAAACTCTTCATTTATTTTATTTTCTTTTTCTTTTTTTATCCATTCTGTGTTATTCAAATTTTCTTAATGAATTAAACGGCTGATTTATTTATTTTATTAAGAAAGCAAAGTGCATGTTCTTCCTTTCACCTTAATCACTCCCCAACAGGACTCTAAAACTCAAATACATGAGCAATAACAATTTCGTTTATATATAGTGATGTTACCTTCATTATTTAACTTGCACTCCTTACTTTAATTTCCATTCTATTTCTGTTCAGCTACAGGCTTTCTTTCTTTTTAACTAATCATATTTTCATATGCGAAAAAATTATTCTTACAAAACTTCGAGAGACGAAATGCAAGCTATGTTTAGATATAAAAGTTGAAATAAATTAACAAAAATACAGGAGGAAGGCATGTATTGGGTGTGGCCATTGACATAACATAATGATCGATGATAGTCAAAGAGAAGTGATTAATGATGATCACCAAGTCGCGACTACGACTGTAATGAAAGTTGAACAACAATAAGAGTTAACAATGGAATATTGTCCTGTGCGGGGCCTCCACACTTCTTTATAATGTACAAATTGTTAATCTTATTGGTGGCATCTACTTTCTAACTAGATAGAACGTAGTGACGGTGGAAAAATTGGTTAACATCATTTATGTTACTCTTTCTTTCTTGTTCATTACTTTTGGATGTTGATGACTAACATCGTTTATGTTTTTCCTTCATTGTTGTTTATTGCTTTTGGATGTAATCAAATTAAAATAATATGTAAAACTCCTAATTACTTTCACCACCAAAACCCTTTTACTTCAAATTCCTAACCCCAATCTTAAGACCCATTTAATGATAATAAAACCTTCTCTTTATGTATTTTGAGTACAAACACTTCACCAACTCACACACCTTTCAGATGCCTATATAATGCAGCATCATGCATCCCAAACACCTTTCACATGCCTCGAATTACACTTTTTGCCTTCCTGGAAAAAAATTGTCATTCAATACTAATTATTTCAAAATTAAATTTGTCATTATTAGACCTAGCTATATGCAATTCCTTATAAGTCGTCTCATTTGCAGATATGACCAGAACCAAGCATCCTCCCTACTCACTTATTTATTTCCAACTGAAACAACATTGCAAATTGCACATTTTCATTGTCACGTGAATCCTATACAGTACAATATGACCACTATTAGCATGCAAAAATCTGTGAAATCAATGACCGTAAGGAAACATGGGTTATTGTCACACGTGTTCTTACAAAGTTTGTTTTTAGTAAGAAGACTTCACTGCATACTCCCTGGAAGGTTGGCATGATTTTGACAAATGAGCAAGTACATATGTAGTGCCTTTCCACCATTCCTTGTGGTGCTTAACCCACTATTACAATTGGAAACTTTTGAATTACTTGCAGGTCACCAAGATCAAGGGTTTTGAATGCAACACAGATTGTTAGAACGTTATATGAAAGATATCAAGGAGGAAGAAGTCTACCATGTTGAAAATTTTGAGGTGTTGGGAAACAATGACAAATATAAAGTGATCACACATTTCTGAAAGATCAGATTCCACAAGGCTTCATATTTTAAATAAGTAGATTTCCTAATACCTAAGGAAGTTTTCAACTTTATTCCCTTAAAAAAAATTGCCAATTACACTACAAAAAATGAAGAATTGATTGATACCACCTAACATTTGAAACACATTTTTTGTATATCAATTGAAAATTGGATGTTCTGCATCTCACTTCCCAACTTTGAGTTGTTTACCCATTCCACAAAAAACAGATGTGATATGATTTCTTCAAGCTTTTTGGGAGTTGGAAGACAAGAAAACAAACTCTAGCACTTGTAAAATATTGAACCTTACACTTGCTGATAAAGAGTATAACGTAACTTGTCTCACGACATGCTTGTGGTCTATTGTTTTTCCTAAAAACTAAGCAAAATGCCATTCTAATATAATGCTTAGGAAAAAAAACATTTTATTTTAAAATAATTTCCGTTTTTGCATTCATTGAACAGTGAAACTACAACAAATAGGTGTTGTTTGGAAATTGTGCAACTGACACATTCAACAAAAACATTATGGCATGGAACCACCAATTGTTACTCTTTTGAGGTTTGCAAAGATCAACCAAAACAAAAGGTAACAAAATAACTACAAAACTGAAAAACATGCCCATTTCTTTTGATTATCTAATATAGTCTTTTTGATCCATTTGTTAGCACATGGTCATATCCCCAACGTCTCTGAAGCAACAAAAATCATGTTCAACCTTGAAATACATGAAGTGAAGAGCCTACTAGACAGGTGATTAATGTTTCCAAAATTAGATTATCCTACCTTCATATTTATCCAAATCAAAATTTGAAACAAAAATCTCATTCCTTTATTTGATTCCCCTAGTTAGCCTTCAAACAATTCCTACTATTGGCCATCGATTTTCTAAAGTATCGAATGTCGGTAAATAAAACTTCAACAAATAAGGCCTTTTGGCATTTCTTGTGAGGATTCCTCTGGCGGAATTGTGGAATATTAATGAGGTTATATTTAATATTTATTCTAGCACCGCTAAAGTAGCATAGAATAAGACTAAATGAATAATAAGATGGAAAATCATTATACTTTCACTAACTAAATAATTGCACCTTCCTCTCCTATTACATCCTCGCGAAATGAATGTGACATTGTCTCTAAAGTATCTATCCAAAAGCTGGAGACTATATATGGATTGACATATGATGCTTGCCCATGTGATACCAAATAAAGTAACCGAGGAAAAGGGCAAACTCATGCTACAATTGTCAAGATGATGTTGTTCAATCTCAAGCATCGAAGACTTGTAAATTCTCATCTCATTACCGAAGTGATCTTTAGTTTATATAAAAGGAAAACAATCGAGTAGAGTCTACACTGGTCCGATCCAGACATCGCACGGAGGAGAATACCTTGTTACACTAAATAATCTCACAGTTTATTTTTCCTTTTTGACCTGCTCCTATGACCAAAAATCATGTGGGAGCGCAGGATAAATAAAAGAATTAACAGGCCAACGCGAAAATACGCAAAACAACAGAAAAGTGACAATAACTACTAAGGCCAGGAAGTGTTCAAAAAAAAAAAAAACTACTAAGGCCAGGCTTAGGGATGACTTGACTTGTTGACCATAAGGACATAATGGAACCAAAAATGGATAAATATATATAAAAAAAACCCCCACCTTACATCGGATCAATGTAATATTTCAACCTATCTATTTCTTTATTAATTTCCTGTGACTTTTATGGCTTAATTAAGATCTTACACCTGGCACATAATAAATAAATTAAATTCGTTTATTAGAATCTACATCTACAAACTACAGTGACTACTCCTATCTTATTTTCTAAGACTGTCTTTTAAGTCAAAAATACAAGCAAATGCCCAAATGATGATGATCCTGGATGCATTCTGTGGGCCCTCCCAATTTTTTTCCCAAAAGCAAAAGCAAAGGATGAAATATTACAAATAAAATGAAGCAACAAGGAAATAAATTCACACAAGTATGAGCATGGCATGACTTGACTTGGTGAGAGTTGACCCCAAAGTCACGAATGATAGATCGAGGATGTAAGGTGTTTAAAAAAATATATATATATATATATATATATATATATATATATATATATATATATATATATATATATATATATAAATTCATTTTCATCACAAGCTTTCTATTAAAAAATATATGCATAAAAATATCTCTTTATTATTTTAGGAAAAATGTATAATTTTAACAATAAATTTTTCTGAAAAGGGCATATGAGACTCTAAACATTTTTTTAAGTGCTAAAATGCACGTCAATTTCAAAAAATTGGTGCATTTTTAACACAATCGTTGTGTTGATACTTACGAACGTTATGTGGGTCCCGTGAACTGTACCAGTGTCAATTCTTGTATACATTTGACTGTTCTGACCCGAAAACTCAGCACCATACGATCTTTCTCACCCTTGCTCCTGATGAATGCATGCCTAATTATATACTCATATCTCTATTAGAGGTGTGAGCATATTTTTTTTAATTTTTTTAATTGTTTATATATTGTATTTATTTAGATTTAAATTATATACTGTTTTTCTAAAATGTTTTTTACACTCAGCATCTCAAATTAATTAGTTTCAAGTCTATTGGTGTTACAGACAAATATTTTTAAATGCAGGACTGGAAACTAATTAATTTGAGATACTGGATACAAAAAACATTTCAAAAAGCAGCATATAATTTAAATCTAAATAAATGTAATATATATAAAATTAAAAAAAATATGCTCATACCTTTATGAGCACATAAGAAGCACCTAATTATTGGGCACCTAATGTGGACTCTGCTCTGACTCCATTAATGTCCACCAAACAAGGTTACCGTGGCTGTGAAATAACTCTGTCCACCTCCATTAAAGAAGTCGGTGGGAGATAAAAGTGAGGGTTGGAGATTTGAAGTCTGAAAGGTGGGTGGGAGGCGATCGAAGGTAGGTGCAGAGTGGAGGTTGAAGGCGCCGAACAGAGGTCGAACCGTAGAAAGAAAGAAACAGTCAGATCTATCAAAATGTAAAGCTTCTAATGTTTTTTTGTTTTTTATACATAAAAAGTTTAGGTGAGGTAGACACCCGTATCCTAGTAGAGTTAGGGCATGCCTCCAGGCTCAAAGAGTGTTTATAAAAGTGCTTACAGATCAATGAGGCCCTCACATTGATCAGTAGGTATCAAACCTCATTTCTTTTAAGGTGAAAGCCGACGCCTTAACTAACTATGACAATCCTAGTTAACAGCTTCTAATGTTATGAAATTAGTGAGATCATCAAATCAATCAAGACGTACCCTACATCATAATCCAATGGGCTGACATTAAGTTCACATATGGGCCATACATATGTAAAGCTTGTAATGACTTTCGACGGCCCAAACTAACTTGACTTTTAAAAATCTAAAAATTAAAGAATTGAATCTCTAGGAGACTCACCTACTACAGCTAGGTGTGTGACCCGAGTCGGATCCGGACTAATCAAAACAAAGCTCTGGAGAACCGGGTGAGCAACAAAAAACAAAAAGAATTGAATCTCTCAGCTTCAAAGAAGCGAGGTAAAAGTTCTTTCCACTATAAAAGCATCAAAATACAATAATATTATACCTTTGATCAAATAAAAAAATATTTTACTGTATTATTTTGTTAAAAGTAACCTTGTACTCTAACATCTTGATGTGAATATGTGATATAAGCTAATATTAGTAGGAAAAAAAAAACAAAAAAATATTAGGTATGTTCCGTCGTTTTCTAATTTAAACTTGGAGCCTGGAGGGACCATCTCGTGGAATTATCATCCACTATATTCACATTTCCATGGCCTTGACAAACCAGACACGTCACTTTATTAAATAAAAGGAACCGTTCAATGCATAAGTCGGGAGAAAAAGAAAGAGACCCCATATTGTTTTGTACAATTTCAACAAAACATTTTTTTAAAAAATATTTTGTATATCATTTTAGGAGAGAATTGTGTAATTTTTCAAATGAAAAAGAAAGCTATATATTAAAAAAAATAAGAAATTACTTTTTATAAGGAAAATTAAGAAATGCTTTTTATTGATGTAGGGGGAAGAAGAAGCTCTTTTACGATCTCATGCGGCTTTGGAGTTGAATTTTAATATTTAATTTCCTTCATTATTCCATCAAAAGAAAAATATGCGTCATGTTAAACTTAATTTCATAACAAGGAAAGTTAAGAAGTAAACCTTAATTTAATGCATGCATCATATATAACCATAAAAAATAGGAGAGGTTCCTTCATATATTTTGGCATTTCATTCTTTTGAAAGATACGATTTTTTTGTTGTTGTTGAACATGACCATAATAAATGTAGCTATAAAAATTGTAAAAATGAAAAGATATAGAGTATAATTAACCATAGCTTTTTTCTGGCCCACCCTAGAAAAAAAAAACCTACTTGACTTTTAATAAATTTCCCAAGCTGACAGCTTCATCTCTCCTTTGCTTTATGGTTACCAATCTCCAGTAAACTCGAATTGTGAGGCCACTTCAAGTTGTAATTAGATCCAAGGGCCTAGAGTAAGGTATTTATTAGGAAGGGCTATAAAAGTTGTAATTATTCCAAATAATCAATAACCAAAATATAAATATAAAGATACTCTATATCAAAAGTAATTTAATTTCATTTACCTACATTCTCTCCTTCAATCTCTCACATTCTATTTTAAAAGTAATTTAAATTTTATTTTTCACCAAAATTACAACCGCCACGATCATAATATTTTTAACTTTAACTTACATCTACATAATAATATAATCAATATATCATTTAATTAATAATATAGATATTAACCTATTTAAATTAGTAATTTTTTTTTTTATGATTTATATAATCTTGTATATAATTAAATATAAGTAAAATAGACCAATATAGAAGATATTAAATTTTCTATCTAATATCTTAATCGTTAAAAAATACATAACGTTTCAACTTCCAACAACAATCATAATTTATCGTCAGTATACACGACTGATTTATAAATAAAAGTCGTTGTATGTTATATATTTCCGTTTTATTGTTAAAAAATGTTCACTTACAACGACTTCATTATGGTTAACCATTGTTGTATCTCAGTCCTTGATTATTGAGACAAAATGTCAAAAATGCACCACCTTTTTTTTAATGTCAAATTTCAAAAAAACAATCATTAATTATGCCTACTTTTAATTAACTTTTTTACGACATTCTTCATTTGATGTTATTCTTGCTCTATTCATCCCTCTCTCTTTTTTCACAATTGAAATTCACTTGAGAGCATCATTGATGTGTCAGTAATTTCATTTGCTGTCCATTATGCTACAACATTAGCAAGTTAACTCAACTGCATTTTCTGTTTGACTTTGTGACAACAATATTTGTAAGGCTCAAAGTGAGTAGAAATGGTTTTGTTATGAAAAATGGTTTTTGTATGGGATTAAGGGTGGAAAAACTAGTGCCTCAATCACATACAAATAAAAGAGTATACACACTGAAATTAGAACTTTAAGCTCGAAAATCCTTTCATGGTTAGTTCTCAAGATTTCTCCAAACAACAACTAAACCATATGCATTATCAAGTCTAGCACTGTTAGTTTCCTAAGCTTACACAGCTTGTATTCCTTAAGACAACTTTATTCTACATATTCCGTCAAGCAATTGCTTTGCTTAAATGGCTAATTCTACTCCACTATAAAACATTTTCAAGTTTAAAATTGGCCCAATATTGCAAAAGTTCCTAATGTGGGTTCTAGACATACCAGTTAGCAATCACAATGCACAATCAACACGTATTTATCAACATACACATCACATCAGCACACACGGTTTGACTAATGCCTTCCCCACACTTAAATATTGTAGTGTCCTCAGTGCAAAGGGGGCAAAGCACAGAGACGGAGCAAGTAGATAAAAGTCAATATGAAACCACATGTATGCAACACGTACACTCATCAAGCATAGAAATATAGCAGCACAGAAAAGAAGCCAGAGCAGGCGAGAGACAAAAGAATGCAACAACAATGCTAAGAAAAATAAAAATTGATTTTTTTTTTTTCTGTGTTTAAGTACAAAGAAATAGGAAAAGGAAAAAGAAACGAAACGAAAAACAGAAAATAAAAACAAAAAGTGTCAAAGGGAACTGCAAAAAGTGTCAGGGCAGAGCAAGGAGGACAATCAACTTCGGCTAGGTGGGACTAAGGCACTGGAGCTGGCGCCTTGAGCACCCCGTCGAGGAGAAGCGCTGGTGGCAATGTGCTCCAAGGAGGAAGAGTCCGAGGCTAGTCAAGAAGGGAATGGACGAATGAGAATCAGAGAGAGTGATGGTGGTGGCCGCCGCCCCTCGTAGTGCGCAACGAAGAAAGCGTCGAGGTCCCAATGGATGGAAGCAATCTCCACTTGAAGAGTGGTGAGGCAGGTCGCGTGGTCAGGAATAGGGGTTGGTTTGGTGGGCGGAGGAGGAGGCAAAGGGTTGTCTGGTGGTGGCGAAGTCAAAGGATGTTCGGGTAGAGGTGGGGGCAAAGGGTTGTATAGTGGTGGTGGAGGCGGGGGCAAAGGGTTGGGGAAACTAGGGGCAATCCGAACTGCCATTCGATTAGGGCAGGAGGAGCAAGTGCAGGGAGCAAAGTAGGAGCCTGAATCTAGTGGATGGCTCGGGGTAAGGGAGTTGAGGGATGACACGACCGCACCTTGCAGTCTGCTTGAAGCGGGGCATAGTGGAGGGAGGAGGACGAGGACGTGCGATGGGAATGAGGGATAACAAAGTGGAAGGAAGGGCGATATAAATGGTGGTGGGAAGGGCAAGGGTAGCAAAGGGGCAGAGTGATGATTGCGGTAGTCATTGTGAGTGCAGAAAATGGAGTGTAAGTACTGGTGAAATACGAAGAGGCGCGGAGAAAGAAAATAAAAAGGGAGGGGTGGAAAGGCGCGAACATTAATAATGGAAAGGTGGTAGTTATGAGATTGTTATGATCACCTACTGAAAAGACAAAAAATGAAAAGAAAAATAATGAAACGAGGTCATGGAGGTTCGAACCCTTGACATTCAGGTATATACACAAGCATCGCATGAATTTGTTGCGTCAGCATTTTTCATTATCAATATTAATGTGTTAGAATTATAGACTAAAAGTGCCAGCGCCTTAGTAGCGCAGTGGCATGGGAGTTAGTCTCCTTCCACCTTGTCCAGGGTTCGAACCCTGCTCCCCTCCCCACTGGCTGTATCAAAAAAAAAAGAATTATAGACTAAAAGTATACTTTATAAAATTAAGAGACTAAATGTATATCTCGTGTAAAATTATACATAATTTTAAATATACTTTAGCCTAAGATTTTATTTATCTAGAGCATATATTTTTGTAAATCCTCACTTTAAAATTTCTTAACAAACTAAAAAAAAATCTCCCAACTAAATAATGTCTTGCAATTAAACACAGTAAAATATCAAAGTTTCTTTCATTTTATATAAAATCTAATAATTAAAAACAATTAGGAGGTTGACCTATTACAAGGAGTAATAAGGAGAGTTGAGATATTAGGGACTCCAAAATATGTATGTTGTATCATTCTCAAAAGCTTCGTTATATGAATTATTATTTTTCCCGATTTTAAATATAAGAGTTAGTATTGAGGTTTGTTTTGATCCTAATTAAATATAATACTCATCTGGTCTAGAACTATTTAACTAATATAGGTAGATTAAGGAGGGAAAATAAATTCCTTAATTATATTAAATGTGACTTGATGCCCCTAAAATATCTCTGTTTAACATCAAATTATATACTACCACTGCTCCTAAATAAGTAAAGTTGTTGGGTGAACTTAGAGGTTGTTTGGTATGTGGGAGTTTGATGGGAAGGAAGGGGAGGAAAATATTTTATGAGTTTAATTTATAAATATTGCAAAAGTGGGGTTATAAAATTTTAAAATAGAGAAAATATAAAATAAAAGAGTAAGAAAACAATTAATTTTTTTTAACCACACTTCCCTAATTTCTTAAAATCTAACTTATTAGAAATTCCCCTCCCGTCCAATTTCCTTGTACTAAATAGCCCCTTAGTTGCTGTTGATCATGCGAAACTTCGTTCCACTTTCAAATTATTTATGGAGAGGGAAAAAAAAAGGAGGGAAAAAGAAGTGTAAGGGAACATGAAACACTCTCACCCTCCAAAACAAGCAAATGGCCAAATGACGATACACAAATAAGTAGGCCCTTAAGATTCTAATTTTCCCCAAAAGCGAATAGAATGAAGCAACATGGCAATCTACAAAAGTCTTAGACGTGGGACGACTTGACTTCACTTATACACTCCAAAGGTTGAAACAAGAGAAAAATAAGTGAGAGAGGAATTTGTTGATCTATGAATTTGAAGAGAAAGTGAAGTCTGCTTTGAAATATTGAAATGAGGTGATTCAAAAAATAAATAGGGGAATTTAAAAGATAAGTGAGGAATTTACAAAATAAATAAGAGGATTCATAATATAAATAAGTTTTAAAATTCTTTCTTTTCCAATAGCAATGTGGGAATGCAGGACAAATAAAACAATTTTTAATACAGCAACCCATAGATAAACAAAACAACAATAAAGTGACAATCAAATATTTGATAATGGAAGAAAAAATAGATAAATGTAAGCCCCATTTTATGTTGGATCAATGTAATATTTCTATTTATCTATCAGTTTATTAATTTCCTCTTACTTTTATGGCTTAATCAAGATCTTACACCTTATAGTTATAGTTGGGTCTGTTGGCACAGAATAAATAAATAAATTAAATTAACACTCCTTTCTTATTTTCTAAAACCGTCTTCTAAGTCTAAATACAATCAAATGCCCCAAATGATGATTGATCCTGGATACATTTAAATAAGTGGGCCCTCCTGAAGTTAATTTTTTATTTTTTTGGCAAAAACAAAAGTAAAAGCAAAGGGCATGACTTCACTTGTTGGGACTTGAGAGTTGGACCCCAAAGTCATAAATGATGATAGAGAAGGGTAAAGAGTTTTTTAATTGTATAAAAAAAAAAAGAGTTTAAAAAAAAAAAATCCAAAAAAAATCCCGTTTATTTATTTTAATTAAAGAGCCAGGGAAATTTGAAATTATAAGTAGGATTAAATTTGGAATTTTTCACTTATAAAAAAACTTTCATACTACTCTTAAGTTACTAGGTCATTAGTAATAATGCTCATATTCTTAATATAAGACATATTTGATTTTTTTAGAGAAATTTAGGAAGTTAAATAAATTATTTTAAAGTATTGATATTTATTTTTTTATAATAAATTAATTTATCTTATTTATAAACTGATATATAATCAAATAATATAAATATATATTATGATTAAATAATTTATTTAATTTCATTAATTTCTCTAAAAATTAACTATATTTTATATTAAAAACCCGAGAAGAACTATATCCTACATTAAGTAAGAGAAGTATTATGTATGAAGGATGAAAATTTTCATACTCTTTATAATTTGAGACCTACATGCTTCCTACTTTTTTGTTAAGAAAAAAAGAAAATATTCATGTCATTTACTTTTTTATTTTGTTAATTCTTTTTATGCTTCCGATAAAAAAATATATTTTTATGCTTAAATTTTTATTTTATTTTTAATCAACTATAAAATCCATCCTTTTTATTTTAACCCCCATGTCATCTCCTCCTTTGGGATTTTGATCCATTATACATTTTGTAGGGAAAACGGAGGTAAGAGAAAAAAAGGTTCAAAACAGAAATATAAAAGGAAAAAAAAAATGAAAAAATTATCAGTACAGTACGAACAAAAAATATGACTTTATTTATTATTGTTTGTGTAAATTACTCCCTCCCATTTTTATTATAATAAGAGTCAACTCATTGTTTTTTTAAATTCAGAAAGTTAAATAAACTACTTAATCATAATATATATTACGCATTATTATATCATATACTCCAATTTTAAATATATGACAAAATTTATAGTGCAAATTATAATATAAACTTTGTCATATATTTAAGATCATATGTAATATAAGTTTATATATAAAATAAATAAGTTTAAAAAAATAGTAGATATAAATATTTGGGTTAAGGTGCAAAAATAGACATGTACTTTTGTCAAAAGAGCGCCCAGTAGCAAATACTTTTTTTAGGTGCAAAAGTAATTATGTGGTTACAAAAGTGGAGCAAAATTAGTATTGACCGTTAGTTGACTTTTTCTGAACTGAAAATGATGACATGGACGATGACGTGGATGTTAATGCTTTGTAAATTACAGTTTAGCCCCGGATGCATTTCAAAAAATTTCAATTTCGTCCCGCTATAAACTTTTAAAATTTTCATTTAAGTCCCTGGTCAAAACTTGCATTTTGACCAGGGACCTTCTTCTTCTTTCTAACACAACGAAGAGCTTCCTCTTCCATTTGGGTTGAAATTTCTGCTGAGAATCAAATATCGATTACAGGCTCATCAAATATCGATTACAGCAACCTTCTTCTTATTTCCAGAAAACATAGATCTTAGCCAAAATGAAAGAAAAGAAGAAAACACTCCCCAGGTACCAAATCACGATTACAGGCTCACCAAATGTTAAAAAAAAGTTCTTAATCTATACAACCAATAGCAGCAGGGAAGAACAAAGCACACAAACTGACATTTGCGCACAAAAAAATTGAAGGTTGTTGAACCTTATGTATGAAAATCGGATCACCACGAATGAAAGTCAACAACAATAACAAAAAGGTAACAAATTTGGGCCAGAAAAGCACTGTTTTCAGCGACGATGTCCAGAAATTGAGAAAGAAAATCACAAACAAAACCGAAAATCACAACCACAAAGCACCGAGACTAGGTCAAAAGAAAGTCGAACTCAAAAGTGAGAGACAACGGACCTTCAATCCGAGCTCCAAATCACGAAATGGGAGAAATGCACAAAACTTCGCAAATTGCAAGCATAAATCACGGGAGAATCGAACTACTCCCACAGTTTTAGGGTTCAGAACATAGAGAACGGCTAAGCAGACATTCTAATAAGAAGGAATTTAGCTTCGGTACTTCTCGCACGAACGGGGCTTTAGCTTCGTCGATGCTGGAGATGGTGGCGGATATCGACTAACCTTCGTAAGCTTTGACAGAGAACGTTCCCGGGGAGATTGGGGGGGGTGGCAGATCGTGGAGGTGGGGGGCGGCGGATCGAGATTGGAGGGTGGCAGATCGTGGAGGTGGGGGGGCGGCGGTCGATCGTGGAGTGGGGGGGGGGGGGCTGGGTCTGCGACTCGGTGACTCTTAGGAAGAAGAAGGTTTGACGGGGAAGGAAGGAAGAAAGGAAGGTGTGGATTTTTTTTAATTTCTTCTTTCTTTTTTCACTGCCAAGTAGGAAAAAAAATTGCTGAGTCAGCATCCATGTTAATGTTTTTGGTCAAACTAACGTCAATACTAATTTTGCTCCACTTTTGTAACCACATAGTTACTTTTGCACCTAAAAAAAGTATTTGCTACTGGGCGCTCTTTTGACAAAAGTACATGTCTATTTTTGCACCTTAACCCTAAATATTTTAATATAACTTATTTAGTTTAATTAATTTATTTAAAAAAAATAACATCTCGTCATCATATATCATTTAAATTTTTATGAAATCTTGGGAATCATAGGGCAACTTTTTTGGAACCGGATTTCCTCATAACCAAAATTCTCAGCGTCCCTCAGTAGCCTTAATTTCCAGCCATCAGATCAATCTAACATCTCATAGTGTACCACACAATTATGCTTTTTAAATTAAAAAAATTAAAAAATATTTTTAATTAGTACCCTGAAGAATTTTTCAATACTCTAAAGTATCTTTTTAGTACTAGTTAGTACCTAAAGAATTTTTCAATACCCTGAATTTGTCTCTATCCCATTTTCCCCAAAGAATAACATAATAAGCCACCTTCTCATTGTTATCAGTCAGTTCCTAATAACCAGGAATAAGGTTAACTACGGGGTGTTCATCTTTTTACCAATCATCCAACCAGAAATCGGGTAAGAGAAGAGCTCTTCTTCTTCTTATGAATCTTTGACATGGCTTTTGGTCCACATTTATACTTGGCCTTAAGGATTTTGACACAAAAAGCTTCTTTGTTATTCAATAGATTCCAACACAATTTCATAATGAAAGTTTCGTTCTGTTTTCAAAGATTCAAGATGCCCAAACCTCCGTCATTTTTAGCTTTTGTGACAAGGTCCAAAGAAATCAAGTGAAGTTTCCTCTCATCTTCATTGCCTCCCCATAAGAAAGTTCTGTTCTTTCCTTCAAGGTCCCTCAACATGTCATGTGGGTAGGAACGCACATGACCACGCACATGACCCCTAATAATACGGTAACGCAAAAGCAAAGGGGGCGGAACAAACAAGGCAATTCACATAAAGTGACGAATGAGGCATGACTTGACTTATTGAGACTTGACAGTTGACCCAAAGCCACAAATGATGTAGAGAAGGGTAAGGAGGTCTAGATATGCGATTTTATTTTAATTAAAGAGTTAGGAAAATTTGAAATTACAAATAGGATTAAATATGTGATCTCTCATTTATAAGAAAACTTTCTTAACACTGATAAGTTATTAGGCCATTAATAATAATCCTCCAGTCATTAATATATTAAAGACTAGAGAAGTATTATCACTATTATATACGCAGGATGGAAATTTTCATACTCTTTATAATTTGAGACCTATATGCGACCTACTATTTTTTTTATTAGAAAAAGAAAATATTTATGTCATTTACTTTTTTATTTCGTTAATTCTTTATATTTTAACTCACATATCATCTCCTCCGTTGGGCTTTCAATCCATTTTCCATTTTGTAGGGAAAACGGAGCTAAGAGAAAAAAAATGTTGAAAACAGAAATGTAAAATGGAAAAAAAAAACTGAAAAAAAGTATCAGTATAGTACTAACAAAAAAATGACTTTATTTATTATTTTAGGTGTAAATTACTCCATTCTATCTTTATTATAAAAGCCAGTTGATTGTTTTTTTAGATCAAAGGAACAAAATAAGCTATTAAATTATAACATATATTACATATCATTATACCATATATTAGTTTAAATATAAGATAAATTAGTTTAAAAAATGATTAATATAAATATTTTAATATAACCTATTTATTTTATTTAATTCATTAAAAAAAAAGTAGTATCTCTTCATCATCACTCAAATTTTTATGAAATCTGGGCCTATGATGGCAACTTTTTCTAAAGCTGTCCCAAACGTACGATGATGCGGAGCACTGCAACACGGCAAGTGAGCTTCCTAGAAATAGGAATAAGAGGGATGCGGATTGTCTCAGCGGCCCCATCCCTCAGAATTCCTCCCACACCATTGATATTTTCCTATCAAATCTTGACTATCCATCTTAATACTTTAAAACAAGTTTAGAGCCCTAAAAAATTATTTTAGCATCTTGAAAAAATATTTTGAAGTATATTTTTAGTACCCGTCAGTATCCTAAAATATTCTAAAATATTTTTTTAAGATCTTGAAGTATTTTTTCAGTACCAGTCAGTATTTTTGAGACCTTTGCTTGTGAGAGCTATTTCTTTCGATCCAGGTTACTAATTGTTTCTTCTCTTTTACTTGTTTTCCCTTCATTTTTCACAGAAAATTTCTGCAAAATATTTGCTGTTTTCTCCTCCTAGTGGCAGCTATTGATTATATTCAATCTCCTTACTGAGCTACCATACTGTCGTAGATCTCATAATACTCAAACATTTGGAATTTCTTATACTTTAACTTCAATGGTATGGCTGGACTTAAATCCTTTGTGGCTTTTATATATAGATGATCAACAATTATTCAAATATTTGCTGTTTTCTTCTCCTTGTGCTAGCTGTTGGTTCAATCTAGCTACCTTACTCTCGTACATGTTATAAATCTTAAACATTTGCAATTTTTTTATACTTTTACTCCTGAAAAACAAAAGCCCAAAACCTTCAAAGATATGGGTGGACTTGATCTATTGACATAAACTCCTCATTTCTTTTTTTCATAATTTTGTAATGAACTAAACGGCTGATTTATTTATTTTATTCGAAAAGCAAAGTGCTTGTTTTTTCTTTCTGAATATGAACTACTAGATCCATTATCATATCTTTGTTTTGATTTTTTCCCGACTAGGGTTGCGATTTAGGAGGACTGCCATTGAATTTCATATTTACAGTACCAATAGTAAAGTATCTCACAAGATATTTCATCTTTTAATATATATATATATATATATTAGGCTTGACCTTATGAAAATAGACCTATATATAGGCAAGACTTAAACTACTAAGCGTTTGATTCTAACTAAATATGCTCTTGTAATTATCGCACTCCAGTTAAGGAAAATTGTCTCCAGTTTATTGAGAGAGAAGACTATCCCATGCCGCATTCTCTGTTTTCATTATCCACTTCCCACCGATCTCCAGTTTACCCAGCATTTTCCTTGAATTTTTTACGGTTTTGTGTTTTCACTGAAAAATTCTGCTTGTTTCTTCCTGTAGTGTTATTCAAATTGTTTTTTCAATGGTTAAAACTAATTCTATGGGGAATATTTTGGAGGTTATAGTGTGGTGCGTATAAAGATCGCCATGTCTGCCACAATAGTTAAAGCCTGAAAGTTTCCTTGAAAAATAAAAAATATAAAGATCAACAATAATACACCTTCAACATGTGCAGTTTTATTGCATATAACTTGTTTTAAAATATATAAAGTTGTTGGGTAGACTTGACTAGTGACCTTGATCCTCGACAACTTCGTCCCACTTTCAAAATATTTTTGTATGATCTCTTTATTACGTTAATCAAGAACCACCATATCATTTCTCAGTAAGGCAGATAAACAAGGACTTAGTTTCAGGTTGCTGAAAGCTGAAGGTTGAAGGAAGAAACTGCAATCACATGGACGCAACCCTTTCTTTAGTGCTCTTCGAAGCTGTATTGATTTTGCTGGCTTTAGCAATTTCTAAAGCTATCAGATTAATCTCTCCACTTGATGATAGGTAACATCTTCTATAAATGGTCCCATACTCTTTATTCTGTTGTCCGTTCTGCTGATAGCCCATTATTAATTCATGATTTATTTGTATATGTAGTTGTAAAGATGTTGTTGATTCGATTCCCACGGTTTCTTCTCCTTCTCATATCGTTGCTGCTCCTACTGCAACCAAGTATGACGTTTTTCTTAGTTTTAGAGGAGAAGACACTCGTGACACTTTCTCAAGTTCTCTCTATGAAGCACTTTGCGACGCAAACATTCATACTTTTATGGATCACAATCTCCACAAAGGACAGCATATTGCACCAGTTCTTCTAAAAACAATAGAGGAGTCAGAGATATCTTTGATTATTTTCTCCAAAGATTATGCTTCTTCAACATGGTGTATGAATGAGCTCGTTCATATTATGAAATGTAGGGATAAATATAGAAGAATTGTCATCCCTGTTTTCTACCACGTAGATCCCTCAAATATCCGCAAACAGAATGGGAGTTTTGGAGATGGATTTGCTAAGCTTAAGTTTAGATTTAAGCACAACCTAAAAAAAGTGCAGGAGTGGAAAAATGCATTGATCCAATCAACAGAACTATCTGGGTGGGATTCAAAGAATTTCAGGTAGCCAACTTCTACCCATTCTTCACTTATATTTTTCTTTCTTTGGGCAATAAATGTGATCACTGTTTTATTTTATATTTGTGCTAGGACTGAATCCAAACTTATTAAAAAGATTGTCGAGGATATTTTGAGCAAATTGAATACCAGGTCATTATTTCATGTTGAAGGATTAGTTGGGATTGATCATCAGATTCAAAAAATTGAAGAGCTCCTAAGTGAAGCTCGCATTGTAGGAATGTGGGGCATGGGTGGTATAGGTAAGACCACTCTTGCTAGAGCTATATTTCACAAGCTGAAAAAACAATTTGAAGCTTTCTCGTTTATTGGAAATGTGAGAGAACAACTTGTAAAAATTGGATTAGAAGAATTACAGAAAAAGTGCCTTCAAGAATTATTAAAAGATGAGGGTGTTAATGTTTACAATTTTAAATCCACTTTTGTGACAAAGAGGCTTCGTCGTAAAAAAATTCTTCTCATACTTGATGATGTCGATAATTCTATAGCAATTGAAGATTTAACTGAGCTATATGATTGGTTTGGGGAAGGAAGTAGAATTATTATCACATCAAGAGACATACAAGTGCTTAAGAATACTCCTACATCTACAATTTATCATGTTCGGCAATTGGATTCCCATCAAGCCCTTCATTTCTTTAGTTTGAGAGCTTTTAAGCAAAATAAGCCGTCAAAAAGCTACTTGGAGTTATCAAAGTTGGTAGTGGATTATTGTGAAGGAAATCCATTAGCTCTAATAGTGTTGGGTTGCTTTCTTTGTGGTAGAGGAAAAGAAGAGTGGGAAAGTGCTATGAAAAAATTAAATCAAACTCTTCACAAGGACATTTTTAGTGTTTTGAAATTGAGTTTTGATGGACTTGATGACACACAAAAGAATGTATTTCTTGATCTAGCATTTTTCTTGAAAGAAGCATTGCAGATTTCTCTGGAAGATTGTACAAAGCGCATATATGATTCTTCTGTACATATTGAGATAAGTGTACTTAAAGAGAGATCCCTCCTTTCAATGAACAAATATGGTTACATTGAGATGCATGCTCTTCTAATAGACATGGGGCTTGAAATTTCTAGGCAACACTTAATATCTAACCCTGAAAAACCCATTCGACTATGGAGGCATGAGGATATCTATCAATTTTTCCAGAATGACAAGGTAATAATTTATTTTTTTATTATATTATTTATTCTCTTGTAGTGTGTATTTGTATTGACCAATTTATTTATTTATTGTAGGATAAAATGACTTGTTTGAATACAGTGCACAAAAGCGTATTGATCAGTTAGATTTATCTAAAAGAAATATATTTAATTGTTCTATCTGTTGCTAGTTGATCACTTTCTACATATTAATAATGTTTCCCCATAATTTGATCACTAGTCTAGGGCGGCGCCGAGGAAGTCGATTGCTTATCATTAGACATGAGAAAAATAGAACTCTTGTGAGACGTACGCGCGCGTGCATTCTTTTAGAATAGTGAAGAAGTTAAAGTTATTAGAAGTACAAATTATTTGAAAGTTGAAAACAAATCAAATGTTAAAGTGAGGGGCTATAATGTGGTCTAAATGGTTTCAGGCTTCATATCCATTAAATGACATCAATGTTTGATGTCTTTTAACTGGGCCTCTCTTTCGGCTTTAGTTCATGCTTGTCTGATTAAAAGTTATCTCATGCCGAATGTTTTTAATTGATATTTGCTTTTATAGTTATATTCTAGGATTGAAATAGCGGCGCTATAGCGCGCTATACCGGTACAATTGCGGGTTGCGGCACCTGAACGCAACTTCCGCTCCGCAACGCTACATTTTCCGTTAGCGGACGGTGGCGGACGCTTCAGGCAGTCGCGGGCGGTGGGTTTTGCGGCGCGATAGCGCCGCTACTGTGTCGGACGCAGGGCATGGCATGGCATTGGAAATTTGACACCAATCAGGGCTAAAATGGGAAAGTGGCCAAGTTAATGAAGGGTATGCAGGTCATTTTACCCTATATCCAGTCTGAAAAAAAAGAGGGAAACCGACACAATTTCCCTCTTTTTTTTCTTGCTCGATTTCTCTGATACTCTCTTGCTTCCTCTTCTCTTTCGGTCACTTCCTCCCTCGACACAGACAACAGACACCGCTTCCCTCTTCCTCTTCCCTCTTCGCGTCCGTCTTCACTCTTCCCTGTTTGCGTCGCATCACTCTTCCCTGTTTGTTCGCGTCCGTCTTCACTCTTCCATGTTTGTTCGCGTCTGGTCCCTCTTGTTCGCGTCCATCTGGTTCTAGAATGACCTGATTGGTAAAATTTCCGATGCCATGCCAATGAACTAAAATGGGTATGTGGGCTAAAATGGGTTTATGTTTCTAGAATGTTATTAATTTAGTTACATTCAATGAACTAGTAAGTGGCTTCCTTTATATTTCTTGAATCCTTATTTTGAATGTGTAATATTTTGGGTGATTTCTTATCTTATGTTGCATTTATATATGTGGTATAATTTATTACAAGTATTTATATGAACTTCACAGTAGCGGCTTTACCGTTACCCCTATACCGCTATACCGTTTTTGGGGTCGGCCGCTACCGACCGCTACCCGCTATTCAAGACATAGGTTATATTCATTAAATATCTACACATGCATGTAGGTAATTGATTAATTTATAAATAGAGATCAGATATATTTGATTGCACTACAGTATTTTTGGTTACTCTGTAAGGCAATGATAATTGTGTTTCCTTTGATTTGCTATTACTAGGGAATAGAGGATATTCGCTGCTTGTCATTGGACTTGAGCAAGATAAGGAGGACTGTTTGGAGGGCTAGTAATTTTAGGAAGATGTATAATTTAATATTCCTTAAAGTTCACAAGTCTGATAAAAGAAAGCCTTCAAAGTTGACTATTTGCGACAATTTGGATTATCTTCCTGAAGAACTGAAGTTTTTAAGTTGGGAAGAATATCCATTTCCGCAAGTGCCATTAAATTTTTGCTATGAGAATCTTGTTATGCTTAGAATGCCTAATAGTAATATCCGACAACTTTGGAAAGGAAATCAGGTATGTATCATTTTTGGCATCAAACATTGACCAAATAATTGGCAATGCAAATATTTGCTTTACTACCTTTAAATTTATGGTTAAATATAGTAGTTGTACTTTTTGCAGGAAAACCGATTCATCATCTAATGCATTGAGTTGTTATTTTTAAATTGTGCATATATATAGTTATGCAATTTATTTAACAGTGCTTTGTTTTTTCAGCATTTTCCAAATCTAAAGGAAATCTTTTTGTGGGATTCAAAACATCTAAATGCACTCCCAGATCTCTCTCATGTCCCTAAGATTGAACGTGTGTATGTTTATGGTTGTGTGAAATTGGATCAAATCCATTCTTCAACAGTCCTAAGCAATCTTTCTAGGTTATGGGTACATGAAGATGGGCCAAGGCAAATAAACATTGGGGGAAGTATGAAAGGGACAAGGTCAGGGTTAGTAATGGTCTACAATTATTTGGATCTTAACAAGAGTTCATGGAATAAAGTGAGAATGAAGGTGTTGGTATGTAACGACATTATATGCGGTGTTGGATTCAAACATGTGGAAATGCCATTGGCTGAGATAGCAGAATTGAGATATTTACTTCCATTTGTGGAGGAAGTTGAATTGTTAGAGGATCCAATTGAGTATGGGCTTGATTTTAGGCAACATTATGACTATGATTATGATTTTGGGTTTGCTTGTGGTGTCGGAGTTAGAATGAATGTGTGGAGGAGGAGGGGTGATAGAGGAGGAGAAAGGCATGTGGTGGGGCCATTGACAAGAGAAATGATTAATGATCATCATCTTCAAACATCAATGGAAGCTACAGGAGGAGGAGGAGAAGAGAATGAGGAGTTAATGAGTAGTAATGCTACAATATTCACAAGAATTCCCAACAACATCACTGGTTGGTCATTGTTGACGCAACTGAGATTAAGAAATAGTGATTCAATCCTCAAATCACTTGCACTCTCACTCTCTCGTGCTTCTTGCAAACCTCGCTTAGCTGCAACAGTCTCCCTCCACATTCCGCCATCCGCTTTCACTGACCCTCCTGGTTATAATTTCAATGTCGGATATGACGGATGTCGTGTGTTCCGCTATTTTGTTGGGAGGTCTTTGGCTCGTCGTCTGGATTATGACTTCTGTGTCGACTATATAAACTTGAAGTAGTTTTAATTATCATTTAAATTTCGCAGGTCACAAACTATTATTAATTTAAATTTGTCTTGTTTATTTATACTGTGCGTTATGATATATTACTTTTGCTGCTTCTTTAAACATTTTTTTAAAAACATTTTTCCCTCTCTTTTTTTTTTCCCTCATTTGTAGGTCAACATTTTCTACATTTGGGGATTATAATTCAATCTTTGTTCCATGTGGGGCCTTGTGTGATTTATTTTAATCTTGTCACTTTTTTTTTTTCTATATTTCATTCTAATTGCCTAAAATTTTTAGCTTATCAATGAAATTTACTTTTGTGGTGTATTCTTTACTATGCTTTTATCTATTCTACACTACACATGTGGATGAAGTTAAGGAGAAAAAATATCTTATGTGACTTGATACCCTAAAATATCTTTGTTTAACATTAAATTATATATAAGTTTATATGCTATGTAAATTAATTTGGAAAAAATAATAAATATATATTAAAAATAAAATGAATTGATGTCTTATATTTAGAAACAAGATCAACGTAACTCCTTAACTGGCTCCTATATTTAAGATAAGAGGAGTATCTTGTAATACCCCGAAATTTGAATTAGGGAATTTAAGGGCCAAAGTGCCAAAATGACCAAAATACCCCTGGGAGGAGTAAATAACTTAGGAAAATGGTGAAAAATCCTAAAGGGCAATGAAATAATTATTTAAATTGAGAGAGAGTATATCTCTAATTTTGGTAATTTAATAAATTACAAACTTGGAGAAATTATAGAAGAATACTCAAAAAGTAAGGAAATGACCATAATACCCTTGCAATTATGGAAAATGCGAATAATGCGAGAATGCATGAAAAATCTCATGTTAAAGCAAAGGTTAAGGGGTAATGTGGTATTCTAATTAAGAAAATTACTAAGCAGTGATAACTGAGTGATTAAGTATTTATTAGCAAATTACTTAAGCACAAGTATAGAAAATTCGGAGATAATTATGTAAAGCTCCAAAATTAGTGATAAATGGCTAAAAATTAGCATAAATATATTGGTTAATTAATTGGAAAATTTGAAGGAAAAAGGATGAGTTTAGGTATTTTTAAGCCTAAATGCAAGAATGGACCAATAGGAAAATTTTGTAAAAAAAATTATTATGTGAAAATAATTATTTAATTAATTAAATAATTAATTAAATAATTATTAAAAAAAAAACGAAAAATAAAGGGCAGAAAAAAAAATGAAAAGGAAAAAGAGAAAAAAAAAATAAATATATATGTATATAAAAATGCAAGTTGCTATTATAAATATGTTATAATTAATTAAAGTGAAAAAGGGTGAATAGTAAAATGAGAATTAGGAAACGGATCCTATCTGGAGATCTAGGAATGGGATTTCCAAAGTCAGGGTAAAATATTGATCAGTGGGATTTTATCTTCGTTAAACTCTTGCGGAAGTTAATTAAGCCGTTTGTGCTTTTTCCTAATAAGACGAAATAGGAAATTCGAGAAAAGGCCCAGATAGCCAAGAGGACGAAAAGGTTATGTTGTGACATTTGGAAAAGAATTGGGAATTTTCATGAACATATTTGGATTCGGTGAATTTTTCGAAGAGATGGGTGTTTAGAAAACAAGTTTCGACACCGGACGCGTTTGGACACGTTTTTCGAGAGAGACTCAACTGGACTGTTGGAGCCCTATATGGAATCAAAATATAGGTTAACTTGGACATTTCTACTAAGTGAGGAAATGGTTTCAAAGTTGTAAATCCAGAATTTTGAGATTTCTCCGAAATTACGCGAATCGGGTACCGATCGGGGAAATCGGCTCCGAAGCTTCTAGAAGGGCCACATGGCCACTTCCCATTGGCCAAGACACTTGGATTTTCGGCCAAGTGTGAATGCAAAAGGGAAGGAAAGGGTTTTTGAAAAGTTGCTTTGGACGGTCCGGATCGATTCTCACAAAGTTGATCCGACTACGAAATCCTACACCTTTTCTTATAAATACCCCCTCCTTCACTTTTCTTCACACCATTCCTTCTTGCCTATTTTGAAATTCTAGGGAGAGAAAGTAGAGAGAGAAGCTCGGGGAAGTTCGCCGAAGTCTTCAACGGGTAAGTCTTTCGGTCTTTAGTTTTTAGTCTTTAGTTCAATAGTTAGTAAGGCTAGAGTAGTCTTTATTTTTATGATTTGGGTATCATATGGGAGGGCTATTTTAGTCTTTATTTTCAAGAATCATAAATGCGTCGAAGTTCTTCTGCTGCCGTTACGCCGCCGAAGTGCCGCTATTGGACGTTTTCACGTTTTTCCGTAGAAAAGTACGATTCCGACGGAAGTGCCGTCTACCGTCAACGAAGGTACGTTCGCGTACTGTAACACTAATCTGATGGATATAGTATGCTGTAGATGGTATGTGTGCGATGTGTGTATAATGTGTATATATGTGGGGTGTTGTTGGAATGCATATTATGTTAGAAAATAACTGTATGCATCTTGGGAGCGATATAGTTGCAAGGTGGGAGCGATACATTTATAATCTTTGGGAGCGATACATCTATAAAAGCCGGGAGCGATATATCTCGCATCTTGGGAGCATTACATGTGCATTGGTTGGGTGTGGTTTATATGTTATTGTTGTGTAACCATATGTGTAATCGTATACATGAGGTTAACTGCTACACGAGATCCGGTGTGGATCTCAGCTCTCAATATAGCGTCAGAGTCGGAAGGACCGAGGAACGAGGAGAGAGGGAAGCAGCAGGTTCGAGGATCCGGCTGAAGACTTTCCATTATTATCCTTTACTTTTTGGAACTCTCGGTTACTATACCGTTTATGTAATTAGCCAGTGGGCATTTTATAACAATATATCAGTTACACTCTTGTTCCGGTGCTCTACTCTGATCATTTTGAAAGGATGTTTTAAAAAAAAAATTTATACTGCTTTTGAAAAGTCGGGTTGTTACATTTGGTATCAGAGCAGTAGTCCTGGCATGGATCTGACTAAGTTATTACGGACAGTTTGGTGCCGAAGGCAAGGATAGTTTACGTGGGTATGCCAATCAGTCGCCGTGAACTCGGTGAGGCCCCCATGGTAAACACTTACCTGGCCATTCTGTTCGGTTAACGGAGTTAGGTTCTAAGCCTTTTCAAAAATTTAGAGCATATTTTGAAAATAAGTACCGATATAGGCACGAGTCGGTGTACCATTTTACCTCGGTCTACCGATGTACCGGTATACCATCCTGAACCAGTGTACCACCCTCTGTTGGTGCATCACTCTGATAACTGCCAGTTTATACTGGACGTTAATTCTATTCTAGCACAGAGCTCATACGCGGAGCTGGGTCACGCCGGATGAAACTCCGAGACCAATAAAGATAGTACATGCAGTATTTGACTCATGTAGAGGAACTCCTGATACGAAATCCCGTACCCGCTTCGAGTAGACCAAATCAATGAAATTCGATCAGGGGAAGATTTTGCGGGAGTGTATTCGTTTGTAGTAAGTGCGGTAAAAGCTGGGAGCAATGTGAATACTAAAGTGATAGAGTCTATATGCGGTATAGATACTGATGCAGTAGAATCTGCGATAGGAAAATTGCTTTCTTTATATAACTAACGTTTTCCCTAATAAAGGAAAAAGGACGAGACATGGCAAATTTGAGAGGAGCCGGAGCTCCCAGAGGCCGAGGTAGGGGCCGAGGTGGAGGACGAGGTAGACGACCTCGGGTAAATCCGGTACTGCACCAACCGGAGCGAGAATGAGATGCGGGAGATGAGGAGAACCTTGCAAGAACAGCGGGCTCTCATAGATACACTTCGGAAAGACAGAATCGACAAGACCAAGAAGCCGAGAGACAACCGGAAAGACGACGTAATGAGGAAGAGCATAATGATGAAGAAGAAGAAGAAAACGAGCAAAGTGACGAGTACGATGAGGAAGCCGAGGAATCGATAGGTCCCAGTCACCTCCACGACAAGGGAGAGCTGTGCGAGACCACACAACATTGGGTCACACGCTTTGCAAGCTCAAGCCACCTACTTTTCGGGGAAGAACGAATTGGCGGAGGATTGGATGATGAGCTTAGACAAGATATTTGAAGTGATGGAATGCCCGGAGGACCGGAAAGCTCACCTGCAATTTATAAGTGGAAGGGGACGCACATAGATGGTGGAAGAGTGTTTCCACAACCCTTCAAGGCACTGTTGCACGGGAAACATTCTTGGAACAGTTCAACGAGCGTATTTTCCTCCTCGGTGCGGGTGATTAAGGAGGAAGAATTTCTGCAGTCCAGCAGGAAATGAAGAATCATTCGACGACTACTTCGCTCGTTTCACCAACCTGTCTCGTTATTCTTCATATCTGAAAAGCCACGTGAATGAAAGCTGGAAGGCAAACCGATTAGTAACTGGACTGAAATATGATATAAGGGCGAGACTAGTATCGCAACAATTTCCAAAAATGGCTCAAGCGGTAGAATCTTGCCGGATGACTGAGCGCAACCTGAAGGAGTTACGTAAGTCACGGAATCACAATGGTAGCCGTGCCGATCAAAGCGAGGGTAGCCGTGGAAATTCCTCACGAAAGAGAGAAGCACCATGGGATGACTCTCAAAGAGAAAGCAAGAGGCCATTTCAGTTTGAGCAGAACAACTCAAGAATGATGGAGTCCCGACCATGTCCTGAATGCGGGAAGTACCATCCCGGTGAGTGTTTTAACAAAAGGGTTTGTTTCGGATGTCGGAAGCGGGACACATTATTACCCCGGGCCGAATGTACGCGCTAACCGATACCATGGACAGAGAACTTCCGGAGAGAGTCCAAGGTACTATATCTCTTAGTAAGGAATTTTTCTCTGTACGTTAACTATGTGTTAGTTATTCAACTAAATCGTATGATACGTGAACCATCTTCGTGACGTATTCCGCGTTTCCTCGTTATTTTTCTACCGTAAACATGTCATTGAGTAGGAGGTATCTTATGTTGTCATGGTGTATGGGAACCATGGAGACATTTTGGTATCTGTGGTGTTAACCGCGGTGTATGGGAACCACGGGGAAACATCATATATCAAGGTACAATATGACAAGATCGTAGTAGTCAAATCAAAGCGAATTCTCGATCACCAGGAGGAGCAGCAGGCAGACAAAGTGAAGATCCGACGCGTATAGCCCAGAGTCCGAGTAGGACGGAGTCTGGTTAGTACAAAGTATAGTGGGATGGGTACAAATTTCGAGGGCGAAATTTTGTTTAACGGGGGGAGAAATGTAATACCCCGAAATTTGAATTAGGGAATTTAAGGGCCAAAGTGCCAAAATGACCAAAATACCCATGGGAGGAGTAAATAACTTAGGAAAATGGTGAAAAATCCTAAAGGGCAATGAAATAATTATTTAAATTGAGAGAGAGTATATCTCTAATTTTGGTAATTTAATAAATTACAAACTTGGAGAAATTATAGAAGAATACTCAAAAAGTAAGGAAATGACCATAATACCCTTGCAATTATGGAAAAATGCAGAATAATGCAGAATGCATGAAAAATCTCATGTTAAAGCAAAGGTTAAGGGGTAATGTGGTATTCTAATTAAGAAAATTACTAAGCAGTGATAACTGAGTGATTAAGTATTTATTAGCAAATTACTTAAGCACAAGTATAGAAAATTCGGAGATAATTATGTAAAGCTCCAAAATTAGTGATAAATGGCTAAAAATTAGCATAAATATATTGGTTAATTAATTGGAAAATTTGAAGGAAAAAGGATGAGTTTAGGTATTTTTAAGCCTAAATGCAAGAATGGACCAATAGGAAAATTTTGTAAAAAAAATTATTATGTGAAAATAATTATTTAATTAATTAAATAATTAATTAAATAATTATTAAAAAAAAAACGAAAAATAAAGGGCAAAAAAAAATGAAAAGGAAAAAGAGAAAAAAAAATAAATATATATGTATATAAAAATGCAAGTTGCTATTATAAATATGTTATAATTAATTAAAGTGAAAAAGGGTGAATAGTAAAATGAGAATTAGGAAACGGATCCTATCTGGAGATCTAGGAATGGGATTTCCAAAGTCAGGGTAAAATATTGATCAGTGGGATTTTATCTTAGTTAAACTCTTGCGGAAGTTAATTCAAGCCGTTTGTGCTTTTTCCTAATAAGACGAAATAGGGAAATTCTGAGAAAAGGCCAGATTGCCAAGAGGACGAAAAGGTTATGTTGTGACATTTGGAAAAGAATTGGGAATTTTCATGAACATATTTGGATTCGAGTGAATTTTTCGAAGAGATGGGTGTTTAGAAAACAAGTTTCGACACCGGACGCGTTTGGACACGTTTTTCGAGAGAGACTCAACTGGACTGTTGGAGCCCTATATGGAATCAAAATATAGGTTAACTTGGACATTTCTACTAAGTGAGGAAATGGTTTCAAAGTTGTAAATCCAGAATTTTGAGATTTCTCCGAAATTACGCGAATCGGGTGCCGATCGGAAATCGGCTCGAAGCTTCTAGAAGGGCCACATGGCCACTTCCCATTGGCCAAGACACTTGGATTTTCGGCCAAGTGTGAATGCAAAAGGGAAGGAAAGGGTTTTTGAAAAGTTGCTTTGGACGGTCCAGATCGATTCTCACAAAGTTGATCCGACTAGAAATCCTACAACTTTTCTTATAAATACCCCCCTCCTTCACTTTTCTTCACACCATTCCTTCTTGCCTATTTTGAAATTCTAGGGATAGAAAGTAGAGAGAGAAGCTCTGGGGGAGTTCTGCCGAAGTCTTCAACGGGTAAGTCTTTCGGTCTTTAGTTTTTAGTCTTTAGTTCAATAGTTAGTAAGGCTAGAGTAGTCTTTATTTTTATGATTTGGGTATCATATGGGAGGGCTATTTTAGTCTTTATTTTCAAGAATCATAAATGCGTCGAAGTTCTGGCTCGATCAACGAAGGTACGTTCGCGTCTTGTAACACTAATCGATGGATATAGTATGCCGTAGATGGTATGTGTGCGATGTGTGTATAATGTGTATATATGTGGGGTGTTGTTGGAATGCATATTATGTTAGAAAATAACCGTATGCATCTTTGGGAGCGATATAGTTGCAAGGTGGGAGCGATACATTTATAATCTTTGGGAGCGATACATCTATAAAAGCCGGGAGCGATATATCTCGCATCTTGGGAGCGTTACATGTGCATTGGTTGGGTGTGGTTTATATGTTATTGTTGTGTAACCATATGTGTAACTGTATACATGAGGTTAACCGTTACCTGAGATCCGGTGTGGATCTCAGCTCTCAATATAGCGTCAGAGTCGGAAGGACCGAGGAACGAGGAGAGAGGGAAGCAGCGAGTTCGAGGATCCTATGAAGACTTTCCATTATTATCCTTTACTTTTTGGAACTCTCGGTTACTATACCGTTTATGTAATTAGCCAGTGGGCATTTTATAACAATATATCAGTTACACTCTTGTTCCGGTGCTCTACTCTGATCATTTTGAAAGGATGTTTTAAAAAAAAATTTTTATACTGCTTTTGAAAAGTCGGGTTGTTACATATCTCAATCCACATTGTCTTTTAAATTTATATTCATAAACTCTTCCCCCATTCATTGTACATATTACAAAATTTATGTTAAGGATAGTTTTCAATGTAAATGATTAAATATAATACTTAAAACACACACACACATTTAATATAAATAATTAATTTAACTAATCCTTTTAATCTCTTATTACTCAAGAAAAAAAAGTAATTTCTTTAATGTCTGGAAATTAGTGGTTTAGTTGCAAAATTTTGGATGGAGTAAGCATTTGCTAAGAGAACGCTGTCTACCACAACAGCAAGAGCTAGGGAATTTCTTTGTAAAAGAAAATATAAAGAAATTAAAGCACAACAACCACTAATACAACTTCATAGTTGCTGATAAGAAATATTAAATTTGACCCCAAAAAAAAAGATAAGAAATATTAAATAAATAAGTAAAGTTGTTGGGTGAACTTAGGGTTGTTTGGTATGTGGGAGTTTGATGGAAAGGGAGGGGAGGAAAATATTTTATGAGTTAAATTTATAAATATTGCAAAAGTGGAGTTATAAAATGTTAAAATAGAGAAGATATAAAATAAAAGAATAAAAAAATTAATTAAAATTTTTTTAGCACACTTCTCTAATTTCTTAAAATCTAACTTATAAGAAATTCCCCTCCCCTCCCATCCAAATTCCTTGTACCAAATAGTCCCTTAGTTGCGGTTGATCATGCGAAACTTCGTTCCACTTTCAAATTATTTATAGAGAGAAAAAAAAAAAAAGGATCTTACAAGTCTATGTTGGATCAATGTAATATTTCAATCTATCTATCTATTAATTTCCTCTTTCTTTTATAGCTTAATCAAGATCTTACACCTTATAGTTGGGTCTGTTGACACAGAATAAATATATTAATTAAATTAATACTCCTTTCTTATTTTCTTAAACCGTCTTCCAAGTCTAAAATACAATTAATGCCCCAAATAATGATGATCCTTTATACATTCAAATAAGTTGGCCCTCCTGAAGTTAATTTTTTTCTTTTTTCTTTTTTGCAAAAGCAGGGGGCATGACTTGACCTGGTGAGACTTGAGAGTTGACCCCAAAAGTCACATATGATGATTGAGAAGGGTAAGGAGTTTTTTTTTTAAATATAATCCAAAAAATATCCCGTTTATTTATTTTAATTAAAGAGCCAAGAAAATTTGAAATTATAAGTAGGATTAAATTTGCAATTTTTCACCTACAAGAAAACTTTCATACTACTCATAAGTTACTAGGTCATTAGTAATAATCCTCACATTCTTAATATAAGACATAGTTGATTTTCTTGGAGTTAAAGAAGTTAAATAAATTACTTTAAAATATTAATATTTATTTTTTTACACTAAATTAATTTATTTTATTTATAAACTGATATATAATCAAATGATATACGATATATGCTATAATTAATTAACTTATTTAGTTTCCTTAATCTCTTTAAAAAAAATCAACTATATTAAAAATCGGAGAACAACTACATCCTATAAGGCCTGGAAATTGACTGTACGTAGTAGGTAATTTTTTTTATTTTATTCTTCTCATAGTTTACAAGTTAGGTCATGATAGAAACTTTTTTATGATTTCATGAAAAAAGAAATTTTTTGTCATCTACTTTATTTATCTTTAGTTTTATATTAATTTTTTATTAACTAAAAAAGTTTAAAAAATGTAATGTAATATTTTTTTTATATAAATAATGTAATAAAATTATTAAACTAGCCAAATAGTTTTAAATATGAGATATACTCAACAATGATTTTTTCGTTTTTAGAAATGATATGATTGATTACTTGTTATTGTTAACAGCGGCTTAACAAACTCATTCATACTAACAAGTTTATCAAAGTTACCTATTGAGTAGGATTGATTAGTTTTATTCAGTACTTTCAATAGTAACCGTTGTTAAAGATCGATCAAAACCTTTTATAGTGGGAGCATATTTCGCTATGTATAACTTTTTTTTTTTTTTTGGTTTAAGGTAATTTTGCTCCCAAAGTTTTTTGAGAAACAATTTTGTCCTAAAAGTGTCAAAAAAGTAATTTCGCTCCAATCATTATCCAAGTTAAGTTTGACTTTTAGTTGACCAAACATACTGAGTTGGTAGGCCCTATATCATCCACATCATTTTTGTTAAATTGCAAATTTACCTCGGAAGTTCATGTGTGAACTACTTCAATTTTTTTTTTTCAAAATCATATTTAAAATTTTTGGGGCATATGTGTACCTTAACAAAAATAATATTAATGATATGTGGACGGTTAGTTCAATATATTTGATCAAATAACGATCAAAATTAATTGAGATAATAACTAGGGAAAATTGCTTTATTTTTAACACTTCCGAGGCAAAATTACCCTCCAAAAAAAATTCAGGGAAAAATTGTCACTCGATAAAAACTTCCAATGCAAAATTGCCTCCAAACCTTTTTTTTTGTTAGTGAAATACATGCTCAGAAATTAGCAACTAATTAGAAAAAAGAATCACATGCGACTTTCAAACCCAACAACACACCTTTAAATGCATTAAAAAATATATATATATATAGATAAGATTCTTGAACAGTTGGAACTAAAATACTATTTGAAGCTTTCTCACTTTAAGATTCGGGTTCTGTATTTGTGGGTTTTAAACGTTTAAAATAAGATTGTTTCTTTGACTTTTTTTGGAAACAAAACAATAAAAAAGTTGAAACAAAAAAGCAACAAGGCACATCCTATTTGTATACCTCATTAGGGACACAATCAACATTCAACAAGATGACAATATAGGCATACGCACATATATGTATAAATAAAACCTGGTATGTGTATATTGTGTTAGTCTACGTACATATATGTATAAAGAGCTAGAAAAGAGGAATAAGCATGTATTGCTTCCATTATTTCACGAGATCTCAATATTCAACCGCTAAAATGAGTAGACTCCGAAGAATCTTCGACTAATCACTAAATAATACACATAAAAGCAGAGTACTCTTAATTTCTTAAGCTTAAAAACTCACACCAGATATGGTCCAATTCAGCACAACATCAAATCACAGCACTGGAAAGGAAAAGCCCAGGTTTACATGTAACATCCCAAATTTTGGGATTTAGAAATTAGAAATAATATGCGGGAATTAATTATGGAAAGATTTGTTCGCAATTATGATAAAGTTAATATATGGAATTTAAGGACAAATAATTAGGGAATAATTTTTGGCATAAATATTTTTAAGATATTATTTTAAGGCCAAAAGAAATTAATTGAGAAAGAAAAAACAAATCCTTATATGGGAATTAAGGATTTACTTTTATTATTTACCCAATGTTTTCCATTAAATGAACAAAAGGCCTAATTAAATACCAATAAAGTCTTTGAAGAAGGATCAAGTAGGGATTAATATCATCACTTCTTCCTCTCAAATTCCATGGTTATACCACATATATGTACATGATCTTTCTTTTTTTTTTTTTTTTGATATAAAAATTTTAGGAAAGGGGTTGGGTTCACCCACAATCCAATGGTAGAGCGAAATCTCCCTTCCTCCTAGGTAATACCGATGTTGGGCAAGGCAAACCGTCTATTATCCTCAGGCGTTAACCTAGGCACTTAGGAGCTAGGATGCCTCCCTTAGCACCTTGACCAACTCCAGGATCGAACCCCCTCCCTTTGATGAGAGTGTCCGACCCCTTTGTCAGTTGAGCCCAAGGACGAGAGGTATATATATGTACATGATCTTTTTTTTTTATATATATAAAAGTTTTGGAGGGGTTCGACATCAGTCTCCCACCAAGGCCAGGACACGGCCTCGGGCTCTATGAGCACTTACTGGGGACTTACGAGATCGCCTACCAAAGGAGTCCCAGCGACGGCAGAGGGGATCGAACCCACGACCCAAGGGCCTAGTCCTGGATTCCTTACCATCTATGCCAACTCACATTGGCATATGTACATGATCTATTTCTTCATTCTTAAAACATTCATGTTGGGCCTACATATAATCACTCCAATTTCAATTGTTTGCTTCAGCCCACGTAAGATATTTAGCCCATGTACCAAAAGCCCAATCCACCTCATTTCCTATTCTGATTCATTAACCTACAGTCCTACACAGTGCTTATTTCCTCTAATCCATATCAGCGGGACACGAAAAACAGAAACACGCCAGAAAATCCCAGCGTTCCACGTAAACGCAGTGAAGGAGATTTGTACCAGCGATTTTTACGGGATAACAGTAGAAAATCATGGCAGCAACAGCCTCTCCCATACCTTCTTGAGCCCAGCGCCATATACCTCTGGGTATTCCTTCTTGAACCGGACCCTTCCTTCACCATATAAGGATGGCACTCGATCTTCTTTCATTCACCTTTCACGCTGCCTCAAACGAGTCCGAGAAGGAGAAAACAGAAAAAAATTTGGAAAAAAAAAAACGTTGAAGTCTTTAGCATATATATATATATATATATATATATTCAAATGCAACGTTTTTTGGCAGTAAGCTTAGGTTTCTTAGATATATACATACACACAAATTGTAATACCCTAAAAATCTTACTTATGATAAGTATAATAATTTAGTAAATAATACCTATTGGAAATAGGTGAATAGGTGGCCGGTCTCAAATCTTGTGTGGATTTACCTTATTTTTCTAGGATAATTTCTCTTGAAATAAGAAGAAATAAAGTGTCAAAAACCCTTAAATACACTGGTGGGTCATAAAATACCCTGAGGATATTATGATAATTTTTAAGAGGCAATTAAATATTTATTAAACATTGGAAAGTATATTGTCTCTAATTTTAGAAATTTAATAAATTATTTCCTTGGAATTTAAAAGGGGAAAATCAAATATTATTTTAGGGACCATAAGTGCCCCATGATTTTTAATATAATGCATGGGACATAAATGACCCATGTCAGTATAATAGTTGTGAGAAAATGATTAATCTTAATTAAGAAAATTATCAACAATTGGTAAGTGGTTAAATTAATAATTAATGACTAATTATTTAGGCATGAGTCAAGGGAAATGATCAAAGTTAATTGTGAACAACCCTAATTAAATATTAATGGTCAAGATTAGCATAAATATAAATGCTAATTAATTAGAAATGATTAAGGAAAATGTATAAGATGAATTACATAAAATCCCTAAAGCCTAAAAGACTACTAATCATATGATTAAGGCTCTAATTAAGCTTGCTAGTCAAATTAGACAAATCAAAGTAAAATCAAAGGTTAGGATTTAATCTCCTAAAGCAAGATATAAGGCTATGATATTTCTAAGATATAAAAATGCCTAAATCCATTTAATTATGTAAGAACCAATGTGAGAATTTGTGTAAATTATTATAGGATAATTAAAGGATCATGTAATTAATTAAAAAGCAAATAAAAACTCAAGAAAAAGGGGAGCTAGCCGAAATGTTTGAAAAATGGGGAGTGATGGTGAGTTTGCAAGTTGAAATAAAATAGTAATAAAAGAGAAGATATTTTGTAAAAAGCAAATAGGATAAATGAGAACCGATAGAAATTAAATCCTATATTGAAATCCTTGAACTAAGTAGTAAACATCATCACATATTATGAATAAGTGAATTTTTGTCCCGAAGTTGGTATTATCCGAAGTCATTTCCGTAACCGACGGAGTTTTTCGTATACTGACTAAAAGACTTGTAAAGACCCCTAATTGGACTATAATTCTTGTTAATCCAAATACTTCTCAAGAGAATGCTTAAACTGCAAGGGTTACCTCTAAAAGTATTTAAAAGTTATAAGTACATTCGATTAGAAGACTGAGCAGGGTAATTTATCGGTATAATTCATAAAGAAGCACATGGATGACATCATATGGATGATGTCATATTGAGGAAAGAAGGGAGGAGAGGACGGTTGGAGAAGGGTTCAAGGGTGGAGATGGATTTTCAAACAAAAACCTAGATCTAATGGCTAAAATTGAAGAAGAGAAAGTTTGGAAAAAGTGCAATTTTGCCCCCAACATTTGCCTATAAATAGGCCATCATTCCTCTTGAAAATTCACACCAATTGCCTTAGCAATTCCAAAAAGCATAGAGAGAAGAGAGAAGGAGGAGCTTTGGAGAAAGGAGTAGCGAAGTTCTGGGTAATTTATTCGGTCCCTAGTTTTAAGTTCTAGTATTTCATTCGGTAGTTTTAGTATAGATGTTAGTTTGATCTTTAATCTTCCAAGTATAATTTTGATATCATGTTTTAGGGTTAAATATGATATTTATTTCGAAAATATGTTGGAGATAGAGATATGGCAAAAATTTTGGAAGATTAGAGTCAAAGTAGCGAAGCTCTGGCAAAATTTAGTCAATTAGTAAAGTCAGGGGCAAAATGGTCATTTATGACTAAAATGTCTGTTATGATGTTGATCATTAATAAATACACTATTATCCTTATAGGATATCTGTAATCACATCCCGATCAACAGATGTACCGTATTTCGTCAACGAAGGTATGTTGGCGTACTAGTAACACTAACTCTGATGTTTATTGTATGCGTATATGTGTTATGAGTCTTGTATGCGGTAGCTGATAGCTTTGCTGTATGTCTACGTACTGCTGATATGTTATGAGTATTGTTATGTGCTTTTGGGATACATTCCCTGCGTGCGGTACATCATTATTCGCTGCGTGCGGTACATCTACATTCGCTGCGTGCGTTACATCTGCATTCGCTGCGTGTGGTACATTTGCATTGGTTGGGTGCAATACATATGTTGCGTGTTCATATTCTGTTAATGTTATGAATATTTGTAATCCATATGTTGTATATGTAAACATGATGTTAACCGTTACCTGAGGTCCGGTGCATTGGACCTCAACTCTAAACATAACGTCAGGGTCAGGAGAACCGAGAGAGGAGGAGAAGGGCAAGCAACACGCTTAGAGACCCGGCAGGAGATTTCTTTTTGTGATGTATTTACTTTTGATAACACTCAGATTAATGTACCGCTACGGCGACTAATCAGACATACACCAGTTGTTATTTTGAATATATATCAGTTACTCTTATGCTCCGATGCTCTACTATGATGTTTTAATGAAAAAAAAAATTATCCCGCTTTTGAAAAATGGGATGTTACACAGACACACACCAATAAAAAAGTGTTTCTTATATCTTTCCCAGGTGCAACGAAATTTATTAGTAAGAGAATAAATATATTCAAAATATATATCTACATGCTCAACATACCTACTTTAGTATATATGCACAGCGTTTTCCGTCTCTTTTCACATTCAACAATATATGATTGCAAGGTTAACACGCATGGTAGCTAGTTAATACATATATGTACTTCTTTTTACTATATTCACATGGGCAGCGGCGGTATATACCCATACGTACAAGACCTCAAAATTTTCCTTTCTTTTTCTCAGTGCAGTGAAGATATATATATATATATATTGGAAGTTATTTTATTGATATTCACTAGTGCAAAAAAGGCTTTTAAGACCGCCTCATTTAGACTGGACTATCGACGCCCCGGTCTTAAAGGTATGACCGGTGGCAGTTTTGTAAATATAAAGAACTTCTTATACCGGATCAATTTTTCATAGGTCTTATCCAGATCTGTTAAAAAAATAACCGGTCTTAAAAATGTTATTAAAAAAATTGATATATCAATTACTTTTTGGAGAAATCTCATACAGCCAGACTTATATTTTCTACACTCCAAAATAATACAGAAAAATTAAAATATAAAGGTATTAAAGTTTTAAGACCGAACATATATAATAGCCGGTCTTAAAAGTTAGACTTTTAAAACCGGACATAAAATACGGCCGGCACTAAAGTTTAAATAAAAAATTAATTAATTTTAAGACCGGAGTTATAGAAAGACCGGTCTTAAAAGTTAGACTTTTAAGACCGGACATAAAATGAGGCCGGTACTAAAGTTTAAATAAAAAATTAATTAATTTTAAGACCAGAGTTATAGAAAGACCGGTCTTAAAGGTTAACTTTTAAGACCGGTACTAATTTGTTTGGTCTTAAAAATGAAGCGCCAAAAATACGTTTCTTTGCGCGGAATCTTTTGTCACTCTCACTGAAAAACCCCTGTTCACGTTGCGAAACCCTTCTTGTTGCCAAACACTGTATCCTGCAAAAAGTGATTTTTTTATTTTTTATTTTAACAAAACCGTGGTTTTGGAAAAAGTTATTACTTTCATAATTTTCTCTCTTCTCTATCATCATCAGTATTTATTTAGTACCAGTTAGTATTCTTAACTATCTTTTTAGTATCTATTGACACTCTAAAATATTTTTCAAGATCAGTCAGTACCTTGAAATATTTTTTTTAAGATCCTAAAATAAATTTTAAAGATCATGAAGTAATTATTCAATAGAACTCAGTATCCTTAAGTATCTTTTTAGTACCCTTCAATACCCTAAAATATTTTTTCAAGATCAATCAACACCCTGGAATATTTATTCAAGATTCTAAAATAATTTTTTAAGATCATGAAGTATTTATTCAGTACCATTCAATATCCTTAAGTATTTTTTTAGTACCCGTCACTACCATCAAATATTTTTCAGGATTACTAAGTACCCTGAAATATTTTTTCAAGATCTTAAAATAAATTTTTAAGATCATGAAGTATTTATTTAGTACCATTTTGTATCCTTAAGTATCTTTTTACTACCCGTCACTACCATAAAATATTTTTAAGATCAGTCAGTACCATGAAATATTTTTCAAGATACTAAAATAAAATTTTAAAATTATGAAGTATTTATTCTGTACCATTCAGTATTCTTAAGTATATTTTTAGTACCCGTCAGTACCTGAAATATTTTTTCAAAATCAGTTAGTACCCTGAAATACTTTTTCAAGATTCTAAAATAAATTTTCAAGATCATGAAATATTTTTTCAGTACTAGTCAATACCCTAAAATATTTTTTTAGTACCAATCAATATCATGATGTATTTTAATTTGGGATGAGGGTCTTATTTGCCCCGAAAGTTTTGGGTGAGGAGCACTCAGCACCCGGAAGTTTTTTTTGGAGCAAAATTGCCTCGGAAGTTTAAAAATGTAACAATCTTGCCCTTCTGTTAATCTTGACCGTTAAATTATTGCTCCAATTTGAAAACTTCTAGGGCAAAATTGCTCCTAAAAAAACTTTTAGGGCAAAATTGCTCCTAAAGAAAACTTTTAGGGCAAAATTGCTCCATTTTTTTAACTTCTGGGGCAATTTTGGTCCATAAAAAATTTCCGGGTACCCAGTACTTCTGAGCGAAAACTTCCGGAGCAAATAAGACCCTTATACCTTTTAATTTTGTACACAAATTTATGTACTTTTTTGTATTTATTATGAGATTTAATGTTAAAAATATTTAAAATAAAACATGATTCTTTATATGCAATTATCACAAAGGCCAATGTCTTTTTTAGTAATTTTAGCATGAAAAAACTATTATGATAATAATATACAAACACTATCATTTTATCAAAATCACTTTTTTCACATACAAGAATCTATTCTAAAAAAGCACTTTTACCACTTTTTCTCTAGAAATTATTTTCCAAAAGCTAATCCAAACGGAAAATTAGAAAATGATAAAGCATTAAGTTGCTTAGGGTACATTAAAGTATTTTTTTAAATAACATTTTTCTTACCTATACTATTCTAAGCTCAAACTGCATAATTTAACAGTAAATTATAATCGAACCTATAAAAGAATCAAAGTAATTTATTACTACCTCCGGTCCTAATTATAAGATCTAGTTGACTTTTTTGGGAGAGATCAAGGAAGCTAAATAAGTTACTTAATCATTTAATGTGTTGTGTATATTTAAATTATATATTAGTTTATTAGTCAAATTAATTAGTTTGAAGAAAAAATTTAAAATAAAAATACTCTAACATAATTTAATTAGATTCCTTAATATCTCCAAAAAAGTTAACTAAGTCTTATAATTAAGATAGGGAGTATTTAATTACTACCCCCACTTATAAGAGAATTTAGGATCCTCCTCTTGATTCTAAATGCAAGAGATTAACTACTTAGCTATGTCTACTTTGTGTATTATAAAGTTCCACGCATACCCCTAATTGAATACTCCCCTAAATCCCTTTTTACAAAGACCAATCGGATCTCTCATGGTGGTAATCTAAATATAAGGAATAAATCATTTTCGTTTGAAATTTTAAATTGACATTTAATTTCTATTTTTATTCCCACTAAATATATGCCTGCTATTTTTACTTATTATCTCTCTACAGTAATTTTTCACTCATTATACCTCAAGTAGTCACGTATCCCTTTTAATTTTGAACACAAATTTATAAAATTTTTTGTATTTATTATGAGATTTAATGTTAAAAATATTTAAAATAAAACATGATTCTTTATGTGCAATTATCACAAAGGCTAATGTCTTTTTTAGTCATTTTAGCATGAAAAAGCTATTATGATAACAATATATAAACAATATCATTTTATCAAAATCACATTTTTCACATAATATATTTTGCTCAAGAATCTATTCTAAAAAGCAATTTTACCACTTTTTCTCCAGAAGCTATTTTCCAAAAGCTAATCCAAACGGGCTATAAAAATTAGAAAAAAGATAAAGCATTAAGTTGCTTAAGGTACATTAAAGTATTTTTTAATAGCATTTTTAATTTCTTACCTATACCATCCAATATTTACAAGTATATTTTTTTTTATACTAACATTTACAAGTATATATACATTTTTTATACTAATATTTACAAGTATATATATATTTTTTATACTCAGTACAAGCATAAGAAGACAACTAACTTGAAGAAGCAAATAGTGGAGAGAAGCCGAGAAGCCACGTCCCATGTTATCATGTGTTGTTTTTTTCGTAACAATTTTGCTTTGGAAGTACACCCCTAGGAGCAATTTTACCCTATAAGTTTTTTTGGGTTCAATTTTGCCCCGGAAGTATCAAAACGTAGCAATGTTGCCCTTCCCTAACGGCAGACACTGACAGTGTTAGCCTACACTCGAGTGTGTACGGATTTTTTTTTTTTTTGGTGTTGTGCACACTGAGTGTGCACTTGGTTTAAAAAAAAAAAAAAGCCGTCTGTACACACTCGAGTTTGAGGGGTCACACTTGAGTGTAGGCTAACGCCATTAGTGTTTACCGTTAGGGGGGGTAACATTTGATACTTTTGGGACAAAATTGAACCAAAAAAAACTTTCAGGGCAAAATTGTTATTTAACCATTTTTTCCAATAACCTTAACACTTATTATGTCATGATTAATTGATGGGTTTAATGTTTCTACTTTTGCTGCAGGAATATTTTTTCTGCCACACTCACATAGAAGTAAGAGAAAATATTAATGGGACCCACTCACTTTTATGTGAGTGTGGCAGAAAAAATATTTCTGCAGTAAAAGAAGAAACATTAAACCCTTAATTGATTTCACTTACAAATAAAATAAACTAGTACTACATTAATAGAATTACTTTGATACTTTAATATTATGTTGGCAAAAAAGAACATTACTATAATAAGATGGAGTTCTTTAACTGACCATAGAGAAATTAACACTAATTTGAGGAGTGGCCGCTAATAAACAGAAATGATTGCATATGACATGTCTTGCATTTATTATACTTTTAGTTTTAGACCAAAATGCTTCGTGATGCTAATATGAGACCATTAACCACATATAAGCAAGGGTCAAAACTTCAATTTTTCTTAAAAAAAAGTTATAAACCCAATTTCTTTTTTTCCCTCATAAAATAATGTTTCTATTATAAGTCACTTCTTTTTACTTCACAATCATTCATATAATTAAAATGGCAAAGAATTATTACTACTTTTTGATATTATCTTCAATTAGAATCGATATATCTTAATACTCATTTCTCTTTTATATGATCTTTATCTACGACTACAATACAATTATAACATATATGTGTGCGGTTTTAGAAATATCCAAATTAATAACACTATTGTGCATTTTATTCAAGAAAGTTTAAATGGATGAATAAATACACCCTAATGCAACTTTAATAGTTTAAATCGAGAATTTTTTTTTAATAGGAATAATCTAATTAAAGAAATAAAACAGAGGAACTTCAAAATATAAACGTTGACGCCTACCAAGCCAAATATTTTAATGATAGATGCGATAATAATAAACAGAATAAATCATTACCTTGTCACTAATGAAAAAAAAAACCATAATTGTCATCGTGCCTCAATATAGTCAAACAGGAATATTAGGACAAAGGGATGAATGTCTAGCAATTTCAAAACCCATTTGTTTCATAAGATCGTGCATCTCAATATTACCATTTTAAGAAATCGAAATGAGCCATTTCTCATTAAGAACATTAATCTCAATATGCAAAAGAGCCATATAGTTGTTTTATTAGGTCCAATCAGGTACAAAAGCTTATAAATCCTTTATTTGATTATGAATATTAGGTTAAGAAACGCATTCTGTTGTTCTTCACAAGTCCATAAAAACTTAATTTTAGAATATCAATAATGTCCTTAGGTGGATCTTAGCGTAGTTTTTTCAAAGCACTTTCCCGCTTTTCCTTTTCTCTTCCATAGAGAAAGCAACCCAAAACTATTAGGGCTAATGAATTTCCTGACGATAATCCACTACAGATTTTGATAACTCCATGTAATCTTTATATGGCTCACATTAATCTTATCACACTAGCTAGATGAAGTCGCCAACATAAAACATGCTTTCAAGTGGAACCCCATTATATGGATCCTTTGAAATGGCCTAATTGATTGAGCTGATCCCACTAGTTATTTTAATTAGGCTTTTGCCTCTTTATCAATTAAACAAAAAAAAAAAAAATCAAAACAAGTAAAGACCCAAATTATGATAGGGTTAAAGTCCATTTTTGCCTTGGAAAATGTCAAAAAATTTCAATTTTTCCTTGAAAGTTTATTTGGAGCATTGTCACCCCAGAAATTTCCAAATTATAGTGATTTTGCCCTGGCTGTTATTCTGGTTAAGTTTGATCACTAGTTAACTAAATATGTTGAGCTAACAAATTTACATGCCATTCATGCTATTTTTGTTAAGTTACAAATTAGTCCTGGAAGTTTTCACTTAAGAGCAATATTACCTCGAAAAATTTTTGGGGTTCTATATTGCCCTAAATATTTTCAAATTGTAGCAATGTTGCCCTAACCATTATAAATGTTAAGTAAAATTCCTTATTTATAACTCTAACTTGGAAAAAACATGAAGTGGATGACACATGAACTTACCAGATAAACATATTTGGCCAACTAACGAGTAGACTTAGAAAATGGGCAGTGTGACATTGTTACGATTCGCAAACTTTCAGAGTAATATAGTTGTTAAGTCGAATTTTTTGGGGCAACTTTGCACCTAAACCTAAAACAAAAATGACGTTGATGTTATGTGAACTATCAACTCAGTATATTTGGTTAACTAATAGTTAAACTTAAAATGGATAATAACCTGAACATAATTGTTATAATTTAAAAACTTGTGTAACCACGTTGTTAAAAAAAAAAAAAAAAACTTTTTAGTTTTTTTTTTTTTTTTGACATATTCAGATCGAAAATGTACCATAACCCATTATAATACATAAAGAAATGGGCCCTTATGATTGGAATCTTCCCCCGGAAGCAAAGGGATAGTTCGGAGCAAAGACTATGATGGAAGTCAGCCAGCAACAAGGCAATCCACCAAAGCAACAAACGCGGGACGACTTGACTTGACTTGTTCATATCTCTGAATCTGAAGAGAAAGCAAGTGTCTGTCATTTTTGGAGACCTTTGCTTGTTAGAGCTATTGCTTTCCATCGCTTCTCTCCACATCGACCCAGGTAATTTCTTCTCTTTAACTTCATTTTTCCAGGAAAAGGTGAAAAAATAGAAAGGGAATGGATTAATTTCCCACCCGAATGAATTGATCTGTTCTGTTGTTCAAAAACAGAGTACTAATATGGATATTTAAGTTAACAAACCAGAGGACTGATTCTATTTCTGTTCTGACTGTTCAGCTTCAGTCTTGCCTTCTTTTCAGCTACTCGATATTTTCAGATGCACAAAAACTCTTCTTTAAAAATTCTGTTGAGAACAATAGAGGAATCAGAAATCTCTGAAAAATTCTGCTTGTTTCTTCCTGTAGTGTTAGTCGGATTCTTGTTTCAATGGTTAAGGGTATCTTTGGTTTGAAGAAAGGAGAGGAGAGGGGTGGTTGGGAAAGTTGAGAGATAAATTTTATCTTATCTTTACAAAATTGACTGATAATTTTTAATATTCTTAAAATATACTTTAGCAAAAAAATAATATTTTTTTTATTAATGATAAAATGGTTTCATTAATAACAAAATGATCAATGTCCTCCAAAAAGATTTTTCCTCTCTCCTATCATTCTCTCAAACCCAACATACCTTAAAACTCAAGAGAGCCTAATTCTATGGGGAATATTTTTGGAGGCTATAGTGTGCGTATAAAGAACGCACACTAAAACAAATAACTTATTGTCTGCCACAATAGCTAAAGCCTTGAAGTTTCCTTGAACAAGAAAAAAAATAAAGATTAACATTAATACTCCTTCAACGCTTTTTTGACTATAACTTGTTTTAAAATGAATAAATTTGTTGGGTAGACTTGACTAGTTGCCTTGATCCTCGGCAACTTCGTCCCACTTTCGGAATATTTTTGTAGGGTCTCTTTAAATATCAGATAAATTAATTTTAAAAAATAACAAATATAAATATTTTAATATAATTTATCTAATTTATTTAATTCATTAAAAGAAAGGTATAATCTTTTCATCATATATCATTCAAATTTATATAGGCCTCTGAGGGCAACTTTTTCTAAAGCTGTCCCAGACGTACGATGAAGCAGAGCACTCCAACACGGCACGCGAGCTTCCTAGAAAGAGGCATAAGAGACCGAAACAATATATAAACACATGTGAGTGAAGCATATGCTGCTCATCTGAATCTGAAAGAACTTGAAAGAACTTGTTTGAAGAGATAGCAAATTCTTAAGCTTCCATTTTTTAGACCTTTGCTTTTGAGATCTATTTCTATCGATCCAGGTTATTAATCATTTCTTCTCTTTTACTTGTTTTCCCTTCATTTTTCACAGAAAATATTTTGCTGTTTTCTTCTCCTAGTGGCAGCTATTGATTATATTCAATCTCCTTACTGAGCTACCATACTGTCGTAGATCTCATAATACTCAAACATTTGGAATTTCTTATACTTTAACTTCAATGGTATGGCTGGACTTAAATCCTTTGTGGCTTTTATTTATAGATGTCAACAATTATTCAAATATTTGCTGTTTTCTTCTCCTTGTGCTAGCTGTTGGTTCAATCTAGCTACCTTACTAAATATATGGTGGACTTGATCTATTGACCAAACTCTTCATTTCTTTTATTCAAATTTTTTTAACGAAGTCAACGGCTGATTTATTTATTTTATTCGAAAAGCAAAGTGCTGGTTCTTTCTTTCTTTCTTTCTTTTTGGTCAAAATCTTTCTTTCTGAATATGAAGAACTACTAGATCCATTATTATATTTTTGTTTTGATTTTCTTCCCTATGCTCTCTGGCTAGGGGTTGCAATTTAGGAGGACCGCCATTAAATTTCATATTTACAGTATCCATAGTAAAGTATCTCACAAGATGTGTGTGGCTTGAGATCTTTTCCTTTGTACTGAAGTTTTCATTTTTTTCTCACCATTTGTGTGTGTGTGTGTGTGTATATATATATATATATATATATATATCTATAGCTACCTCTTCTTTGAACTCTATTAATTGTTACTTGAGATATTAGTAGTGAGAAATTATATTAAATAATCATAGTAAAGTCTGCAATGCTCGAGGCTGACATTTTTAATACTAACGATTAATTCTTTTATTTTTCTCTTCCACTTGCAAGCATTTTCCCCAGAATTTTTAGGGATGTTCTCGCAGGAAAAATTTTGCAAATGTTTTTGTTAATTTCATGTTTCTTATAGTTTGGAATCTGGTTCCTAGCTACCTTATCGTCATAGATCTAAGCCTTAGTTTCATGTTGCTGAAGGTTGAAGCGAGAAATTGCTATCAAAACCATTGCTTTAATAATGCTCAGAGAAGCTTCATTGATCCTGTTGGGAGTATCAATTCACAAAGCTATCACATTTATCTCTCATTCACTAAAGAGTAACCAAGTTGTTGCTAATGATGATAGGTAGCTATCTTCCTTTCAATAACCTCACTCTTTATTTTCTTGTTTAATTTGCTCATAGAACCCAATATTTGTTGACATTTCGTTTCTGTTTGTAGTTCTAGTGATGATGTGATTTTAAGTCAAACGAGTTCTCCTTGTGCTACAAAGTATCATGTGTTCCTTAGCTTTAGAGGGGAAGACACTCGCCAGACTTTTACAAGTCATCTTTATAAAGAACTTCGCAAGGTAGGCATCCACACTTTTATGGATAATGAACTCCGCAAAGGGGAAGAAATCTCACCAGTTCTTTTGAGAACAATAGAGGAATCAGAAATATTAGTGATTATTTTCTCTAAGAATTATGCTTCTTCAACATGGTGTATGGATGAACTTGTTCACATAATGGATTGCAAGAAAAAAATTGGAAGGGTTGTGATACCTATTTTCTACAATGTGGATCCTTCAAACATACGCAAACAAAAGGGGAGTTTTGGAAATGGATTTGATGTATTGAAGCGAAGATTTAAAGACAATCAAGAAAAATTGGAGAAATGGAGAAATGCTTTAGATCAATCTGCAAGTCTCTCCGGATGGGATTCCAATAATACCAGGTAGCTTAAAAAATGCTCCCTTTGTTGTTAGCTTTAGGGATTTATTGATTTAATCTAGCATTGTTGTTGCTTTTATTTGTATTTTTACTTTTCTTTTCTTTTCTACATCTATTAATTATGCCTTTTCTTTTGATTGACATTTGTGCTAGACCTGAATCCAAATTTGTTGAGGAGATTGCCAGAGACATTTTGAGCAAGTTGGATTATAAGTCATCATTTCACCTTGAAAGATTGGTTGGCATTTCTTGTCATATTGAAAATATTAAAAAACTTCTGACTGTGGCTCGAATTGTGGGAATATGGGGTATGGGTGGTTCTGGTAAGACCACACTTGCTAAAGCCCTCTTTCAAGAGTTGAAAGCTCAATTTGATGCTTTCTCCTTTGTTGAAAATGTCAAAGAGCAATTATCAAGAATTAGTTGGGATGAGTTACAAAGAAATTGTCTCAAAGAATTATTAAAAGATGGGGACATCAACATCTCTAATATAAAATCCAATTCTGTGAAAAGTAGGCTTCAACACAAAAAAGTTCTCCTTATACTTGATGATGTGGACAATTCAGTAATAGGTGAAGATTTAGCCAAAGTGTGTGATTGGTTTGGGGAAGGAAGTAGGATTATTATTACATCAAGAAACCAGCAAGTGCTAAAGAATGCTTCTGCATTTTCAACCTATCATGTTTCAAATTTTGATTTCAATGATGCCTTTTATCTCTTTAGTTTGAAAGCGTTCAAGCAACATGAGCCATCTGAAGGTTTCATGGAGTTATCAAAATCAGTAGTGGAATATTGTCAGGGAAATCCATTAGCCTTGGTAGTGTTGGGTTGCTTTCTCTGTGGCAGAGGTAAAGTAGAGTGGGAAAGTGCTTTGGAGAAACTAAATGAAGATCCACCCGAGGACGTTGTTGGTGTTTTGAAGTTGAGTTTTGATGGACTTGATGACAAACAACAAAATGTGTTTCTTGACATGGCATTCTTAGTCAAGGAAGGAGTTCGTCTTTCGTGAACCCGATAAGACAAATACATGGCTCTTCGTGGATATTGAAATTAGTGTTTTGAGAGATAAATCCCTCATTTCATTTGACAATCATACTCATACCGATTGTATTGGGATGCACAATCTTGTAATGAAAATGGGCCTCGAAATTGCTAGACGACAATTATTCTCTAGTCCTGGAACTCCTATTCGACTATGGAGGCACGATGACGTTTATGAATTTTTCATCCGTAACAAGGTGATGATTTATTCTGTTTACTATTATTATTTTATCTTCTTTTCTTTATCATCTTAATTGTCAGAATAATTCCTAGTGATATTTGTTTGTCTTCATGTTATTTATTCGTCTTTGGCGGTGTGTGTTAGCATAATATTATGAAGTTCCTTTGTTTTACTTTCTTTAATTTGATTATTCCTATAAGAAACTCTTTCTCGATTTATATGTTCTAACCCTGAAAAACCCATTCAACTTTGGAGGCATGATGATATGTATCATTTTTTCCACCATGACAAGGTAATAATTTATTTTTATTATATTATTTATTCTCTTAATATTGTATTCCCTTGTAGTGTGTATTTGTTTTGACCAATTTATTTATTTATTGTAGGATAAAATGACTTGTTTGAACTCAGTGCACAAAAGCGTATTGATCATTTAGATTTTTCTAGAAGAAATATATTATCTATTGGTATTTGATCACTTTCTACGTATTAATAATGTTTCCCCATAATTTGAACACTAGGGCGGCGCCGAGGAAGTCCAATGCTTATCATTAAACATGAGCAAAATAGAACTCTTGTGAGACGTATGCGCGTGCATTCTTTTAGAATAGTAAAGAAGTTAAAGTTATTAGAAGTACAAATTATTTGAAAGTTGAAAACAAATCGAATGTTAAAGCCGGGGCTATAACGTGGTCTAAATGGTTTCAGGCTTCATATCCATTAAATGACATCAATGTTTGATGTCTTTTAACTGGGCCTCTCTTTCGGCTTTAGTTCATGCTTTTCTGATTAAAAATTATATCATGTCGAATGTTTTTAATTGATATTTGCTTTTATAGTTATATTCATTAAATATCTACACATGCATGTAGGTGATTGATTAATTTATAAATAGAGATCAGATATATTTGATTGCACTACAGTATTTTTGGTTACTATGTAAGGCAATGATAATTGTGTTTCCTTTGATTTGCTATTACTAGGGAATAGAGGATATTCGATGCTTGTCATTGGACTTGAGCAAGATAAGGAGGAGGATTGCTTGGAGTGCTAGAAATTTTAGGAAGATGCATAATTTAATATTCCTTAAAGTTCACAAGTCTGATAAGAGAAAGCGTTCAAAGTTGACTATTTACGACAATTTGGATTATCTTCCTGAAGAACTGAGGTTTTTGAGTTGGGAAGAATATCCATTTCGACAAGTGCCATTAAATTTTTGCTATGAGAATCTTATTGAGCTTGTAATGCCTAATAGTAATATCCGACAGCTTTGGAACGGAAATCAGGTACGTATCATTTTTGGCATCAAACATTGACCAAGGAATTGGCAATGCAAATATTTGCTTTGCTACCTTTAAATTGATGGTTAAATATATTTTAGTTGTACTTGTTGCAGGAAATCAGATTCATCATCTAAATTCATTGACATATTATTTTTAAATTGTGCATATATATAGTTATGCAATTTATTTAACAATGCTTTATTTTTTCAGCATTTCCCAAATCTAAAGGAAATCGATCTGTCGCATTCAAGACATCTAAATGCACTCCCAGATCTCTCTCTTGTCCCTAAGATTGAATTTCTGAATGTCTGGGGTTGTGTGAAATTGGATCAAATCCATTCTTCAACAGTCCTAAGCAATCTTTCTGGGTTATGGGCTAGAGATGGGCCAAGGCAAATAAACATTGGGGGAAGTTTGAAAGGGACAAGGTCAGGGTTAGTAATGGTTTACAATTATTTGGATCTTGACAAGAGTACATGGAATAAAGTGAGAATGAAGGTGTTGGTATGTGGCGACATTATTTGCAGTGTTGGATTCAAATTTGTGGAAATGCCATTGGCTGAGATAGCAGAATTGAGATATTTATTTCCATTTGTGAAGGTTTTTAGATTGTTAGAGGATCTAATTGAGTATGGGCATGATTTCAGGCAACATTATGACTATGATTGTTGGGATTGGGGTTCTTATTGTGTTGGACTTAGAATGAATTTGAGGAGGAGGGGTGATAGAGGAGGAGAAAGGCATGTGGTGGGGCCAAGGAGGAGTAGGAGGAGAAGAAGAAGAAGACAAATGATTAATGATCATCATCATCAAACATCAATGGAAGCTAGAGAAGGAGGAGGAGAAGAGAATGAGGAGTTAATGAGTAGTCATGCTGCAATATTCACAAGAATCCCCAAGAGCATCAATGGTTGGTCATTGTTGACGAAACTGGAATTAAGAAAGAGTGATTCAATCCTCAAATCACTCTCACTCTGTCACGCTTCTTGCAAACCACGCTTAGTTGCAACATTCTCCCTCCACATTCCGCCATCCGCTTTCACTGACCCTCGTGGTGATTATTGTTTCTCGACACATATGCACGTTGTATGTTCGGCTATCGGGTTGCTAGGCCTAGGACTTGTCATCTGGATTATGACTTCACTGTCCGATATTCAGTCTTTCAGCCTCTTGTCTCACAAAGTTGTCAAGTTGCTGTGAGTATGTTAGACTTTGAATGATCAGGAAAATCATTTGAGGTATGTAAAGGAACTGTTAATACTAGTGGATTATGCTTTTCTGTTAACTGACACAGCCTAATCTTTTGATGAATGCCTGACGATAACAGCTCAAAAAAAGATTTATACACGAACCATGATTCCGGTTGTGACAATAGACATGCCAGACCCAAATGACGTTCGCCTATATGACATAGGAAGGCAAGTGTTACTAGCACCTCCTAAGACACGTCGTCCACCGGGAAGGCCAAGAGTTGAAAGGGTGGAGTCACAATTTCGCAACAGGAAGATTTACCATTGCGGCTTATGCCATGAAGCAGGACACACAACAAGAACCTACAAAAATCCAAACCCAACTTATTGGTTGGGGTTGTGGGGTAAATATGTTAGAAGTCATCTTTTGGTATATATTTTAGAAGTCATCTTTTGGTATATATACAATGACTTGGATCCCTTCACATATTTTTGGATAGAAGGGCTATAAGACTTATAGGATCACTCAAGATGTAATTAGTGTAAATGGCATAGAATGTCTTCATGCGTTGGAATGACACGTGAACATTACGTCAATGTGGAATTGTAATGTTCACTTGTCATTTCACTATATTTTGTACATGTTGTCATCCCATTAGAACTTTTTGTAAATGACAATTCTGTACTTATCAATGCCACAATGACTATATGGTGTTGGAGACTCTGTAATTGTAGTTATGTTTATGGGAAGGATCATTTGGAAACAATTGTGTTTGCTTGGTTTTGTAAGTGACTATCTGTTGCAGATTTGTAATTGCAGTTATCCTTTTTTGTATCATACTTATTTCAGCTTCATATGTATTTTTATAACTAAACTTAATTTGGTATAATATATAATAGTATTAGACACTTGATACTGGTGCAACAAAACATTAAATCGGGGAAAGATAATATCAAATAAACTACTCAAATGGAAGATACTAACTGAAATAGACACAAGAACTTCATGCATTATTACAAGTAGAGCATCGCATTTACCATTAGAGCATCGTGAATTACCGTTAGACCATCGCCATTTACCACTGAGTTTTTTGGGTTTTTCATTGTTGCCCAGGAAATAGACACAAGAACTTCATGCATTATTACAAGTAGAGCATCGTGATTTACCATTAGAGCATCGCCTTTTACCATTAGTGCATCATGAATTACCACTAAGTTTTTTGGTTTTTTCATTGTTGCCCAGGAAATAGACACAAGAACTTCTTGCATTATTACAAATAGAGCATCGCGATTTACCATTAGAGCATCGTGAATTACCATTAGACCATCGCCATTTACCACTGATTTTTTTGGGTTTTTCATTGTTGCCCAGGAAATAGACACAAGAACTTCATGCATTATTACAAGTAGAGCATTGCGATTTACCATTAGAGCATCGTGAATTACCATTAGACCATCGCCATTTACCACTGATTTTTTTGGGTTTTTCATTGTTGCCCAGGAAATAGACACAAGAACTTCATGCATTATTACAAGTAGAGCATCGCGATTTACCATTAGAGCATCGTCATTTACGATTAGAGCATTGTGAATTACCACTGAGTTTTTTGGTTTTTTCATTGTTGCCCAGGAAATAGACACAAGAACTTCATGCATTATTACAAGTAGAGTATCGCGATTTACCATTAGAGCATTGTGAATTACCATTCCACCATCGCCATTTACCACTGATTTTTTTGGTTTTTTCATTGTTGCCCAGGAAATAGACACAAGAACTTCATGCATTATTACAAGTAGAGCATCGCGATTCACCATTAGAGCATCGTGAATTACCGTTAGACCATCGCCATTTACCACTGAATTTTTGGGTTTTTCATTGTTGCCCAGGAAATAGACACAAGAACTTCATGCATTATTACAAGTAGAGCATCGCGATTTACCATTAGAGCATCGCCTTTTACCATTAGAGCATCGTGAATTACCACTGAGTTTTTTGGTTTTTTCATTTGTGCCCAGGAAATAGACACAAGAACTTCATGCATTATTACAAGTAGAGTATCGCGATTTACCATTAGAGCATCGTGAATTACCATTAGACCATCGCCATTTACCATTGATTTTTTTGGGTTTTTCATTGTTGCCCAGGAAATAGACACAAGAACTTCATGCATTATTACAAGTAGAGCATCGCGATTTACCATTAGAGAATCATCATTTACCATTAGAGCATCGTGAATTACCACTGAGTTTTTTGGTTTTTTCATTGCTGCCCAGGAAATAGACACAAGAACTTCATGCATTATTACAAGTAGAGCATCGCGATTTACCATTAGAGCATCGTGAATTACCATTAGACCATCGCCATTTACCACTGATTTTCACCTCCATGCATAAGTAAAATACAAAAGCAAAGTCTAAAATGGCGAAGGAATACAAAAGCAAAAAAAAAAAAAAAAAAGGAGTCAAAGCTCAACGAATCAGAGCTCAAAGAAGTAAAATCAGAGCTCAAAGTCCTAATTAATACTAAGTGGAATCTTTTTCTCCTTCCTTGCTGATTCAATCAAGGAGTGAAAAATAAAAATCGAAACAGGTACCTATTCTTTCTGCTCGATCTCGACAAAGCTGGCAGCGGCGTCGTACACGGTGAAGGCAGCGGCGTCGACGGCGGAGGCAGTGGCGTCGACGGCGGAGGCAGCAGCGGTGCGGAATGGGTGAAACAGGAACACGACGCAGGGCTTGATTTTAATCGGGAATGAAATCTATAATCTGTCTTCAATTCCATCTTAAGGGCAGTAGGGTCTTTTTTTTCGAATTTGCATAACCCTCAAAAGTTCATGTAATCTCTCAGTCTTTTTGCAAATTCGGAGGACTTCTGAGGGTTTTACAAATTCATTTGGTATTTATCTGGAATTTCCCTTAAGATTTTGAGTTTGTCTTAATAATGAATTTTTTTTTTCTCATTTTACCCTCAATTAATTATTACACTACGTACATTTTCTTTCATCATTTCCTCATTATTGTTCTCTCTCTCTCTCTCACTCACTCACTCACTCACTCATTCATAAATAGGGTCATTTTTGAAAAAAAAAATTTAAATTTCCTATATAATTATTACATTTAACTACTTTTTACTGTTTTTTAAGAATCCAGTGATTTGGTTGAAAGCCTTGTATAGAGAAGGAAGGAGTATTTTTTTTTTTTTAATCTCTACACGTTAAATTCTAATCATGAATTTTTTAAGGAATGTCACAAATTTTTTATATACAAATAATCATTTTTTATTTTTTTTCTCATTCTAAGAATTAATACAAAACCTTATGTTTAGATCAGAGGAGAGAGCAGTATTCATATATACATCTATTTTATTAACAATTAATTTTTTTTGCCACATTTTATATATTTCTCAGAAAAAGGTGAAAAAATAGTGGGGTTAAATATCATTTTTGGCACGGAAGTTTTGGCTAGGGGACATCCAGCACTCGAAAGTTTTTTGGGTATCATTTTTACCCCTGAAGTTTATAAAAAGGGGCAAATATACACTGAAAGTTTTTTTTATCATAAATGATCAATCCAACGGTCAAGATTAACGATGGGAAAGATTGCTACATTTGTAAACTTCCGGGCAAAAATGATACCAAAAACTTTAGGGTCTTTGGGTGCTCCAAAACCAAAACTTCCGTGGCAAAATTGGTCTTTATCCCAAAATAGTGACAAGTAGTCAAAGGGAATACATTCATTTCCAATACCCATACTAATTGCACCAAACTGTAATATTATATTAATTATTCCTCGTACCCACTACCCTATTAATTATGGGTATACATGGAAAAAAAAAACAATTAATGCTTCTTGAAAACAAGCAAGTGTCTTACAAAAACATCAAATACATTTGTTAGTTGGTGCCTTATAATAAGAATCAAATGGAGTGTGTGTGTGTCCATCAAATTTTATATGCTTAATGTCCCATATATTCTATGACAGTTTTCGATAACGTTTATACTGAGTGTCTACACATAAGACACTTGCAGGGAAAAAAAATTGTTCAAAATAGAGTATAAGTTATTTATAGGATGATTAATGATGTTTTGTTAATTTTATCCCTATTTAATTTCTATTGAAAAGAGAGAAAGAGAAGAGAGAGCGATGTGAAAATCATTTGTAAAGTAGAGAAGGACAAAAATTGTAATAATGGGCCTTTCTTGGTTCTGGTCCGCTTGGGCATCAGTTGTACTGGTTGGTACTTAGAGATGGAAATAGGTCAGACCCCTATCAGACGACCTACAGTCTAACCTGTTTAACAAAAAGATACAGGCTAGGCTAAGGCCTATTAAAAGCCTAAATATATAAATAGGCCATGTCTATTTTATTGAAGTTGAGCCTGATTGTGAAAAATATAATTATATTTATGTTAATCCTTAATTGATGATGCATTTGTGGTCGCATAAAGTCTGAATATCTGTTGTTAAACCTTATTTCCAAATTGGAGGCATTCTTCACTGATTTGTTGGCCATCAAACCTTGGCTTGCGTTCTTTTGCTAATACTAATTTATTAGTTTAATTAATGTCCGATAGATTTAGCTAAATTAAACTTGACTTTTGATTATCTGAAGGTTTTGATTCATTGCGCTTGACACCTGGTGCTGCAGTCAAAAGCATATATTGCATTGACATTATATTGTTGGTTGCATTTATGATAGAATTATGTTTTTTTTTTTTTTTGAGCTGGTGTATTTATTTTAAATTCGTTCTTTAGTGGCTACACAAAAGAGATTATATGACAGTATTGCATACTGTTTGATTTTCTTTACTAATTTATTAGTGTTAATTTTGTTATGTTGTATTGTTGCGTTCTTTTATATATTAGTGGGTTCTTGCATATAATTTAGATTTTAAATGATAACTCTTTAATTAATGTTTATTTAGATTCATTAATCATTAAATTATATGAATTAAATAAAATTAATAATATTTTAGCCTTTAAATAAGTTTCAAGCCTTTTTAAAACATATAAGGTGTAGGCTTCTAATCCTACTCAAAGTCTACTTAACCTAACTCTTGAGCCTAGCTATTGAAAGGCCTACATTTTAAAAAAGTCTATAAAAAAGTTTCGTCCTGAACCTATAAAAAAGCCTACACATACAGGCTTGGCTTTAAGTCTTTGTTAGATGCTCAAGCCTATTTAACTAAAGGCTGACCTGACTTAACCTATTTTCATCCTCATTATGAGTTTGCACCAGGCACAACCAATCGTCCCAGTGATTGTTGCAGGGAATGTATCAAATTTTATTAATTTTATCCAATTCTTGACCTGTGAGAATGGAATACAAGTAATTTATATTTAAGCACAGTGGTATGGTATTAAACCATCATTGTGTGTGTATTATTTCAAAGATCTATTGCCCATTTGGTTGAACCCCACCACATCCCAACAATGCACTCTAATGGAAATGCAATGTGAATTATAGGGATAGTTTGGTATGTATTATGAAGAAGGTGCAATGAATTGTTTTTAATAAATAATATAAGTTAATATAATTAAAAGATTCTTTTAAGCTTGCCAATTTTGTTAAAAAAAATGTGCTTTTGGTAGAGAAAATTAATAAAAGCGAATTGGTAAAGAAAATGAATTAAAAAGGTGATTTTGTAGACATAAAATATTGTTATATTTCTAAATAGAAAAAGAAAATAATAAAGCATTAAGTTGCTCCCGGTACCTTAAACTATTTTTTTAATAGCATTTTTTACCTGATTTAATAACATTCAATATTTATAGGTATATTTTTCTTAAATACTCAGTACCTTAAAGCAAGAGAAGGCAATTGACTTGAAGACGTAAATAGTGGAGAGAAGCCGAGAAGACATTTCCCATGTTTTTTTCCCCCAATTAACCTTAACACTTATTATGTCATGATTAATTGATTTCACTTACAAATAACAAAAACTAGTATTAATAGAATTACTTTGATACTTTAATGTTGGCAAAAAAGAAGATTACTTAAATAAGATGGAGTTCTTTAACTAACCGTAGAGTAATTAACACTGATTTGAGGAGTGGCCGCTAATGAACAAATGATTGCCTATGACATGTCTTGTAGTATTTATTATACTTTTAGTTTTAGACCAAAATGCTTCTTGATGCTAATAAGAGACCACTAACCACATAAAAGCAAGGCTCAAAACTTTATTTTTTCTTAAATAAAGCTATAATCCCAATTTCTTTCCCCCTCATAAAAACAGTTTCTATTATAAGTAACTTCTTTTCACCTCACAATCATTTATATAATTAAAATAGCAAAGTATTATTACTACTTTTTAATATTATCTTCCATTAGAATCAATGTATCTTAATACTCATTTCTTTTTTATATGATCTTTATCCACAATACAATTAATATATGTGTGCGCGCTTTTAGTAATATCCAAATTAATAACACTATTGTGCATTTTATCCAAGAAAGTTTAGAGTTAGAGAGTTGAGTAAATTACACCCTAATGCAACTTTGATAGTTTAAATCGAGAAAGTTTTTTTAATAGGAATAACCTAATTAAAGAAATAAAACAGAGGAACTTCAAAATATAAATGTTGAGGCCTACAAAGTCAAAGATTTTAAGGATAGATGCCATAATAATAAACAGAATAAATCATTACCTTGTCACTAATGAAAAAACCATCAATGTCATCGTGCCTCCATATAGTCAAACAGGAATATTAGGACTAAGGGATAAATGTTGTCTAGCAATTTCAAAACCCTTTTTTTCATAAGATTGTGCATCTCAATATTACCATTTTAAGAAATTGAAATCGGCAGTTTCTCACCAAGAACACTCATCACAATATGCACAAAAGAGCCATATAGTTGATTATGAATATTTTAGGTTAAGAAACACATTCTGTTGTTCTTCATAAGTCTATCAAAACTTAATTTCAGAATATCAACAATGTCCTTAGGTGGACTTAGGTGGATCTTAGCGTAGGTTTTCCAAAACATTTTCCTTCTCTTCTTTTTCTCTTCCATAGAGAAATCAACCCAACACTATCAGGGCCTGTAACATCCCATTTTGAAACGCGGAAATTTTTTTTTTTTTTAAAATCAGAGTAAAGCAATAGAGCGAAAGAGTAATCGGTTCATAGCCAAAACATCAACCATTGTGTAACATTGTATAGATTACAGTAGTCCTAAGGTTTAGAAAGGAAATAGCGGAATAATAGAGTAACAGAATAACAGAATAACAGAAAACGATAAGATAAAGATAGTCTTCAGCTGCACGCCTACTCCGGGTACTTGCCTCGATCCCCGAACCGTGGTCCTCCTGACCCTGAAGCTACAGCTGAGATTCAATTCATCATATTGAATCTCAGGTAACAGTTAACCTCATACCCAAACAATACAGTATACAGACAACATATATTTCTTGAGCTAATACAACAGTATATCATAAGCATACAATAGATGCATGATCATTATGCCGACAAAACATAAGCACAAAGCAATATGTAAAGCCCCATAAGGTAAAACATTAACAACAACAGCCTGCACTATTCACCAGTGCCACGATACTCACTCGTGTCCTCAGCGCTAGGAAAACGAAACGGCGTTACCAAAACTATAACCCGTATAACTGTCTGTATAACGGTCTACGAACATATCATTGACATATAAGTATTTAAGATGTGCAAGATTAGTGTTACAGTACGCGTCCGTACCTTCGTTGACAACGTTAGGTACTACCGGCGGAAGACGTACTTTCACGGAAAACGTGAACTTCAAACAATGTTCGTCGGACAACGTATTGGCGACAAATCGAGATTCTGATATCCTATAAGAATAATATCACATTTATTAGTGATTTGACACTATAACTGGCATTTTAGGTAAAAATTACCATTTTTCCCTTCTACCCCTAATCGGCGGAATTTCACCAGCACTTCGTTACTCTGACAAATTTTCTTCCCGAAATTTTGCCAGAACTTTGACGCAACTATTATTTTCGAAAATAATGACTAAAATAGCTCTCCCATATGATACCCAATCATACTTGAAATTTAAATGCTATTCTAACAAATTCTACCCTTACTTTTGAAAAACTGCGAAAGCTTCAACTTTTCGGCGACTCAATTCCTACTATGTTTATACCTCTGCATATTTTTTCAACGCAAACAAGGCTTAAAACAAGTATAGAAATCTTGTCACCTACTTCCTAAATCTAACTAACAATTCTACTAACTACCGAACTAAAGACTAAAGACCGAAAGACTTACCCGTTGAAGACTTCTGCAGAACTTTTCCAGAGCCCTTCTCTCTCCTTTCTCTCTCTAGGTTCGAATTCTCCCTTGAGAATGGAGTGAAAAAAACCAAAGGGGGAGGGGGTATTTATAAGAAAAGGTGTAGGATTTCGGCCGTCGGATCAACTTTGTGAGAATCGATCTGGACCGTCCAAAGTAACTTTTTCAAAAAGTTTTCTCTTCTTCTTCCTTCCTCTTGGCCGACCTGCCCTCATGCTGAGGTGGCACCAATTGGCCAATGGGAGGTGGCCATGTGTCCCTTCCAGAAGCCTACCCGGATGAATTTCTCCGATCGGCCTGATTCGCGTAGTTTCGGAAAAATCTCAAAATTCTGGATTTACAACTCTGACGACATATTCTCACTTAGTAGAAATGTCCAAGTTAACCTATATTTTGATCCCATATAGGGCTCCAACAGTCCAGTTGAGTCTTTCTCGAAAAACGTGTCCGAACACGTTCGGTTTCAGAACGCATTTCTAATAATAGCAACTTGTACAACTTGTTCTTATTTTTATTTTATTTTATTTTTCTTCTTTGGGTCCAATATTTCGGCTGGCCCCCTTTTTATTTTAATAAATATTTATTTTTTAATTAATTAATTAATTAATGATTTATTTATTTAACTTTTCCAAAAATTCCACCAAAATTACCTAATTGGTCAATTCTTGTATTTAGGCTTAAAAATACCTAAACTCAACTATTTTTCATAAAAATTTCCAATTAATTAGTAAATATATTTTTACTAATATTCAACTAATTTCCACTAATTTTTGAGCTTCCCATAATTATTACTGAATTTCCTTTGCTTATGTTTAAGTAATTAGCCATTAATTACTTAATTACTCTTTAACCATAGTTGGTATTTTTCTTAATTAGGATGTCTCATTACCTTCACACTCTTGTATTAGCATTAGAATTTTCATGCCTCTTGTATCATTTCATAATTACAAGGGTATTTTGGTCATTTTAATACTTTATGAGCATTCTTTTTCATTTTTCCCAATTTTGTAATTTATTAAATTACCGTAATTAGAGATAGTATACTCTCTTAATCCAATTGATTATTTTACTGTCTTTCAGGATTTTCATGAATTTTCTAAGTTTATTTCCCTTTACAGGGGCATTTCGGTCATTTTGGCACTTTGGCCCTTAAATTTCCTAACTTCCTACCGAATTTAACTTAGAATAATAAGCTAAATTTACACAAGTTTGGAGACAATAATTTCACTTATCAGAAATATCCATTTAATTCATAATATTCCGTATAATAAATATCTGGGTATTACAGGGCCCATGATTTCTTTGACAATGGTCCACTACCGATTTTGATAACTCCATGTAATCTTTATATGGATCACATAAGTCTTATCACACTAGCTAGATGAAGTCGCCTACATAAAACATGCTTACAAGTGGAACCCCATTATATGGATCCTTTGAAATGGCCTAAGCTAATTTCCACTAGTTATTTCTAATTCAGGCTTTTGCCTCTTTATCAAGTAAACCTAAAAATAAAAATAAAAAATCCAAACAAGTAAAGACCAAAATTATGATAGGCTTAAAGTCCATTTTTGCCTCAAAAAATCTCACTTTTGTCCCGAAAGTTTATTTGGAGCAATGTTGTCCCATAAGTTTCCACATCATAGTGATTTCGCCCTGGTGGTTATCCTGATTAAGTTTGATCATTAGATGACTAAATATGTTGAGCTAAAAGGTTTGCATGTCATTCTCGCCCCTTTTCGTTAATTTGCAAATGTGCCCTAGAAGTTTTCACTTAGGAGCAACGTTGCCTCAAAATTTTTTTGGGTTCCATTTTGCCTTGGAAGTTTCCAAATTGTAGCAATGTTACCCTAACCATTATAAATGTTTAGTACAATTCCTTATTTATAAATCTAGCCAACTTGAAAAAAATGAAATTAATAACACATGAACTTACCAGATAAGCATATTTGGCCAACTAACGAGTAGACTTAGAAAATGGCCGAGTGAAATTGTTATAATTCGCAAACTTTCAGAGCAATATAGCTTTTAAGTGAAAACTTTTGGAGGAACTTTGCACTTAAACCCAAAACAAAAATGACATACATGTCATGCTGAGTTGATTTAGTCAACTAATAATTAAACTAAAACTAGATAATAGTTCTACCAAAATTGTGATGATTTGAAAACTTTTGTGACGACTTGCTCCAAAAAAAAAAAACTTTTGGGAAAAAATTTAGATTTTTTTTTTTTTTTTTTGAAAACTACGGGATATAAATGTACCTTAACCCATTATGATACATAAAGAAGTGGGATCGGAATCTAGGGATGGTTCGGAGCAAATACTGTGAAGGAACTCAGCAACCCGGCAATCTAAAGCCACAAACGCGGACGCGGGACGACTTGACTTATGATATAAAGAGAAAGCAAGTCTTTGCAAATACTGAGCTGTCATTTTTGGAGACCTTTGCTTGTTAGAGGACTGATTCTATTTATGTTCAGCTTCAGTCTTGCATTCTTTTCAATTACTCGATATTTTCAGATGCACAAAATCTATTCTTAAAAAATTATTTTGAGAACAATAGAGGAAGCAGAAATCTCTGAAAAATTATGCTTCTTTCTTCCTGTAGTGTTGGTCGGATTCTTATTTCAATGGTTAAAACTCAAGAGAACTGATTCTATTTGGAGACCTTTGCTTGTTAGAGGACTGATTCTATTTATGTTCAGCTTCAGTCTTGCATTCTTTTCAATTACTCGATATTTTCAGATGCACAAAAGCTATTCTTAAAAAGTTATTTTGAGAACAATAGAGGAAGCAGAAATCTCTGAAAAATTATGCTTGTTTCTTGTAACATCCCTGTTCTGTCATAGAACATAAATCTCTAGCCCTAGGTGGGCTAGGATGTGGATATAGGATCAAATAGCTCTCTCCCAAGCATCCATGGATTGGATACCGAAGAGGATCTGAGATCACAAAGCACCGGGACTTGACCTAGGAGCGATTCCTAGGGCCTACGTACCCTGAGGAGGGATCAAAGTCCACGTAGTTCGAGGTTTACCGGAGGCGTTTAGCCAAGGGGGTGGTGTGTGTGCTCTGTGTGCAGTATATGCAATTGAGAGAGAGCTTAGAAGATGTGTACCTCTTTAGGTTAACCAACTATATATAGAGGCTACCTTAGGGTTAGGGTTTGGACTTGCTGGGCCTTTGGTGCCTCCAAGCCCAAGTGTACTAGATGTCTCCTGATGGGCCACACCTTGGGTGGCCTAGTATTTTATTCCATAACAGTTGCCCCCAAGCTCGGTAGTTCGGTCTCTCGAGCTGCCGAGATTAATTGACTGCTTTCCGAGATCCCCTGAATCCGACTTTGCTTTCGTAGCAATTTTCCCGGGCTAATTGTCTGGTTTATATTCCTGCATTTAATAACATGTAAGCAAATCACAATAAATGGAAAATACTTACTGTTTGTACAAACCGTTCAACGTGCTCATTTCGGATACTTGTCCGAGCTTGCATTAAACTTTCTGGTTTACAGTAATGGCGGTTTTTGATAACACGCTTTTCCCTTCAACAAATCGTTGTCCACTCTGTTGCCCCCCAGCCTGATAGTTCAGGTTTCGAGCCGCCGGATGTTTTAGCTTCGGATTTGAACTAGGTGTTCGCGACTGTCGGGATTCAGTGCGTGCTGACCCGAGATTCCGGGTTTATATACTTTAACTCCGAGATTCCGGGTTATATATTCTAATACCGAGATTCCGATTTAGATACTTTAACACCGAGATTCCGGGTCATTTACTTTGACACCGAGATTCCGGGTCAATAAACCTGTAACACCGAGATTCCGGGTTATTTACTTTAACACCGAGATTTCGGTTTAGATACTTGAACACCGAGATTCCGGGTCATTTACTTTGATTTCTGAAGACGGGTTTATTTACCCAGAACTCAATCATTCAAATAAATCTGGTGACATTGTCGTCGCAAATAATCCAATAAAGGACTTTCAAGGCTCGGCAGCATTGCCGCCTTTACACAGAGCCCGATTTTAACAGATTCGGTGTAACCGGGATCTTCACATGGAACTTAGATTTGAACTGGATTCAGTTAAACCAAGTCCTCCTCCGAAACTTTACACGGATCCCGAATTTTAACCAGATTCGGTATAACCGGGATCCGCCTTCTGTCTTTGTTTCCTGCAAAACTCTAAACAACACTTATCTTGGCTTTACCGTGTCCCAAAGAGTGTACGTTTTAACCATTAAATCCGGTTTTACCATGCCCCGAAGGATCATGTTTTAACCGTTATTTCTACGGAGCCCGGATTTTAACCAGATTCAGTTAAGCCGGGGCCCGCCTTCATCCCTTTCGTTCGTAAGGACGGACTCCACAATCTATCCGGGATCCAATTAAGGAGCGTGGATTTAATTGCATAAAACATACTTGACATGATTTTCGAAGACGAGTTTCATTACCCTGAATTCATACATGTTTAGCTTGTACATGATTTTCGGAACCGGGTTTATGTACCTCGGATTCCTACATGTTTTATTTGTACATGATTTTCGGAACCGGGTTTATGCACCTCGGATTCCTACATGTTTAACTTGGACATGATTTTCGAAGACGGGTTTCATTACCCCGGATTCTACATGTTTACTTCCTTCGACATGATTTTCGGAAACGGGTTTATGTACCTCGATTCCTACATGTTTAGCTTGTACATGATTTTCGAACCGGGTTTATGTACCTCGGATTCCTACATGTTTTATTTGTACATGATTTTCGGAACCGGGTTTATGCACCTCGGATTCCTACATGTTTAACTTGGACATGATTTTCGAAGACGGGTTTCTTTACTCAGAATTCATACATGTTTATGAACTTGGCGGTTGTAGCCGTCGTTACACGGGGCCCGGGTTTTAACCAGATTCAGTATAACTGGGGCCTACTTCAAAACTTTACACGGATCCCAGATTTAAACTAGATTCGGTTTAAACCGGGTTCGGTTTCTTTCTTTTCTGGGCCTCACTAAGAAAGCTTTATTTTAACAAGTCAGTTAAAGCAGCTAAGAATTATCAAGGCAGGCTTCAATAGTGTCCCGGGCCCAACACCATCATAATAGGCAAGAATTACTTGCTTCAAAGATAACAGAATTGTATGTTGTTTAAATGACTATACATTCGAAGTAGCCATCATTGTTTTCCTTTTTGACATAACGAAGAAATTTTATAAAAGAAACGCAATATTCATGAGGTCAATGAACAACATACCAGTTCAAAAGTGCCTGGCATTTGCACGCCAATATCTTCTTGACTTTCGTACTGCATTATATTCACAAGAGGTTAAGCACTTGGAATTCTTTCTGCAACAACTTTAAAAGTGGGGGATGAGATACATCTGACGAGGAGAATATCACACCATTTTGTCCTGTAGCTCAGGAAGTCAAGTCATATCTATTGATAATGCCAACAATAATTGAATCATTGAGCCATATCACGTCACTTTTTTTTTTTTTTAAATATGAAGGCTGGACTTGTCCCTCTGGAACGTGAATATGACCAGGAGAACATACACAGTTACCTCAAGTGTTACACCAACTTGCAGTAGTCAATGTTCAGTTCCACCAAGTTCGGTCTCATATCTTAAACTTGGATGGTATACCATGATCATCACCTTTCTAAGATTCGATAGTAAGCATCAGAAGACATCGTTGCATCCCATATGCACGCATCTTTAGTGCCGGAATAGAATCATTCTCTTGCACAAATCCAGAATAAATTCTGATTTCTTTCAAAGAATGGAATTCCCAGAAGTGTCCCTTGATTCCCTCCACTAATAAAAATTTAGGATCTTGCAATTTGTGCCAAGTGAAATGCATCACGAGAAATACTTATAGAAGGAGTCCAGGGTCATTTCCCCTTTGTTCTCTTGAAACCAATGAATTAACAGGCATGGCAAGAAATGAAGCCAAGCTTTTATCTCCACCCAAAGTTCTTAACAAGTATAAAACAATTAACAATCTTCTATGCTTAATACCTTCAGGAAGTGTATCCATGAACATCCTCAGATAATTTGCTTGCATCGGATATTAAATCACAATTGCAATACATGTCAATTAGGGAATTTATCAGAAAAACTTGATGTTGTTCACCTTATTTGTACACTGTGGCAAGGAATTTTGGATTCTTTGGAGCAACTTCCTTAAGTTAGTTAATTAGCATCTGAAAGCATGCAAGTGTTGCTGATGTTCTGCAAGAGTTGCTGCTAAAGATCTAGCATGGCCATTTGAACAATATTCTTGAGCACTTTGCAGTATAAGGACCCTCTCCGTACCATTGGCTTTTGGTGGACTTGTGGGCACCTTTTCCAAACTCGTTGAAAATACTGCATTCCCGTGAATATTACTATCAAGAGATTCAGCGTTAGCAACTTCATCCCGGCATTTCACATAATAATGTCGTTATTCATCCTTCGGTTTAATTCATCTATGGAGTTCAAGCCTCTGATTTCGGCCTGTATTTTCCTCGATAAGAGAACGACCATAGTACGTCGCTGAATATTGCACTTCTTTATTGAAATCAGATTGACATCATTCTATCTCTCAGACTGAAAGCTTCCCTCAGGGATCTTTGTGGTCAAAACAGCTATAATCTAGTTGCCAATTGCCGTGAACTTTGTGCCGTTGATAAAATCGTTTGAGGGGCAAGTGGCGTCGTTCTGGTTTCTCAGCATTCGTCGAATTAAACTGTCCCTGAAATATTCATCTTGGCATAGATGTAGTCTTCGGGGGCATGAACTCTGACAGTTGCAAAACAGAATTAATGATCACCCTGGTTCTCGCCCGACACTCTTTACAAGAATAGTTCAACTAGAGTTTGATTGAAACCCAACAGCCATATAATCAAAATTGCGATTTTGACGCAAATCCTGGATCACTGAACATGGAACCCCCACTCAGTCGGCACTATCTTTTGGTGACTGTATATTTCTTTCAGGTCTGTTCTCGATTTCGATACACCAAAATGAAACCTGAACTTACGAGAGGCCGAACCAGAATTTCCAACGAATCCAAACTGCAAGCGCTAAATGTCTGCTTCTTTATTACGTCGTGGTTGTAATCTCGACATGGAATGTGGAACTCGGCTTTGAATGTTAAACTCAGCCTTGATGGATGCTCTTCACGCCGGCTTCAACCAGCCCGACGTCGGAACGACTGGGAAACCGAGATGGGTATTTCGGTCTCGGTTATCTCGCCACACAAAGAACTCGGAAAAGTAATCTCGGCATGAACTCCAATAGCTTCACACTTGCAATCTCGGCCTCATCCTTCTCAGAAATGATGTTACTCCAGCATAGTAATATCGGCATTCATGGCCCTCTCAACTCTACGCCTCGACCGAGAAGCCTGGCATATCAGCATCTCGTTATATCATCAAGAAGCTCACGTTTGCCTCTCGGCATGCAGCCCATAAATACAGGTGACGTATTATATTCCGGCATGCAGAGCGAAATTTGTGAACCCCACGCTGTGCTTTGACCGAGTTTGAATGGGCATTTAAATCGAACTGGCATCACAACGATATCTCCCGCAACGACGGACCTTGGCTTCTCTTTTCCAACTCTCGATCTCGGCCTCCCCTGCTGGTGCAATTCGAGGAGCCATGATGACTCAGCGCAAACAGTGATGGATAGCTCTGCTTGCTGGAACCTGTTTTTATCAACCGAAGTTTAAAATTGTTCTCACTTCAGATCAGCAGCGTCCTCGCATCTTCATTTTTTTAGGATCTCCGTAGCGTCACCAGGATTTCTAATAAATAAGCAACTGAATCTAGATGTGTGCTAGCGAAGCAGGTTCAATTGCCTTGCAGTAAACGATTCTTTTGGTTCCTTCTTGTTTCTCACGAAGGTGGTCCTCAAGCGTCTTTAACACGTATATATTACCTTAAAGTGCCTCAATCGGGGCCTCTTTTCTGACGAACACAGAACGAAACCCTAGAGCAATCAATCTTCTTTGTAAAACAGATTTCTCCAGTAGATCAATGATTGTTCGTTTGCAATTTAGGAATTGGAATTATTGACCTTCTTTGGTCGCGGGAATCAGAAATTTACCGACTCCCCACGGTCGGCGCCAATGTTCTGTCATAGAACATAAATCTCTAGCCCTAGGTGGGCTAGGATGTGGATGTAGGATCAAATAGCTCTCTCCCAAGCATCCATGGATTGGATACCTAAGAGGATCAGAGATCACAAAGCACAGAGACTTGACCTAGGTGCGATACCTAGGGCCTACGTACCCTGAGGAGGGATCAAAGTCCACGTAGTTCGAGGATTACCGGAGGCGTTTAGCCAAGGGGGTGGTGTGTGTGCTCTGTGTGCAGTATATGCAATTGTGAGAGAGCTTAGAAGATGTGTACCTCTTTAGGTTAACCAACTATATATAGAGGCTACCTTAGGGTTAGGGTTTGGACTTGCTGGGCCTTTGGTGCCTCCAAGCCCAAGTGTACTAGATGTCTCCTGATGGGCCACACCTTGGGTGGCCTAGTATTTTATTCCATAACAATCCCACTTTTCAAAAGCAGTATAATTTTTTTTTTTAAAACATCATTTCAAATCATTAGAGTAGAGCACCGGAGCAAAAGAGTAACTGATATATATACTCAAAATGTCGTAAGTCTGACTGGTTACAACAGCGGTACAGTAACCGAGTATTTCAAAAGATATATACAACAGCAAAAGGAAAGCTTCCGCCGGAACAACAAAAGGAAGTCTTCAGCCGGGTCTTCTATGCGGACTGCTTGCCTCTATCCTCGGTCCTTCCGACCCTGAAGCTATGTTAAGGGCTGAGGTCCATTGCAATCGGACCCCAGGTAACGGTTAACCTCATATTTACATATACAGTACATGGACTACAGTCAATCACAACATAACAGCATAATAGCACGCAACCCAATGCAAATGTACCGCTCCCCGCGAATGCAGATGTACCACTCCCAGTGAATCAGGACATACCACTCCCAGTGAATACAGATATACCACTCCCAGTGCATGCATATGTTCAATCATCCTCTAACAGCATAACAACTCTACTCATACAATACACCTAACAATATACATGCATACCATAAATATCAGAGTTAGTGTTACAGTACGCGAACGTACCTTCGTTAACGTTATACGGTATTTCTGGCAGAATACGGTACGACAGTTGGTCAGAACGTAATCAGGGATATCCTATCAAGATAACAATGTATTTGTTAAGGATCTATCATTACGACGGACATTTTAGTCATAAATGACCATTTTACCCCTGACCCCCTAATTGGCGGAATTTCGCCAGCACTTCATTACTTTGACCCTAATCTTCCAGAATTTCAACATGACTCCTACTCCAACATAATTTTCGAAATATATATCATATTTAACCTTAAAACATGATATCTAAACTAACTTGGAAGATTAAAGATCAAAACAACATTTCTACTATAACTAGCGAATCGAAAACTAGAACTTAAGACTCGGTACCGAAAAATTACCCAGAGCTTCGCTGCTTCTTCCTCCGGACTCCTCCTTCTCTCTACCCTCTCTCTAAAACCGAATTGCTCAAGTGAAAATGGTGTGAAAAACTCAATGGGAGGGTGGCCTATTTATAGAAGAAAAGGTGAGGGCAAAATGGTAATCTTCCAACTTCAATTCTTGGCCACAAATTCTAGGGTTTCTGTGTGGCTAATTCTCCTCCATGCAAAATACTTGTCCAAGAGTATGGCCTTGTTGGCTTCTTCTGCTCCTTTCATTTTGCTTTATGGGATTTTACCGATAAAATCCCCTGGCAACATAGCCCTGAAGATCTTTTCTTCCTCTTTCAAAATACTTGGTTTAACTAAATTTTTTATCCCATTCAGGACATTCCGTTGCCCGCCGAAGATTTTCGGATAAATGTCTTCAGTTGCGGAAATCGCTTCGGGTAACGTCAACTTCGGGACAAAAATTCACTGATTCATAATTTGTCCAGTTGATTACCAACTCATCCCTGGATTTCAAGTTATGGCTTGGTTTATATATATTTTCATTTATCTGATTTTCTTTTTGAACATCAGATAGTTCCTTAGCCAGTCTAATATAACCCTTTTCGGTTACGGAAATAACTTCTGAAGTAACCTACTCCGAGCTAAAAATTCACTTGTTTCTAATATACTCTGGTTTTAGAAACCCTGTTCATGGTTTTCTAGATAGAATTTAGTTTCTATCGGTGGCCATTTATCCTATTTGTTTTTTACAACTTAACTACCATTTAACTAAAGTTGCATGATTTTTAACTTGAAAATCCTATCCTTTTATCCATTAAGATTTTCGGTCCTTTCTCTCTCTCTCTCTCTCTCTCTTCTTCTTCTGTTTTTAATTAATTAATATTATATAAAATAATTATTTATTAATTATTTTATATAATTTTTTACACAATTTTCCTATTGGTCCATACATGTTTTTAGGCTTAAAATTACTTAATCTCATATATTTTTATTCATATTTCCAATTAATTAGCAAGTATATTTTATGCTAATTTTAGCCATAAACAACCAATTATAGGGTTTTACATAATTATCTTTGGATTTTCCTTTGTTTAAGCTCAAATAATTAGTCAATAATTATTTAATTAATTACCCACTAATTGTTAATAATTTTATTAATTAGAATAACTCATTACCTCACAACTATTGCACTAACATTAGTATTTTATGCTCCACATAAAATATTAAAAATCATGGGGTCAATTATGGCCCCACAATACTTTGATTTTTGCCTCATTATTTTCCCAGGAAAATAGTCCCAAAAATTCTCTAAATTAGAGACAACATACTTCCTAATTTTAATAATTATTTTATTGCCTCTCAGGATTTATCACAGTATTTTAGGGCCTTTTAACACTCTATTTCTTCCTATTTCACTAGAAATTACCTTAGAAAATAAGATAATTATAACTTTTTATTTGAAACCTCATATTCACCTATTTTCAATAGGTATATTTTATTATTTTATGATATTTACCCTAAATCAAATTTTAAGGTATTACATTTCTTCCTGCAGTGTTAGTCGGATTCTTGTTTGAATGGTTAAAACTCAAGAGAACATAATTTTATGGGGAATATTTTTGGAGGCAATCGTGTGGTGTGCATAAAGAATCCGTCATGTCTGCCACAATAGCTAAAGCCTGGAAGTTCCTTGAAAAAGAGAAAAATAAAGATTAACAATAGTACACTTTAAACATTCTACAATTACAATAAAATTAAATAAATTACTTTAAAGTATTGATATTTATCCTTTTTATACTAAATTAATTTGGTAACATATAAATTGATATATAATAAAATGATACACAATATACATATTTTATGATTAACTAACTTATTTAGCTTCTTTAATATTTCTAAAAAATTGACTATGACAAAAGAAAAAAGGTTGAAAACAGAAATATAACAGGAAAAAAACTGAAAAAAATTAACAGTACAGTTCAAACAAAAACTATGAGTTTTTTTAAGACAAAAAAATATGACTTTATTTATTATTGTTTGTGTAAATTACTCCATCTTATTTTTATTATAAGAGCTTGTAGATTCCTTTTTAAATTAAGAAAACTAAATAAACTATTTTATCATAACATATATTAAGTATGATTATATCTTGTATTAGTTTAAGTATCTGATAAATTAGTTTAAAAATAATTAATATAAGTTAGTTAATTCATTAAAAAAAGTGGTATCTCTTCATCATGTATCATTCAAATTTTTATGAAATCTGGGCCCCTGAGGGCAACTTTTTCCAAGAAAAGCACTGCAACACGGCACGCGAACTTCCAAGAAAGAGGAATAAGAGACTGAAACCATATATAAACATACGTGAGGGAGGCATTTGTTTATCTCAGTCTGAAGAACTTGTTTGAAGAGATAGCAAATTCTGAAGCTTCTATTTTTGAGACATTTGCTTGTGAGAGCTATTTCTTTCGATTCAGGTTATTAATTATTTCTTCTCTTTTACTTGTTTTCCCTTCATTTTTCTCAGAAAATTTCTGCAGTTTTCTTCTCCTAGCGGTAGCTATTGATTATATTCAATCTCCTTACTGAGCAACCATACTGTCGTAGATCTCCTGATACTCAAACATTTTGAATTTTTTATACTTTAACTTCAATGGTATGGCTGGACTTAAATCCTTTGTGGCTTTTATATATAGATGATCAACAATTATTCAAATATTTGCTGTCTTCTTCTCCTTGTGCTAGCTGTTGGTTCAATCTAGCTACCTTACTGTCATACATGTTATAAATCTTAAACATTTAAAAAAATTTATACTTTTACTCTTGTAAAACGAAGCCCCCAAAGCTTCAAAGATATGGGATATGGATGGTTTATTTATTTTAAATAAAACTCCTCATTTCTTTTATTCAATTTTTTCAATGAAGTAAACGGCTGATTTATTTATTTTATTCGAAAAGCAAAGTGCTTGTTTTTTCTTTCAGAATATGAAGAACTACTAGATCCATTGAACTACTAGCTACCTTTCTGAATATTTAGTTTTCAATGAAGTATCTCGCTTCTATCTCACAACACACACACACACACACACAGATATATATATATATAATTTTTCATTGAATTTAGTGTAACCTTTTCAATTGTTGCACTTTTATGGCTTGAGATCTTTTCCTTTGTACTGAAGTTTTCATTTTTTTTATGGGAAAATATATGAAGATTAATGGTGGTTGAATTTGAATCAGCAATTCAAGAAAAAGGTGAAAAAACAGAGGCCTGATGCTACTTCTGTTCAACTTCAGGCTTGCTTTAGATAAACAGAGGACCCAATATTTTCAGACGCCCAAAACTATTCTTACAGAATTCTATCTGACGAATTAATATGGAAGCTCTATTTAGATAACAAAAATTGAGATAAATAAAAATACGGGAAATTACATAAAAAATTTCTCACTACTAATGTCTCAAATAACAATTAATATAGGTCAAACAAGAGAGGGCCCAACTTTTTATACTTTAACCTCTTATAGCTCTATTGACTTAATTTCATTTTGACCCTGCTGAAAAGTTTTAGACTCTTCTGAAGTTTGACGAAACTGACTGACAAGGAACTAAGGGATATCTTAGGGCAGAGGAAGTGAAGAACACGAGCAGCATCGGTTGGTCAGCCTCTCTTCTTTTGTTTGATTTTTTTTTTTTTATTTCCTATTTCTTCCTGTAGTCTTAGTCGGATTTTTTTCAATGGTTAAAACTCAAGAGAACCTACTTCTATGGGGAATATTTTTGGAGGCCATAGCTAAAGCCTGGAAGTTTCCTTGAAAAAGGAAAAAAAAAGATTAACAATAATACACCTTCAACATGTGCAGTTTTATTGACTATAACTTGTTTTAAAATAAATAAAGTTGTTGGGTACACTTGACTATTTGCCTTGATCCTCGGCAATATTTTTGTATGATCTCTTTATTACGTTAATCGAGAACCGCCATATCATTTCTCAGTAAGGCTTATAAACAAGGACCTAGTTTCAGGTTGCTGAAAGCTGAAGGTTGGAGGAAGAAACTACAATCACATGGACGCAACCCTTTCTTTAGTGCTCATAGAAGCTGTTCTGATTTTGCTGGCTATTGCAATTTCTAAAGCTATCAGATTAATCTCTCCACTTGATGATAGGTATTGGTAACATCTTCTATAAATGGTTCCATACTCTTTATTCTGTTGTTCGGTCTGTTGATAGCCCATTATTAATTCATGATTTATTTCCATATGTAGTTGTAAAGATGTTGATTCTATTCCCACGGTTTCTTCTCCTTCTCATATCATTTCTTCTCCTACTGCAACCAAGTATGACGTCTTTCTTAGCTTTAGAGGGGAAGACACTCGTGACACTTTCTCAAGTTATCTCTATGAAGCACTTTGCAACGCAAACATTCATACTTTTATGGATCACAAGCTCCACAAAGGACAGCATATTGCACCCGTTCTTCTAAAAACAATAGAGGAGTCAGAGATATCTTTGATTATTTTCTCCAAAGATTATGCTTCTTCAACATGGTGTATGGATGAGCTCGTTCATATTATGAAATGTAGGGATAAATACGGAAGAATTGTCATCCCTGTTTTCTACCACATAGATCCCTCAAATATTCGCAAACAGAATGGGAGTTTTGGAGATGGATTTGCTAAGCTTAAGTTTAGATTTCAGCACAACAACAAAAAAGTGCAGGAGTGGAAAAATGCGTTGATCCAATCAATAAAACTATCTGGGTGGGATTCTAAGAATATCAGGTAGCGAGCTTCTACTCATTCTTCACTTATATTTTTCTTTCTTTGGGCAATAAACATGATCATTGTTTTATTTTATATTTGTGTTAGGCCTGAATCCAAACTTATTAAAAAGATTGTTGAAGATATTTTGAGCAAATTGAATACCAAGTCATCATTTCACGTTGAAGGATTAGTTGGGATTGATCATCAGATTCAAAAAATTGAAAAGCTACTAAGTGAAGCTCGCGTTGTAGGAATATGGGGCATGGGTGGTATAGGTAAGACCACTCTTGCTAGAGCTGTATTTGACAAGTTGAAAAAACAATTTGAAGCTTTCTCCTTTGTTGGAAATGTGAGAAAACAACTTGAAAGAATTGGATTAGAAGAATTACAGAAAAAGTGCCTTGAAGAATTATTAAAAGATGGGGATGTTAACGCTTACAATTTAAAATCCACTTTTGTGAAAAATAGGCTTCATCGTAAAAAAATTCTTCTCATACTTGATGATGTCGATAATTCTATAGCAATTGAAGATTTAACCAAAGTATGTGGTTGGTTTGGGGAAGGAAGTAGAATTATTATCACATCAAGAGACATGCAAGTGCTTAAGAATATTTCTGCATCTACAACATATCATGTTCGGCAATTGGATTCTTATCAAGCCCTTCATCTCTTTAGTTTGAAAGCTTTTAAGCAAAATGAGCCATCAAAAAGCTATTTGGAGTTATCAAAGTGGGTAGTACGTTATTGTGAAAGAAATCCATTAGCTCTAATAGTGTTAGGTTGCTTTCTTCATGGTAGAGGAAAAGAAGAGTGGGAAAGTGCTATGAAAAAATTAAATCAAACTCTTCACAAGGACATTTTTAATGTGTTGAAATTGAGTTTTGATGGACTTGATGACACACAGAAGGATGTATTTCTTGATCTAGCATTTTTCTTGAAAGAAGCATTGCAGATTTCTCTGGAAGATTGTACAAAGCGTATCTATGATTCTTCTGCACATATTGAGATAAGTGTACTTAAAGAGAGATCCCTCATTTCAGAGAATGAAAATGGTTACATTGAGATGCATGCTCTTCTAATAGACATGGGGCTTGAAATTTCTAGGCAACACTGAATATCTAACCCTGAAAAACACATTCGACTATGGAGGCATGAGGATATCCATCAATTTTTCCAGAATGACAAGGTAATAATTTATTCCCTTGTAGTGTGTATTTGTTTTGACCAATTTATTTATTTATTGTAGGATAAAATGACTTGTTTGAATACAGTGCACAAAAGCGTATTGATCATTTAGATTTATCTAAAAGAAATATATTTAATTGTTCTATCTGTTCCTAGTTGATCACTTTCTACATATTAATAATGTTTCCCCATAATTTGATCACTAGGGCGGCGCCGAGGAAGTCCAATGCTTATCATTAGACATGAGCAAAATAGAACTCTTGTGAGACGTACGCGCGTGCATTTTTTTAGGATAGTAAAGAAGTTAAAGTTATTAGAAGTACAAATTATTTGAAAGTTGAAAACAAATCGAATGTTAAAGCGAGGGGCTATAACGTGGTCTAAATGGTTTCAGGCTTCATATCCATTAAATGACATGAATGTTTGATGTCTTTTAACTGGGCCTCTCTTTCGGCTTTAGTTCATGCTTTTCTGATTAAAAATTATATCATGCCGAATGTTTTTAATTGATATTTGCTTTTATAGTTATATTCATTAAATATCTACACATGCATGTAGGTAATTGATTAATTTATAAATAGAGATCAGATATATTTGATTGCACTATAGTATTTTTGGTTGCTCTGTAAGGCAATGATAATTGTGTTTACTTTGATTTGCTATTACTAGGGAATAGAGGATATTCGATGCTTGTCAATGGACTTGAGCAAGATAAGAAGGAGGACTGCATGGAGGGTTAGTAATTTTCGGAAGATGCATAATTTAATATTCCTTAAAGTTCACAAGTCTGATGAGAGAAAGCCTTCAGAGTTGATTATTTGCGACAATTTGGATTATCTTCCTGAAGAACTGAGGTTTTTAAGTTGGGAAGAATATCTATTTCCACAAGTGCCATTAAATTTTTGCTATGAGAATCTTATTGAGCTTGTAATGCCTAATAGTAATATCCGACAGCTTTGGAACGAAAATCAGGTACGTATCATTTTTGGCATCAAACATTGACCAAGGAATTGGCAATGCAAATATTTGCTTTGCTACCTTTAAATTGATGGTTAAATATATTTTAGTTGTACTTTTTGCAGGAAATCAGATTCATCATCTAAATGCGTTGACTTATTATTTTTAAATTGTGCATATATATAGTTATGCAATTTATTTAACAATGCTTTGTTTTTTTCAGCATTTTCCAAATCTAAAGTTTATCATTATGTGGAATTCAAAACATCTAAATGCACTTCCAGATCTCTCTCACGTCCCTAACATTCAATGTGTGGAAGTTGATGGTTGTGTGAAATTGGATCAAATCCATTCTTCAACAGTCCTAAGCAATCTTTGCGGGTTATGGGTACATGGAGATGGGCCAAGGCAAATAAACATCGGGGGAAGTATGAAAGGGACAAGGACAGGGTTAGTAATGGTATACAATGATTTGGATCTTAGAAAGAGTTCATGGAATAAAGTGAGAATGAAGGTGTTGGTATGTGGTGACATTATATGCGGTGTTGGATACAAACATGTGGAAATGCCATCGGCAGAGATAGCAGAATTGAGATATTTATTTCCATTTGTGAGGGAAGTTGGATTTTTAGAGGGTCCAATTGAGTATGGGCATGATTTCAGGCAACATTATGACTATGACTATGACTATGATAGTAATTATCCGGGTTCTAATTGTCATGGAGTTACAATGACGGTGAGGAGTAGGGGTGATAGAAGAGGAGAAAGGCATGTGGTGGGGTCATTGACAAGAGGAATGATTAATGATCATCATCATCAAACATCAATGGAAGCTACAGAAGGAGAAGAAGAAGAAGAAGAAGAGAATAAGGATTTAATGAGTAGTAATGCTACAATGTTCACAAGAATTCCCAACAGTATCACTGGTTGGTCATTGTTGACAATACTGAGATTAAGAAAGAGTGATTCAATCCTCAAATCACTTTTACTCTCATCCTCTCGTGCCTCTTGCAAACCTCGCTTAGTTACAACACTCTCCCTCCATATTCCGCCATGCACTTTGACTGACCCTCGTGGTTATGATTTCTCTCTCCTATATGATGAAGCTTTTGTGTTCAGCTATCATTTTAATAGGTCTATGGATCGTCATCTGGATTATGACTTCAGTATCGCCTATACAGACAATAAGTTTCTTTAATTATCATTTAAATTTCGCAAGTCACAAATTATTATTAATATAAATTTGTCTTGTTTATTTTTACTGTGCTTTATGATATATTACTTTTGCTGCTTCTTTTTTGTAATATTTAATTCACGTGCGTGGGGCCTCTGCACCACTTTATAATGTTCAAATTGTTAATCTTATCTATTTCATTGGAATGTAGCGTGTTTATTCCTTAATCATCTCGATCGATTTACAAATATTGAATTTAAGACTATTAAAATAAAATACATTTCTTTGACTAGCTACTGGTCAATGATCTGTCAATGGCCGAGTCCCGCTTTTTGTATATGATCATCTTTCGGACGGCAATTATTATAGAAAACAACAACAATAAATCTTATTTCATTAGAGTCGCCAACATGCAAGATTTGGATTTGGATCCTATCACAATCTTCTTTCTACTCCCCCCCCCCTTTAGAATCCCTTTTGCATCATTAGATTAAAAAAAAAATAGATGGCTGAGTTTTAATAAGTTATAAAATTATTATTATAATATTTTATAAATTAAAATTTGTTTATATTGCAAATATGAACTGGCCAAATCAAATTCTAATAGTTAAATTTATTTTTTTATATTATTATAATAATATTTTATCAGAACATTTCAACCATTCATTTGTTTCATCTAGAAATTTTGAGAGGAAAAGGAGAAAGATGACTGTGAGAGACAAAATATTTAGATTCGTTATATAGATTCCCTTGGAGATTATATTGCTATTATGGGCCAAAAACCCACTAATGGCCCAATTTACTGAGTTGAATCTCACTCATTAATTTAAACTCGGGCACTGACAAAGACCCAAACTATGATACACAAATAAGTGGTAGTAACAATGGTAATGCTATATTATATCACAAAAAGAAAAAAACAATGGTAATGCTATATTCACAAGACTTCCCAATAGCATCAGTGGCGGGTCTTTATTGACGCTAATGACAATAAAAAAGAGTGATATTATGATTGGGAATAATGGAGGTTGAAGCCTTCCTCAAATCACTACTTCCCCACTCTCATGGTTGTTGCAAAGGGACTCAACCTCAATCAAATGCAACACCTCGAGCATCCACATCTTGATATTGGTTGTTTCAGCTAGTATGTTGGTAATTATAGATCTCTTTTTCCTGATTGTTATGACTTCATTTTTTTGTATATAGAGCGGCCTTTCATTTAACATTATTGGTAAAATTTCACTTAGCACATATGAAAGGAATTTTATTTCTCTCAACTCCAAATGATTCTGAAATTTCATTGTACTCCAATGGGTCAAAATGAAATGAAAGTTTTTTTGGTGAATAGACAATAATGCCTTTGTTTATTTTTTTAATTTCATTTTTTGTCTTGTAAATACCCTTATTTATCTTGTAAATGCTCTTGTAAAAAGAAAAATAAACCGAGAGCATTATTATTTTTTCATCGACAAAACTGAATTTTATTTTGATCCAAAAAGGTGGAGTAAAATTTTAGAATCTTTTGGGGTTGACTAAAATTAAATTACTTCCATGGGAATTAAGTAAAATTTTCCCAAATAACGACATGTGGGTAAGAAATTCCCACAACACATCAAACCAATCAAAGCTCTTCCAGCGAGTTGACTCGAACTAGCGCCTTAGTGCAATTAAAATTGGGAATATTTGCCTCTTTTTGTAGTGGATATTGGTTATTCTAAAATTTATTTTTAAATTTAATGCATGAACTGAAAGTTATAATGAAATAATATATCCGCAACGGTTAATCCCTTTTTACGGATAATTATCTGACTGGGTGATGGAAAATAACACTTTGACTCTTCAACATTAACTAATGTCTCTTCAGCTTCAATCTGTCCTTTACATTAAAATCCTAGTATAGAATCTTTTATTGAGTTTTGATGGACTTGATGACACACAGAAGGATGTATTTCTTGATCTAGCATTTTTCTTAAAAGAAGTAGTGTGGATTTCTCTTGAAGATTGTACAAAGCGCATATATGATTCTTCTGCACATATTGAGATAAGTGTACTTAAAGAGAGATCCCTCATTTCAGAGAATGAAAATGGTTACATTGAGATGCATGCTCTTCTAATAGACATGGGGCTTGAAATTTCGAGGCAACAATTAATATCTAACCCTGAAAGACCCATTCGACTATGGAGGCAAGAGGATATCTATCAATTTTTCCACAATGACAAGGTAATAATTTATTTATTTATATATTATTTATTCTCTTAATATTTTATTCCCTTGTAGTGTGTATTTGTTTTGACCAATTTATTTATTTATTGTAGGATAAAATGACTTTTTTGAATACAGTGCACAAAAGCGTATTGATCATTTAGATTTCTCTAAAAGAAATATATTTAATTGTTCTATCTGTTGGGATTTCATCACTTTCTACATATTAATAATGTTTCCCCATAATTTGATCGCTAGGGCGGCGCCGAGGAAGTCCTATGCTGCTTATCATTAGACATGAGCAAAATAAAACTCTTGTGAGACGTACGCGCGTGCATTCTTTTAGAATAGTAAAGAAGTTAAAGTTATTAGAAGTACAAATTATTTGAAAGTTGAAAACAAATAGAATGTTAAAGCGAGGGGCTATAACGTGGTCTAGAACGGAAGTTGTGTTCCAAGGTTTTGATAGTGGAGGAGCTCGACCAGCTGCAGCAGAAAATCATTCTTACGCTGTGTCATTTGGAGATGATCTTTCCTCTGTCATTTTTCACGGTCATGGTTCACCTGACAATACACCTTGTTCAAAAATCATGAAATTTTATATGAATAAATTATACATGTAGGGCTTTCCAGATATATAAAATATGTGTCATTTGGAGTTCTACATAAGGAGATAAAATTTGTTGAAGTTTAGCTATTTTTCCAGACGAAAATCTGGGCAGTGTTGAGAAAACATTAAACTGGGAATGATTCTTGTTGAAAATATATATGTTAAGGGTCATGAGGAATTTTGAATCACTCAACCGATTTTTTTAGAATGAATTATGATTTTTCAAATATAGTGAAAAATCTGCCCAGAAATGCTGAAATGAAGTTTTTAATAAGATGTAAGGGTAAAAGTGGAATAATTATTCCACCAAGGGTAGAAAGGTAAATTAACCCTTTAGGATATTATTCTAAGCAATATGATATTTATCACGATATCATATAATAATCCGCCGATAATGTATAGGATATCTGGAAAGTCCGGAGTCGGGTTCAAAGGTCGGGCAAGATAGCCATTACTCGGTGAAAGGTACGTTTGCGTACTAGTAACTTTAACTCTGATATATCTTGTATGCTTATATGTGATAGAATGATTCATGGGGTCATGGACAAGACTATGTCTTGGGTCATGTGTCGTGGCTAAGACTCGGTCTTAGGTCACAGTTTACATACATTCAGCTTGATACGGGTTATAGTCTTGGTAATGCCATAAGATTGTTTTCCTAGCGCTGAGGACACGAGGAGCTGTCGTGGCACTGGTTAGTGCAAACGTGGATAACATTACATGTGATTGTATTGTTGTGTTGTGAACATTTCATCTGCTGTGTGCTTATGTATTGTTGTAACCTTACATGTGCTGTGTGCTATGTCTGGAATGCTGTAATGTAAATGAACATCTATCATGCATATACTGTTTATACTTTTCATATGAGGTTAACTGTTACCTGAGGTCCGATGGGTATTGGACCTCAGATCTGTCTAAGGTTCAGGAAGGGAACCAGGATCGGAGAAGGCACCGATAGATGTAGCCGTGAAGAGGCACTGGTCGAGACAAGAGCCGGAGGAAGTTTAACAGAGCCTACTTTCTTGCATGGATCTAATAAAGTTACTTCAAACAGTTTGGTGCTGAAGGCAGGGCTAGTCTATGTGGGTCAGTCAATAAGTCGCCGTGAACTTGGTGAGACTCTCATGATAGACAAATATCTGTTGCTGCTGAAGGTGATACTTTCAGTGGCGACAATGTTTAGTCGTCGCTGAAGGTATATAGTTTAAAAAAAAAATTAAATAGGACTTTTGGCGGCGACAAAGACTTTCCATCAAAACACCCTTTTAGCGGCGACAATGTTTAGTCGCAGCTGAAGGTATATAGTTTTTTTTTTAAAAAAATAAAAATTTAAATAGGATTTTTTGGCGGTGACAAAAAGTCGCCACCAAAACATCATATCAGCGGCGACAGTGCTTAGTCGCCGCAGAAGGTATATAGTTTTTTTATAAAAAAAATAAAAAATTTAAATACCACTTTTGGCGGCGACAAAGAGTCGCCACCAAAACACCCTTTTAGCGGCGACAATGCTTAGTCACCGCTGAAGGTATCTAGTTTTTTTTATAAAATAAAATAAAATTTTAAATACCACTTTTGGCGGTGACAAAGAGTCGCCACCAAAACACCATATCAGCGGCGACAATGCTTAGTCGCGGTTGAAGGTATATAATTTTTTTTTTAAAAAAAATAAAAATTTAAATAGGACTTTTGGCGGCGACAAAAAGTCACCATCAAAACACCATATCAGCGGCGGCCGCCAAATGTACTTTTTTTTTTTTGTAGTGGCTTCAGCTTGGGGCCGGGTGTTGATTCGTGGGCTACCAGGTCCATGGTCGTATCAATAACCCCTATAATACGGCAACGAAAAAGCAAAGGGAGCAGTGCGGTACAAATACAATGAAGCAATTCACATAAGTGATGAACGCCGCATGACTTGACTTATATTTTGAGACTGGCAATTCACATAAGTGATGAACGGGGTATGACTTGACTTATTGAAACTAGAGAGTTGACCCCAAAGTCACAAATGATGATAGAGAAGGGTAAGGAGGTTTAGATCTGCGATTTTATTTTAATTAAAGTTAGGAAAATTTGAAATTATTAATAGGATATAATCTGTGATTTCTCACTTATAAGAAAATTGTCATACTACTCATAAGTTACTAGGCCATTAATAATAATTCGTCGGTCATTATTATAAAACATTATTGGTTTTTTCTAAAGAGATTAATGAAGCTAAATAAATTACTTTAAAGTATTGATATTTTTCTTTTTTTATACTAAATTAATTTATTGGCATATAAACTAATATATAATCAAATGATACTATAATTAACTAACTTATTTAGGTTCTTTAATATTTTTAAAAAAGTTAACTATGTCTTATATTAAAGACCAAATAAGTATTATCACTATTATATACGAAGGATGTAAATTTTCATACTCTTTATAATTTGAGACCTATATATGTCCTACTTTTTTATTAAAAAAATAAAATATTCATGTCATTTACTTTTTTATTTCGTTTATTCTTTTTATTTTAACTCACATGCATCTTCTCCGTTGGGCTTTCGATTCATTTTCCATTTTGTAGGGAAAACGGAGCTAAGAGAAAAAAGGTTGAAAACAGAAATATAAAAGGAAGAAAAAAACTGAAAATATTATCAGTACCATATATTAGTTTATATATAAGATAAATTAGTTTTAAAATAATAAATATAAATATTTCAATATAAATTATTTAATTTCATTAATTCATTAAAAAAATAGTATTTCTTCATCATATATCATTCAAATTTTTATGAAAGCTGGGCCTCTGAGGGCAACTTTTCCTAAAGCTGTCCCAGACGTACGATGAAGGAGAGCACTGCAACACGGCACACGAGCTTCCCAGAAAGAGAAATAAGAGACTGAAACAATATATAAACACATGTGAGTGACGCATTTGCTCATCTGAGTCTGAAGAACTTGTTTGAAGAGATAGCAAATTCTGAAGCTTCCATTTTTTAGGCCTTTGCTTGTGAGAGCTATTTCTTTCGATCCAAGTTATTAATTATTTCTTCTCTTTTACTTGTTTTCCCTTCATTTTTCACAGAAAATTTCTGCAAAATATTTGCTGTCTTCTTCTGCTAGTGGCAGCTATTGATTATTGATTATATTCAATCTCCTTATTGAGCTACCATACTATCGTAGATCTCCTGATACTCAAACATTTATAATTTTTTATATAGATGATCAACAATTATTCAAATATTTGCTGTTTTCTTCTCCTTGTGCTAGCTGTTGGTTCAATCTAGCTACCTTACTGTCGTACATGTCATAAATCTTAAACATTTCAAATTTCTTATACTTTTACTCTTGAAAAACAAAGGCCCAAAACCTTCAAAGATATGGGTGGACTTGATCTATAGACTAAACTCTTCATTTCTGTTATTCAAAATTTTTTAATGAAGTAAACGGCTGATTCATATTTACATCAGTACCCATAATAAGTATCTCACAATTGCTCATATATATATATATATATATATAATTTCTCACCATACACACACATATATAATTTATCACTACTAATGTATCAAGTAACAATTAATAGAGTTCAAAGAAGAGGGGGCACAATTTATAGATTTTTCTCACCATATTAAATTGATTTATGACGTGTTTGAAGAGAGAAGGTTTTCTTTTGGATATATCTGAAGAACTTGTTTGAAGAGGAGGAAGTCTGCAATGCTCAAGGCTGACATTTTTAATACTATTGATTAATTCTTTTATTTTTCTCTTCCACTTGCAAGCATTTTCCCCAAAATTTTCAGGGGTCTTCTCACAAGAAAAATTCTGCAAATTTTTGTTTGTTTGTTAATTTCATGTTTCTTATGGTTTGGAATCTCATTCCTAGCTACCTTATGGTCGTAGATCTAAGCCTTAGTTTCATGTTGCTGAAGGTTGAAGCGGGAAATTGCTATCAAAACCATTGCTTTAATAATGCTCAGAGAAGCTTCATTGATCCTATTGGGAGTATCAATTCACAAAGCTATCAGATTCATCTCTCATTCGCTACACAATAACCAAGCTATTGCTGATGATGATAGGTAGCTAGCTTCCTTTCAATAACCTCACACTCTTTATTTTCTTGTTTGATTTGATCATATAACCCAATATTTGTTGACATTTCGCTTCTGTTTGTAGTTCTAATGATGATGTGATTTTAAGTCATATGGGTTCCCCTCGTGCTACAAAGTATCATGTGTTCCTTAACTTTAGAGGAGAAGACACTCGCCAGACTTTTACAAGTCATCTTTATAAAGAACTTCGCAATGTAGGCATCCACACTTTTATGGATAATGAACTCCGCAAAGGAGAAGAAATCTCACCAGTTCTTTTGAGAACAATAGAGGAATCTGAAATATCAGTGATTATTTTCTCAAAAAATTATGCTTGTTCAACATGGTGTATGGATGAACTTGTTCACATAATGGATTGCAAGAAAAAATTAGGAAGGGTTGTCATACCTATTTTTTACAATGTGGATCCTTCAAACATACGCAAACAAAACGGGAGTTTTGGAAATGGATTTGATGTATTGAAGCGAAGATTTAAAGACAATCAAGAAAAATTGCAAAAATGGAGAAATGCTTTAAACCATTCTGCAGGTCTCTCTGGATGGGATTCTAATAGTACCAGGTAGTTTAAAAAATGCTCCCTTTGTTGTTAGCTTTAGGGATTTATTGAATTAATCTAGAGTAAATACCCTTTTTGGTCCTTTACAAAAAATGCAATCCCAATTTTTGTCCCTTACAAAAAAATTGACCCTTATTTGTCCTTTTCTATGGACTAAAAAAGACCTTCTGGAAAGTTGTGATGGATCAAAATGTCAACCAATTGAGTGTATTTTGAATTTGTGAGGGATTACGAGACTTTTTTTTTTTTTTGTCATGGGCCAAAATGGGGATCGCGTTTTTTGTAAAAGACCAAAATGGGTATTTACTCATTAATCTAGCATTGTTGTTGTTTTTGTTTTTATTTTTGTTTTATTGTCTACTTCTATTAATTATGCCTTTTCTTTTGATTGCTTTTTGTGCTAGACCTGAATCCAAATTTGTTGAGGAGATTGCCAAAGACATTTTGAGCAAGTTGAATTATAAGTCATCATCTCACCTTGAAAGACTTGTTGGCATTTCTAGTCATATTGAAAACATTGAAAAACTTCTGAGTGAGGCTCGAATTGTGGGAATATGGGGTATGGGTGGTTCCGGTAAGACCACACTTGCTAAAGCTCTCTTTCAAGAGTTGAAAGCTCAATTTGATGCTTTCTCCTTTGTTGAGAATGTCAAAGAGCAATTATCAAGAATTAGTTCAGATGAGTTACAGAGAAATTGTCTCAAAGAATTATTAAAAGATGGGGACATCAACATCTATGATATAAAATCCAATTCTGTGAAAAGTAGGCTTCAACACAAAAAAGTTCTCCTTATACTTGATGATGTGGACAATTCAGTAATAGTTGAAGATTTAACCAAAGTGTGTGATTGGTTTGGGGAAGGAAGTAGGATTATTATAACATCAAGAAACCAACAAGTGCTAAAGAATGCTTCTACATTTTCAACCTATCATGTTTCAAATTTGGATTTCCATGATGCCCTTTATCTCTTTAGTTTGAAAGCATTTAAGCAACATGAGCCATTTGAAGGTTACATGGAGTTATCAAAATCAGTAGTGGAATATTGTCAAGGAAATCCATTAGCTTTAGTAGTGCTGGGTTGCTTTCTCTATGGCAGAGGAAAAGTAGAGTGGGAAAGTGCTTTGGAGAAACTAAATGAAGCTCCACCCAAGGACGTAGTTGATGTTTTGAAGCTGAGTTTTGATGGACTTGATGACAAACAGCAGAATGTGTTTCTTGACATGACATTCTTAGTTAAGGAAAAAGTTTGGATTTCTATGAACGTGATAAGACAAATACATGGCTCTTCTGTAGATATTGAAATTAGTGTTTTGAGAGAGAAATCCCTCATTTCATTGGACAATCATACTGATGGTATTGGGATGCACAATCTTGTAATGAAAATGGGCCTTGAAATTTCTAGACGACATTTATTCTCTAGTCCTGAAACTCCTATTCGACTATGGAGGCATGAGGACATTTATGAATTTTTCATCCGTGATAAGGTGATGATTTATTATGTTTACTGTTATTATTATATCTTATTTTCTTTGTCATCTTAATAATTCCTAGTGATATTTGTTTGTCTTCATATTATTTATTCGTCTTTGGCAGTAAGTATTAGCATATATTATGAAGTTCCTTTGTTTTATTTTCTTTAATTTGATTATTCCTTTAAGAAACTCTTTCTCGATTTAAATGTTCTAAAGTTGCATTGGGTGTTGAGATATAAATTAGGACTATTGTGAGACGTACACACGTGTATGCTTTTAGAATATTAAAGAAGTTAACGTTATTATAAGTACAAATTATTTGAAAGTTGAAAACAAATCAAATGTTAAAGCAAGGGCGATAACGTGGTGTAAATGGTTTCAGGCTTCATATCCATTAAATGACATCAAGGTTTGATGTTTTTTTAACTGGGCCTCACTTTCGGCTTTAGTTCATGCTTTTCTGATTAAAAGTTTTATCAAGCCAAGTGTTTTAAATCGATATTTTATTTTATAATTATATTAATTATTGATCTACACATGCATGGAGGTAATTAGTTTATATATTTTTGTAAAGACAGATAAGATTTATTTGAGTGCACTACAGTATTGTTGGTTATTTTTTAAGGCAATGGTAATTGTGTTTCCATTGGTTTGCTATTACTAGGGAATAGAGGCAATTCGATGCTTGTCATTGAACTTGAGCAAGTTAAGAAGGAGGCTTACATGGAGGGCTAGTAATTTTCAGAAGATGCATAATTTAATATTCCTTAAAGTACACAAGTCTGATAACAGAAGTCCTTCAAAGTTGACTATTTGTGACGATTTGGATTATCTTCCTGAAGAATTGAGGTTCTTTATCTGGGAAGAATACCCATTTCCACATGTGCCATTACATTTTTGCTCTGAGAATCTTATTACGCTTGAGATGCCTAATAGTAATATTCGACAGTTTTGGGACGGAAATCAAGTACGTATCATTTTTGGCCTCAAACATTGACCGAAGAATTGGCAATGCAAATATTTGCTTTACTACCTTTAAATTGATGGTTAAATATATTTTAGTTGTACTTTTTGCAGGAAATCTGATTCATCGTCTAAATGCATTGACTTATTATTTTTAAATTGTGCATACAATGTAGTTATGCAATTTATTTAACAATACTTTACTTTTTTCAGCATTTTCCAAATCTAAAGAAAATCCTTCTGTCGGATTCAAAACATCTAAATGTACTCCCAGATCTCTCTCATGTCCCTAAGATTGAATGTGTGGATGTTTATGGTTGTGTGAAATTGGATCAAATCCATTCTTCAATAGTCCTAAGCAATCTTGTCACGTTATGGGTACATCAAGATGGGCCAAGGCAAATAAACATTGGAGGAAGTATGAAAGGGACAAGGTCAAGGTTAGTAATGGTCTACAATTATTTGGATCTTGGCAAGAGTTCATGGAATAAAGTAAGAATGAAGGTATTGGTTTGTGGCGACATTATATGTGGTGTTAGATTCAAACATGTGGAAATGACATTGGCAGAGATAGTAGAATTGAGATATTTATTTCCTTTTTTGAGGGAAGTTGCATTGTTAGAGGGTCCAATTGAGTATGGGCATGATTTCAGGCAACATGATAACTATGGCTATGATTATAATCATTGGAGAAGTATGGTTGGAGTTAGAATGGAGTTGAGGAGGAGGGGTGATAGAGGAGGAGAAAGACATGTGGTGGGGCCATTGACAAGAGAAATGATTAATGATCATCATCATCAAACATCAATGGAAGCTAGAGAAGGAGGAGGAGGAGAAGAGAATGAGGAGTTAATGAGTAGTAATGCTACAATATTCACAAGAATTCCCAACAACATCAATGTTTGGTCATTGTTGACGAAACTGAGATTAAGAAAGAGTGATTCAATCCTCAAATCACTTTCACTCTCACTCTCTCATGCTTCTTACAAACCTCGCTTAGTTGCAACATTCTCCCTCCACATTCCGCAATCCGCTTTCACTAACCCTCATGGTTTTCATGATTTCTCTATCCAATATGATGGAGGTCGTCTGTTCCGCTATCATGTTGGGAGGTCTATGGCTCGTCATCTGGATTATGACTTCCGTATCGAGTATTCAGACTCGAATTTTTTTAATTATCATTGAAATTTCGCAGGTCACAAAAATTATTTTTAATTTAAATTTGTCTTGTTTATTTATACTGTGTTTTATGATATATTACTTTTTCTGTTTCTTTTTTGTAATATTTAATTCACGTGCGTGGGGCCTTTGCACAACTTTTTAATGTTCAAATTGTTAATCTTACTGTGCCATTGCAATAAACAAAACAACTAGAGAAACAATTTTCCTTACTAGGCTAGCTAGTCCATTGGAATGTAGCGTGTTTATTCATTAATCATCTCGATTGATTTACAAATATTGAATTTAAGACCATTAAAATAAAATGCATTTCTTTGACTAGCTACTAGTCAATGAACTGTCTATTGGCTAACTCCCCCTTTTTGTATTGATCATCTTTGGGACAAAAATTATTGTAGAAAAAATGCAAACAAGAACCTAACTTAAGAAGGATTAAGTTGTTCTCTAGTTTTATGATGCAAGCAATAATTGAAAACAAAAAAAAAATAAAAATCTTATTTCACAGTATAAAGTCGTCAACATGTAAGATCTGGATTTGGATTCTCTCACAAACTTCTTTCTTCTTTTTCTTCATAATCCCTTTTCCATCGTTAGATTAAAAAAATAGATGGCTAAGATGTAATAAGTTATAAAATTATAATAATAATAGTTTATATATTAAAATTTGTTTATATTGCAGATATGAATTGCCCAAATCAAATTCTAGTAGTTAAATTTATTTTTTTATATTTTAATAATATTATAATAATATTCTATAAAAACATTTAAACTGTAATACCCTAAAAATCCGTATCATAATTTAGTAAAATATACCTATTGAAAATAGTTGAATATATGGTCTCAAATATTGAGTTATAAATATCGTATTTCTTAAGAAAAATCTCTTGAAAATTAGGAAAAATAATAGTGCCAAAATTACTAAAATGCCCTTGTGAGGTATAAAATGGCCTAAAAATATTATGATAAATCCTAAGAGACAATAAAATAATTATTAAAAATTAGAAAGTATGTTGTCTCCAATTTAGATAATTTTTGGGATTTATTTCCTTGAAAAATGATGAGGCAAAAATAAATATTGTTTTGGGGTACATAAGTGACTCAAATGATTTTAATATTTTATATGGAGTATAAAATACCAATATAAGTAAAATAGTTGTGAGATAATGATTAATACTAATTGAGAAAATTATCAACAATTAGTAGGTAATTAAACAAGTAATTATTGGCTAATTGTTTAAGGATGAACAAATGAAGTTAATTATGTGAAACCTTAATTAGAGATTAGCAACCAATGAGGGAATTTCTTGGTAAATAATATAAGATATATTAAAGCAACATCTTTTGTCAAAATATGCCTTGTATTTTCGAAAAATGGGAGAAAAAGAAGAAGAAAAGTAAAAGGGAAACTTAGTGTAGAAGTTGTTGAAAAGTCAAGGTTTCAACTATCCAATAAGAACACTCCATGATATTGTTGCAAGTGGGAAACCAAGTGGATTATTGTTGGAGGTGAGTGTGCAGCCGAAATCATTAAAGGAAAGGAATGAAGAAATGTTAAAATTGTGTAGGTGTAAAGTTTGGTAGGAAACTTAGCTAAGAAGTATTGAAAAGTAAAAAGTTGCAACAACCAATGGAAACACATGCACATGGATACTTGCAAGTGGAGGAAACATCTTTTTCCCAAAAGGGGACCATGCTATTCGAAAGTTTGAAGAAGGGAAGGAGAGAGAAAAGTGCAAGTGTGAATGCAAAAGTGGTTTAAAGAATATTCTGTGAAAAAGCAAATAGGATAAATGAGAACCGATAGAAAATAAATCATAACTTGAAATCCTTGAGTCAAGTAGAAAATATCTGGACATATTAGGAATCAGTGAATTTTTATCCAGGAGTTGACGTTTCCGGAAGTAATTTCCGTAACCGACGGCGTTTTTCCGAAAATGTTCGGCAAACAACGGAATGTCCTGAAGGGGATCAAAAATTTAGTTAAACCAAGTATTTTGAAAGAGGAAGAAGAGATCTTCAGGGCTATGTTGCCGGTTTTCTAAGATTCTTCAAGATTTCGCGATTCGAACACCGATCAGGGAATTTTATCGGGTTAAATTCCCTAAAGCAAGTATGTCATCATTTAGATGGAATCATTATGTGGACTTTGGGGCATGGGAAGGTCGGCCAACCATGTGCATGGAGGAGAATGAATCTTGTAGGAAAAGATAGAATGTGTGGTTTAAAATTAAAGTTGAAAGTTGGAAAAAGACCGTTTTGCCCTCGCATTTTTGCCTATAAATAGGCCACCTTCTCCACTTCAATTCTCACACCATTTCCAAGATCATTTCGGTTTTAGAGAGAGGTTAGAGAGAAGGAGGAGTCCAGAGGAAGAAGCAGCAAAGCTCTGGGTAATTTCTTCGGTACCGAGTCTTAAGCTTTAGTCTTTTGTTTGGTAGTTATAGTAGGAATGCTATTTTGATCCTTAGTCTTCCAGTATAGTTTAGATATCATGTTTTAGGGTAGATAAGATATATATTTCGAAAATCATGTTGGAGTAGGAGTTATGTTGAAATTTTGGAAGATTAGAGTCAAAGTAACGAAGTGCTGGCGAAATTCTACCGATTAGGGGGTCAGGGGTAAAATGGTCATTTATGACTAAAATGTCTGTCGTAATGATAGATCATTAATAAATGCGCTATTGTCCTTATAGGATATCCCTGATTACGTTCTGACTGTAATACCCTAAAATTTGAATTAGGGAAAATATCATAATGATATTATTTTCTAAGGAAAGTACTGTGGGAATTAAAGGAAAAATCTCTTCAAAATTAGGAGGAAGATAATAATGTGCCAATATAACGAAAATGCCCTATGGAGCATATAATGACTTAGGAAAATAGTGAAAAATCCTAAAAGGTAGTAAAATAATTATTAAAATTGAGAGAATATATTGTCTCTAATTTTGGTAATTTAATAAATTATAAGCTTGGAAGAATTGTAAAATAACAATTATAAAGTTTTTGGAGATCATAACCAACTCCATAATTGTTGATATTTTACATGGGAGATAAAATAGCAATGTTAGTTCAGATTTTGTGAGGAAGTAATTAGTTCTAAATAAGAAAATTATCAAAAAATAATAAGTGATTGATTAAATAATTATTGGTTAATTATTTAAGCTTGAACAATGAAATAATTGTGATAAATTGTGTAGAACTATATAATTAATGGTTTATGGCAAAAAATTAGCATAAATATATTTGTTAATTAATTGGAAAATATTGAGGAAAATAAATGAGATTAAGTAATTTTGAGCCTAAATACAAGTATGGACCAATAGGAAAAATTTTGAAAATAAATTATGTAAAAAAATTATTAAATTATATAATAATTAATTAAAAAATAAAATAAATATATATATTAATATATGTGTGTGCCGACATCTTGAAGAGGATAAAGGGAAAATAGAATTAAAAAAAATAGTTGGAGTGTTATATTAAAACACTTGATTAAAAATTAATTAAAGTAAAAAAATAGAAAAGGTAAATAAACACCGATAGGAATTGGATCCTATCTAGAGAACCAGGAACAGGATTTCTAAAGTCAGTAAAGAATATGAAAGAGTGGATTTTTATCTTGAAGTAGACTGTTCTGAGGTTAATTCCGAGATCGGGGGAGCATTTTGATAATAAGACGAAATAGGGTAATCTGTGAAAAGGCGGATAGTCACGATTTAGAATTTGAAGAAAATAAATCATAACTCAACATCCGGGAATGAGTTGAGAATTTCTGGACATATTTGGAATCGGTGGATTTTGTCCAGAGGTTGATGATTTCGAAGTTCGTTCCGTAACCGAGCACGTTTTCGAGAAACTTCCGCAGGACCGTTGGAACCCTGTATGGAATCAAAAAGTTATTTAGCCCAGACATTTCTAATGAGTGAGAAAATGTCTTCAAAGTTATAATTCCGAATTTCTGGGATTTTATGCGATTACGCGATTCGAACACCGAACGGAGAATTTTTGTCGGATCAAGGGCATATAGCAACCCATGACATCATCAAAGATGATGTCACAAGGCTGCCACCTAAGGGTTCAGGTCGGCCAAGGGCTCTTGGATGGCCAAGATGGAGTTTCAAAAAGTGCTTTGATCCAACGGTTTAGATTGAATTTGGAAATGACCATTATGTCCTCAATTTTTCCTATAAATAGCCAAGGTTCCTCTTCAAATTTTGCACACCATTCCTCTTGAGAATTTCGAAAATAGAGAGAAGTTAGAGAGAAGGAGGAGTCCGGGGAATTTCGCAGCGAAGCTCTGAGTAAGTTCTTCGGTACTTACTCTTAAGCTTCCGTAGTTCTTTCGGTAGTTAGAGTAGAAATGGTATATTAGTTTTTAATCTTCCAAGTATGATTAGATATCATATGATAGGGGTATTTTAGTCATAAATTTCGAAAAACATGATGGGGTCAAGGTTCTTGCAAAATTTTGGAAGATTAGAGTTAAAATAGCGAAGCTCTGGCGAAATTCCGCCGATTAGGGGCATCAGGGGCAAAATGGTAATTTTTAAAATGCCTGTTATGATGTAAATCATTAATTAATATTATTTATATTTTGAAAATTATGTTGGAGTAGGAGTTATGTTGAAATTTTGGAAGATTAGGGTCAAAGTAATGAAGTGCTGGTGAAATTCCGCCGATTAGGGGGTCAGGGGTAGAATGGTCATTTTGACTAAAAATGTCCGTCGTGATGATAGATCCTTAACAAATACGTTGTTATGTTGATAGGATATCCCTGATTACGTTCTGACCTACTGTCGTGCCGTATACCGACAGAAATACCGTATATCGTCAACGAAGGTACGTTCGCGTACTGTAACACTAACTCTGATGTTTACTGTATGCATGTATGTAGTATGAGTATTGTATGCGTATATGTGGTTGATGGTCTGTTGATATGTTGTGAGTATTGTCAAGTGCTTTTGGATACATGCACTCCGTGTGGTACACTACATGCACTCCGTGTGGTACATCTATATGCACTCCGGGTGATACATTTATATGCACTCCTTGTGGTACTTCTACATGCACTCCTTGTGGTACATCTGTTATACTGTTGATGTGAATGACTGTGGTCTATATACTGTATATGTGAATATGAGGTTAACTGTTACCTGAGATCCGGTGCGGATCTCAGCTCTTAACATAGCGTCAGGGTCAGGAGGACCGAGGACCGAGGAGAGAGGGAGCAAGCAAGCTTAGAGGTTCGACCGAAGTTTTATATATACATATCAGTTACTCAATCGCTCTGTTGCTCTACTCTGATGATTTTGAAATGATGTTTGATGAAAAAAAAATTTATACCGCTTTTGGAAAATGGGATGTTACACTGACCAACTGTCGTACCGTATTCGGACGGAAGTACCGTCTACCGTCAACGAAGGTACGTTCGCGTACTGTAACACTAATTCTGATGTTTATGGTATGCGTATATGTGCTATGTGTATTGTATACCTATTGTGGTAGTTGGTAGCTCTGTGATATGTTATGTACTGTTGTTATGAATATACGTATAGTAGACCTATGTGCTGTCAGGATATACTTTTAGGGGGCCTATGTGCTGTTAGGGGGCCTATGTGCTGTCAGGGAGGCCTATGTGCTGTCGGGGTACACTTTAAGAGGCCTATGTGCAGTCGGGATACGCTTGTTTGTTGATACATTTGTTGTGTGTTTATATACTGTTTATGTTGTGATTATCTATAATCCATATGTGTGTATGTAAGCATGAGGTTAACCGTTACCTGAGGTCAGGTGCGGATCTCAGCTCTTAACATAGCGTCAGGTTCTAGAGGACCGAGGACCGAGGAGAGAGGCAAGCAGCTCGAGTAGAAGACCCGGCTGAAGACTTCCTTTTATTGTTCCAGCGGAAGCCTTTCTTTTGTTGTTATATACTTTTGAACCACACGGTTTCTGTACCGCTGTTGTATCCAGCCAGACTTACGGCATTTTATATATACATATCAGTTACTCAATCGTTCCGATGCTTTACTCTGATAAAAAAAATTGTTTTTTACTGCTTGTGAAAATAGGATGTTACATAAACCATTCATTTTTTTCATTGAGAAATTTTGAGAGGAAAAAGAGAAAGATGATTGTGAGAGAAAAAATATTCAGATTCGTTATATATATAGATTCTCTTGGAGATTGTATTGATATTACGGGCCACAACCCCAACAATGACCCAATTTACCCAGCTGAATCCGAATCCCACTCATTATTTTCAACTCGGGCACCATCAAAGACCAAACTATGATACACAAATAAGTGGTAGTAACACAAATAATGCTATATTCACAAGACTTCCCAACAACATCAGTCTCTGGTCCTTATTGACGCTAACGACATTGAAAGGGACTGACATTATGATTGGGAATAATGGAGGTTGCAGCATTCCTCAAATCACTACATTCACACTCTCATGGTTGTTGCGAAGGGATTCAATCTCAATTAGATGAGCATCCACATCTTGATTTGGTTGCTTCAGCTCGTATGTTGGTAATTATAGGTCTCTTTTTCCTGAATATTATGATTTCATTTTTGAGTATTTCGACTGGCCTTTCATTAAACATTATTGGTAGAATTTCACTTAGCCCATATGGAAGCATTTCATTTCAGTCAACTACAAAAGATTCTGAAATTTTACTGCACTCTTTAAGGTTTAAATGAAATTAAGGTTTGTAAGTGAAAGGACAATAATACCCTTCGTTTATTTTTTGAATTCCATTTTGTTTTGTAAATGCTCTTATTTGTCTTATAAATGTTCTTATGAAAAAAAATAAACCAAGGACATTATTATTTTTTCATCAACAAAACTTATTTTCATTTTGAATTAAAGGGGTGTAGTAAAATTTTAGAATCTTTTAGGAGTTAATTGAAATTAAATTACTTCCACATGAGCTAACTAAAATTTTCCCAAATAACATCATGTGGGTAAGAAATTCCCACAACACATCAAACCAATCAAAGCTCTTCCAGCTAGTTGACTCGGACTGGCCCCTTCGTGCAATTAAACTTCGGAATATTTGCCTTTTTAGTAGTGTATATTTGTTATTCTAAAATTTATTTTTTAATTTAATGCATGAACGAAAGTTATAATGAAATAATATTATTCTCAATGGTCAATCCCTTTTTACGTATGATTATCTGACTGGGTGATGGGAAACAACAATTTGACTCTTCAACATTAACTGATGTCTCTTCAACTTCAATCTGTCCTTTACATTACAAATTGTAATGGGAAAACCTCACTCACGTCATCGATCAGAAAAAAAATATTAAAATTTTTTTAGTGTAAATTCCTTTATTAAAAAAATTTTAGTATAAAATATTCTATAAAAAAATTCCACAATGACCTCAGTAAGATAGGTTTGAAATGTGAAATTACTTTATTGATAAGTGTATGTAACTATATTGACAAGTCATAAAGTGTTCATTGACAAGCTCATATATGTTATATAAAGCAGCCCCCATTAACAAGTGTATGTGACTATATTAATAAGTTATAAAGTGATCATTGACAAACTCATCTATGTTAAGTAAACTAGCTCTCTTCTTGACAAATATATATCACTATATTTACAAGTCATAAAGTATCCATTGGCAAGTACATCTATTTCAGTGGGTTCCCTAGAAACTTTGTTGATAGAAGATTCTACACTGAGACTTTTTTTTTATTGAGAAATCTACATTGAAACTTTTGGCTAAAGTATATTTTTAGTCCTTTAAATTTATATAAGGTATATTTTTTATCCTTTAACTTTATAAAGTTTACTTTTAGTCCTATAATTCTAACACTGTTAATTTTGCTAATGGAAAATATAAACTCAAGTGATAACGGTGTAAACTTAAGTGATGACTGTGTAATTAAAAGTTATTAAACTTAAATTTAAAATATGGATAAATTGAAGAATATATAAAATTTTTGTTATTAAATGTTATTAGTCATCACTTGAGTTTGTTGCATTATCGTTTTCCATTAGCAACAGTAACGATGTTAAAATTTTAGGACCAAAAGTATGCTTTATGTAAAACTTAAAGGACTAAAGGTATACTTTAGCCTAAATATTTTTTATATTTTTTTTGGTCCTTGGGACCTAAGTGATATTTTTCAATTGGACCAATCGCAAGAACAATAACTTAAAAAAATAAAGGAAGCATTGAGTAATTTAGAGCAAAAGACTTTGGCAAACTAAAAGCATTTAAAATGCGTTAGTTGTTCGGTCAGAATTATTAATTACTGAAACATATATAAAAAGTGTGCATGTAACTAATTAAGCTGGTACGTACACTTGTCCAAGCGAGCCAGTGTTCGTATTTGTTATGACCAATTTATTTATTGCAACATAAAATGAATTGTTTGAATGCTAATTTTAATAATCTAAAAGAAAATGATCATTTAGATTTTTCTAAAAGAAATATAATTCATCGTTATATTTGTTATTTGATCACTTTCGCATAATTTGATCACTAGGGGAGTAAGGCAGTTCAATGCTTATCATTAGAAATGAGCAAGATAAAAGAGGATTGCATTGACAACCAAGGTTATCAAATCGGGATACAAATCATGAATCAGAAAGCTTGTCTTTTAGCATCGTGAATCGAAATGTATCATGAATCATAAGATTCATGATAAATTTATGGATGATATTAATGTAATTTTCACATAGGAAAACTTCAAATATTTATATATATTAGCATTTTAAGGGCAAATAACACTTCATAATTTTTTTTTTAAAAAATAGAGTTTTAATTGGGATAAGTGAGAAGGAATCAAAGATAATCATAGAAGTAAAAGGAAAATCTTAAAAAAGTTTGGACAAAGTGAGAAAAAAGAAGACGAAAAAAAAAGGAATTCTCAAAAGTTAGGTCACGCCAGATCAGATTCAGTCTATGTGCAATCTGGTTCACCTAGAATTGCGCAAATTGCCTGTGTCGTGCAATCATATCCTTGCAATTTCGGCTTATATCGCTCATGAAATCGTAAGATACATGCATAATTAAGATACATAATCATATTCATGTCTTTCTCATATGTTTTTGAATCGAATGGAGAAATACGATTTGAGATTCATAGGATTCTAATAACCATATTTTCACATGTAATACCCTAAAATTCATATTCATTATAAACATTATATTTTGGTAAATAATACCTATTGGAAATAGGTGAATATGTGGTCTCAAACCTTGGAAGCTCACTAACTATTATTTTAAGAAACTTCCCCTTGAAATTAAATAAGCCAAGGGTTAAATCTTATAATGTGATACCCAAAAATTTATATTTTGGCAATTAATACCTATTTAAAATAGGAAAGCATGTTGTCTCTAATTTTAGAAATTTATTTTTTTATTTTCCTTGGAATTTAAAGAGGCAAAAATCTAATTTTATTTTAGGGACCATAAGTTGCCCTATGATTATTAAATTAATACATGGTGCATAAATGACCAAAGTAAACCCAAAAGTTGTGAGAAAGTAATTAATCCAATTAAAGAAAATTGCCAAAAATTGGTAGATAATTAAATCTTCATCAATTGAATTAATTCCAAAAAATTTCATAATTAATTAAATAACATGTTTTAAAGGCACAATTAGGGATGTATGACCCTAATTAAAATCCAATGGCTAATGAAGGGCCAAGATTAGCATAAAGATAATTACTAATGATCATGATTAATATAGTAGCCAATCAAATAAATTCAATAACACCTAAAACACCATTTTAGGATTAATGACCAAAGGTTAAGTTAATTAAAGACTAAACCTAAGTGAAAATTCATGAGGCAACAAAGGCTTGTGTGTGGATGATTGTAGGCTGGAAAGATTATTGCCGTATCTCCCAAAACAACCAAGTTCGTAATTGAATTGCAGAATTAGGGAACCTGGGTCGTTTCCCAACGAATTTGCAGCGGGCTTGTTTAATAACAATAGTGAAACAGAATGGTAAAAAAGGGGGGGTTTGGTTTAACAGATTAAACGAAACGAAATAACATAAACAAAATGCAATAAACAGAGATAGATTAAAGATGATCAACCCAACGAATTCATTCTAGAAACCTCCATCATTGAACGAAAATATAACTAACCCACGTTTGGTTCTGGATGAATCGAAATCTCTGCATTCATCCGGAGAATCCCTCGCCTAGACGATCGCCTAGAATCTGTCCGGACAGTGGCGTCTCACTGTGCAATCGCACAGCAACATTGTAACCTAGTCCGAACTCAGTCCTTGGGATGAACCAAACCGAATATTAAATCTAATATTCGAACTATTTCCAGAAATCGAATCCGATAAGATGAAAACAGAATTGAGTAGTTACCGATTAGGCACGAGTTCTCTGGATGAATCATGGAATCCTCATCGTTGGGTTAATCACAAGAGTTTAGCCGATCATGGCTAGGAAAATCGAAGAACGAGCGAAGAACACGAAGAACGCGCGAAGAACATGAAGAACAGATGAGAGAAATTGAAAACTTGTATTTTGATACACTCTAATGTCAAAAATGTGAATGAATGTGTTTGTGGCTGCTGCCTTACTTAAAATGACCTAAAAAACGAAATGAGCTCTAATAGTTTTAGCCCAAAACAGAAATAAAATAAAACTGGACTTAAATTACAAAATTCGGGTCCAAATTAAATCCAGAATTGTACATCCGACTTCGGCTCCAAAATTTACCGCCCTCTTGACCGAATTTTCTCTTGATGTCTTCATAACAATTGTAGCTCTCTGAATCATCTGAAATATGAGACAAAAAGGAGGCAAATCCGATGTCTGGTTCAAGAGTTATGGTAGAAATAGTGAAGCAATACAAAACTGGAATTTTATTATAAACAATGGCTAAAATGCAATAAAAGGCCCAAGGCCCAAATAAACATAAAAGTCATTATTTATTAACTAAAGGGTCCAAAATTATTAATCAAGAGGTAAAAATAAGTGTATAAAATGTTCAATTATCTTAGGCCATGGATGTAACATCCCATTTTTAAAAGCAGAATAATTTTTTTTTTTCATTTCTCATCAGAGTAGAGCATCAGAGCAAGAGAGTAACTGATCCATAATCAAAACATCAACCATAGTGTAATATAGTAACGGTACATTCATCCGAGTGTTTACAAAAGTAAATACATAGACAAAAAGGAAAGTCTCCGGCCAGAAGTCTACTCGTGCTGCTTGCCCCTATCTCCAACCCTTGGCCCTCCAGAACCTGAAGCTACAGCTGAGGTCCAATGCCCATTGGACCTCAGGTAACGGTTAACCTCATGCTCAAATATGACAGTATATGGTTGACTGATATTCATAACAATACAGCAGCATATCAGTACATAAGCACACAGCAGATGCATGATCAATACAATGACAAAACATAAGCACACAGCAGATGTAAAGTCCCACACATATGTCTGCACTACCCAGTGCCACGATATCAACTCGTGTCCTCGGCGTTAGGAAAACTCAAACGGTATTACCAATACTATAACCCGTGCAAAGCTGTAAGTATAATCGGTGACCCAAAATAGAGTCTCGGCCTATGAACTTATCTATCACATATATGTATATGAGCAGCATGGAGGTAGGGTTACATTACGCATCCGTACCTTCGTTGACGGAATTCAGTACTTCTGACGGGATACGGTATGTTTGACTGCCGGAACGTGATCACAGTTATCCTATAATTAAGGACAATATCGCATTTGTTAATGATTAACATCATAACAGACATTTTAGGCACAAATGATCATTTTGCCCCTGGCTGACTAATTGACTAAATTTTGCCAGAGCTTCGCTACTTTGACTCTAATCTTCCAAAATTTTGGCATATCTCTAACTCCATCATATTTTCGAAATAAATATCATATTTAACCCTAAAACATGATATCGAAATTATACTTGGAAGATTAAAGATCAAACTAACATCTATACTAAAACTACCGAATGAAATACTAGAACCTAAAACTAGGGACCGAAGAATTTTGGAAAGAGATTTGCCTTGTCTCCCAAAATAAACCAAGTTCGATTAGTGATTTGCAGAATTAGGGAACCTGGGTCGTTTCCCAACGAATTTGCAGCGGGCTCGATTAATAGCAATAGTGAAACAGAATGGTAAAATGGGGGTTTTAGGGTTTTATGATTCAGCAGATTAAAACGAAATAAATTGAAATAAACAGGACTATGTAGAAACAGATACAAAAACGTTGATAAACTTAAACAGATTAAAAACGACCAACCCAACGTTCAGATTGCAGAATCATGCATCATTGAACGAAATATAACTAATCACGTTTGGTTCCAGATGAATCGAAATCTCTACATTCATCTGGAGAATCCCTCACCTAGACGATCGCCTAGAATTTATTCGAACAGTGGCGTATCACTATGCAATCGCACAGCAACACTAAAACCTAGTCCGAATTCAGTCCTTGGGATGAACCAAACCGAATATTAAATATAATATTCGAACTATTTCCAGAATTCGAATCCGATAAGATGAAAACATAATTGATTAAGTTATCGATTAGGCACAAGTTCTCTGGACGAATCATGGAATCCTCATCGTTGGGTCAATCACAGGGGGTTTAGCCGAGCATGGCTAGAAAAACTGAAGAAAAGACGAAGAACGCGAAGAACCCTAAGAACATGCGAAAAACAGTTGAGAGAATTTGCAGACTTCTATTTTGATCCACTCTAATGTCAAAATCGTGAATGCATAATGTTTTTGGCGGCTGCCTTACTTAAAAATAACCTAAAACGAAAATGGGCTCTAATGGTTTTAGCCCAAAACAGAAATAAAATAAAGCTGGACTTAAATTACAAAATTCGGGTCCACATAATATCCATAATTGTATATCCGACTTCGGCTCCAAAATTGACCGCCTTCTTGACCTAATTTTCTCTTGATGTCTTCATAACAATTGTAGCTCTCTGAATCATCTGAAATATGAGATAAAAATGAGGCAAATCCGATGTCTGGTTCAAGAGTTATGGTAGAAATAGTGAAGTAATACAAAACTGAAATTTTATTATTAAAAATGGCTAAAATGCAATAAAAGGCCCAAGACCCAAATAAACATAAAAGCCATTATTTATTAGCTAAAGGGTCCTAAATTATTAATCAAGAGACAAAAATAAGTGTATAAAATATTCAATTATCAAATTTACCCAGAGCTTTGCTGCTTTTCCTCAAGAGCTCCTCCTTCTCTCTTCTCTCTACAAATTTCGAAATGCCTAAGGATTTGGTGTGAAAATTTTGCAAAGAGATGTTGGCCTATTTATAGGCAAAATTTTCACTATTCACAACTTTTCCTTCTTGATTTCTAGCCTTAGGATCTAGGGTTTTTTCCAAGCTTCAATCTCCACCTTTGCTTTGCCTTGGCCGACCTCCCCCTTGTGTCATCCTCCAAAACATGATGTCATGCACATGATGTGTAATACCCTAAAATCTGACTTAGGGTAAATATCATAAATTAATAAAATATACCTATTGAAAATAGGTAAATATGAGGTTTCAAATAATAAGTTATAATGATCTTATTTATAAGGTCATTTCTAGTGAAATTGGAAGAAATAGAGTGTTAAAAGGCCCTAAATGAATCTAAGAGCCACAAAATACTGTGATAAATCCTGAGAGACAATAAAATAATTATTAAAAATAGGAGAATGTTTTGTCTCTAATTTAGATAATTTTTGGGATTATTTCCCTTAAAAAATAATGAGGGGAAAATCAAAAAGTATTGTGGGGCCATAATTGACCCCATGATTTTTAATATTTTATGTGAGGCATAAAATACCAATGTAAGTCCAATAGTTGTGAGAAAATAATTAATCCTAATTAAGAAAATCATCAACAACTAGTAAGGGATTAATTAAGTAATTTTTGGTTAATTGTTAAGCTTGGATTAAGGGAAAATTCAAAGATAATTATGTAAAACCCTTTAATTAGTGGTTTATGGCTAAAATTAGCATAAAATATATTTACTAATTAATTGGAAAATATTACGAAAAATATATGAGATTAAGTAATTTTAAGCCTAAATCCAAGTATGGACCAATAGGAAAATTTTGTAAAAAAAAAGTATATAAAAAAATTATTAAATAAATATTATATTAATTAAATAAATAAAAACAGAAAAAAAAGAGACCAGGTTTGACCGAAAATTTGGAGGAAAAATGGATAAGAATGGATCAAAAAAAATATCATGATATTTATTGATTATAATATGAATAAAATTGTGATATTTTGTGAAAAAAGCAAATAGGATAAATGATCACGGATAGAAATTAAATCCTATCTAGAAAGCCATGAATAAGGTTTCTGAGGTCAGGGTATTTTATAGACAAGTGAATTTTTATCTCGGATTGAGCTGTCAAAGAAGTCATTTCCAAGACCGGCGGAATGCTTTTGTAATAAGACGAAAAAGAAATAAGGCAGATAGTAGAAATGAAAACCTATAGAAAATAAATCCTAACTCAATATCTGGGGATGAGTTGATAAACAACTGGACGTTTTATGAATCAGTGAATTTTTGTCCAGAAGTTGACATTACCCGAAGCGATTTCCGTAACCGACGACGATTATCCGAAAATCTTCGACGAAATAGGAGGTGCCCTGAATGGGATCAAAAATTTAGTTAACCTAGATATTTTGAAAGAGGAAGAAGAGATCTTCAGGGCTGTGTTCCCGGAATTTTATGATGTTACAAGATTACGCGATTAGGACACCGATCGGAGAACTTTATCGGTGCAAGACCATAAAGTGAGCTTGTGACCTCATCAAAGATGATGTCATTTTGTGCCACCTAAGGGCTTGAGGTCGGAAAGGGCATGTGGATGGCCAAGATTGTGCCACTTCAACAAAGTGCGATCCTACGGTCCAGAATCCGTCTGGTAAAGCATGAATAGTGTACCGAATTTGCCTATAAATAGGCCTTTGCTCCCATTTGAATTCTCACACCAAAAACCAATAGCTCAATTCGAAATTGGAGCAGCAAGGAGGAGGAAGGAGTCCGGGGAAATTTGCAGTGAAGCTCTGAGTAAGTTTTTCGGTCCTTAGTCTTAGGTTTTTTCGATAGTTATAGTAGGAATGTTAGATAGATCTTTAGTTTTTCAAGTATGATTTAGATATCATGTTTTAGGGGTAGATATGATATTTATTTCCAAAATATGTTGGAGAAAGAGATATGTTAAAATTTTGGAAGATTAGAGTCAAACTAACGAAGTGCTAGCGAAATTCCGCCGATTAGGGGGTTAGGGGTAAAATTGTCATTTATGACTAAAATGTCCGTCGTAATGATAGATCCTTAACAAATACGTTATTATCTTGATAGGATATCCTTGATTACGTTCTGACCTACTGTCATACCGTATTCCACCAGAAATACCGTATAACGACAACGAAGGTACGTTCGCGTACTTTAACACTAACTCTGATGGATATAGTATGCATGTATGATATGTCTGTATGGTATGATGTGAGTATGGTATGTGTATATGTGGTGTGTTGCTGGAATGCGTATTATGTTAGAAAATAACTGTATGCATGCTGGGAGCAATATATCTGTAAGGCTGGGAGCGATACAACTGTAATGCTGGGAGCGATACATCTGTAAATGCTGGGAGCAATACGTTTGCATGCTGGGAGCGATACATGTGCATTGGTTGGGTGTGATTTATATGTTGTGTTAATGTTGTTCTGTAACCCATATGTGTGTATGTAAACATGAGGTTAATCGTTACCTGAGATCCGGTGCGGATCTCAGCTCTTAACATAGCATCAGGGTCAGGAGGACCGAGGACCGAGGAGAGAGGAAAGTAGCAAGTTCATGAATCCGGCTGAAGACTTTATGATGTTGTCCTTTACCTTTGAAAACTCTCGGTTATTGAACCGCTTCTGTACTTAGCCAGTGGGCATTTTGAATATATATATCAGTTACACTCTTGCTCCGATGCTCTACTCTGATGAATTTTTTTTAATTGCTTTTAGAAACGGGATGTTACATGATGTCATCCTCTTGCTTTATGGATTTAACCGATACAATCCCCTGATCGGTGTTCTAATCGCATAATCTTAAAAAATCTCAAATATTCCTTAGCATAACCTTGGAGGTCTAAGCTTCCTCTTGAGAAATATTTGGATTAACAAAAATTATGGTCCCATTAAGGGTATTTTCTAGCCTGTTAACCATT